>CM061046.1:62747651-63347651 GCA_030762985.1 Adelphocoris suturalis
AATAAAGGTCTAGTTGGCTGTTGACAAACTTCTCTTGTCTAAGATGTTGCAAAAAATATGAAATTTGAAATACGAAATTTGTTAGCCGACAAACTCATCCTTTCGTTTGGAAAGCTTGATTTTTTGGCGCAAGAACACAATTTTTATCTCAATCCTAACAAGATTTATCGTCTGGAATGACATATAAGTATATAAATAAATACATATACTCGTATATACATATATGTATGTCAATGAAGAAATTTTTCAAAAATGTTGATTTTAAAATTTCCCGAATCTTTGCAATAGCTTCATTTTTTACGAAAATTCGCTAAAAACAAGCTTTTCAAACGAAAGGACGAGTTTCATTGGGCAACAGTTGGTTCAGTGCTTTTCATTTTAATCACCTGTCCAAATCGATATTAAAGTTTAGTTGCTTCCCAAAAGTTATCTGAAGCAGTAGTTGTTATTCCTACAATATAATATTAGTTTTCTATTTTAAACCCTGACAACATACAATAAATATCAACTTCACGCCATATGGTTCCGACCTTCTCATTGAGTTGTTTTCTTACTTTTACTGCTTTCAGCTTCTAGGAACGAATACGTCTCATTTTTATCTAAAATGTCTATAGAGAACCTAGTCGTATTTTACCGAGTAGTGTACTGCTCGTGTCTCATCGTTTCACGAGTATAATTTTACCTAGTTGAACACCAAGGTGAAATTTGTGGCACACTAAGTCTCTTATCATTGCTCAGAATTTTATTTTTTGGTCTGACATCGGTTACTTGAAATCAACGGTAAGAAATCTAGCACTACGCGTTACGTACCTACTTTAAATTATCTAGCAAACGCAAACGTTTGTAGGAATCACACTTACCTAAAAATAAGGTATTAATTATTTATTAGTTATACGTAGAAATGGTAAGTTGGAATTCAAGAGGTTTAGGGATGAGTATGTGCCAGTTGAACTATCTTACACTCAGTAGAGCATATAGGTAAGTAATGCTTGCGTTACAGGGACGCACAGTAGGTCAGAAATCGATTCTAGGTTGACAAAATTATTTTATGAGTTATTCTTATATAGCAAAGTTTGCGCTGATTCAGAATATAACCCATGTGCCTATCCCTAAAATAGCTTCTTCGACCCAAGAAATCGATTTTCGACGGTAAATTTTTCTCATTTATTGACCACTAGGATTGACCTAAAATTGTTTTGTAGTAAAGAAAAGGTAGAGGAAAAAATTCTGCATCGAATGAGCACGCCCACAGCTCTCTGACTCGATTCTTCGATTTTTGACGATTTTTCAAAGTTTTCGTAATCTACCACTCACTTGCTTAGGATTTCCTTGGAATATGATAATGAGTGGTAGGTCACGAGAACTTTGATAAATCGCCATAAATCGAGGAAAAGAGTTAGAGAGCTGGAGGTTGCAGGGAACTATACTACTGGAACGCAGTCTACGCGTTGAGCGGCGGTCGGGCAGGTGTTGAGGCTCACTACCCCCGTGTGGGACCCACTCCCATTCAAAAGCACTGGGAGTTCTCAATTTTAGTTCGGTTTTGATGAAATTATCATGGATTGTGCGGATTAACTACTAGATGATCCCTTATTAATTTCATTGCAATCGAATCAACAATGACGTGTGCGCAAGCGCAAACGTAAATTTCTTGTAACGTCGTTTTCTTACGATCTATGAGTCCAATTTTGTTAAAACTCGGAGGGTAGTTGATTCTACATATCAGAAAAGTGCCCTATGAGTTTTATTGCGATTGATTGAGTTATGACCATCGTGCATGCGCAAAACTAAAATTGGTTGACACATGTGTATCTCCGAGACTAAAGAACCGATTTTGATTAAATTTCCAGGGATTGTGTGGGTTAGCTTCTAGATGGTTCCCTATAAATTTCATTGAAATTATTTAAAAAAATTAAGTAAAATAAATAAATAACAATAATATAAATCCATGATTATCTCAACAAAGGTATTTCAGGATGATATTACCAAATACATATTTATCATCTACATTATAATAAATAATAACATATGTATGGAAAGAGATCCTACTTCCCTTCTTCTGTCTACTGGTACATCCGTAAGGACAGCAAAACGGAACCATGATATTCTAGCTATACTAAACATTTCCGAAGCAGTGCGATTTCGTTGGAAGCTCAATATGGGACTTTGAACGGCAAATGATAAACAATTACTACACATTTGCGAAAAAAAAAAAAAAAAAAGAAAGGCGGCGTGGGGTAGTGGGGGGTGGGCCGATCTCTGCCGGACCGAGGGAGGGTGGCTTCCAACAGGGCGCGTTATCATTCCAGTAGTATAGTTCTTCAAGGCGAAAAAAGAGTTTCTCGCGTAAATGCGATTTTTGGACCTTTCACAAAAAACCCAATACCTCCATTACGTGCAAATTCGTGCAAACTGTTCTTGTTTTATGGAAGTCTTGGGGTTAATACCAACACGTCCATAGTCTCAAAAGAAAGTGCCAAGAGGTGCCAATCATGATATAGACGTTAAAAGCCATAAAAAAGTGTTAAATTCTCTATAGTTCATGAGCACGATAAAAATGCACTTTCTGAGATTTTGAAAATGGCATCTTACACTAATTACGTGAGCACGTTAAAAATTCACTTTCTGAGATTTTAAAAATGGCATCTTACACTAATTACTTCTAATTAAACGAACCATGACGGGCTAGGGGCTCAGACGGCTTCAAAACGGCACCAGTGATCAAGTGTTGAACGATGAATGCAGACTGCATCGAAAGATACGAGGACTTGCAATTCTTTATTGCATTAGGGCAATATGATGACTAACCGTGATAACAGGGGCTCGTATTGTTTATGAGGCCAGATAAGGGCAATATTGTATTTCTCTTTTTTATATATATTATGAACACGAACCTGGTATTGTTGTTATTTTGAAGTCAGTAACACGCTTTTTGTCCGGCTAGATTTGAATGCTGGACCACTGTGGGACGTCGCTATCAATCAATTGAATATAGTTTTGCTGAGAGTTAAAATGAGAGAAAAAACACATGATTTTTCGGAATTACCCTTCCTCCCGTTATCCTCCTCCACCGACAGTAAATTTCCATCATAAAACTTTCAGCATGAAATTTGAAACGACCAAATTCACAATTGAACAAAAAATTATCACGAAAACTGACGATAATAGTTAAAACATCATGATTTATTTCTATCACCCCCTCCATTCACCCCGTTCCATAATGAAATTCGAAACTCCTGGTATACCTACCTACCGAAATTATACCGAATTCAAGGTTGGATGAAAAAGAAAAAAATCACGAAAATCTGACGGGATTAATTTAAACATCATAATTTATTGCTATTACCCCCTTACATTAGAAACTTCTGATCTATGTTCCGAGACTAGACCGAATTCATAGTTGTACAAAAAATAGAATCACGAAAATCGGACGAGAATGGTCTATTTTTCATGATTATCAGTATTCCCCCTTCCACTCACCCCCTCAAAATATATGGGGTTTGTTGCACAACTAAACTGAAATCGGGATCAAATTGAGATAGAATCTCGAAAACTGTTGGTTGAGAATTGTGGCCAGGGCAGCGTCGACAAAATATGTCTCTCCAGTGACCCTCCATTTAGGTGAGTGTGAGTGAACACTTAGGCTTTGTCTATGATTTCCGCCCTATGACAGCAAGGAAGTGATTCCCACCCCTAGACATCCCCTGACGTGGCATAAGGTGCCCCATTACCCTCCGGCCATCTTCCTACCCGTCAGAGTAAAAGGCTCGTTTACATTTTATCGTCCCTCGTATTTACACCAATTCCTTCAAAATCATTTGCTGAATTTCAGTCGTCAAATATGCATACCTCTATTTTCTATGTGGCTCATAAATAGATCGAAAACTCCTAGGATGCGTGTAAAGCCGGCTGACTCTATTTGTTTCATCTACAAAAAGTTTCTCAGAAAGTTTATTTTATTCATTTCACGATGAAATTTGATGTACACGACTAATTTTATGCTCTGCATAAAATATATTCATAAACGGGGTTCGTATTTGTTTAACAAGTAACCATTAAAAAATAATACTTAATAACAATTACTTGCTGCTGAAACACATACACGTGAATTTTAACATTCATAATACTTGTAAAAGTTGCATTCCATACGATAACTCTCCTTAGGATTGAGATAATAATCCCTTTCTTACGCCAAAACACCAAGCTTTCCAAACAAAAGACAAGTTTGTTGACCAGCACATTTTGAGCTCATTAATTTGAGCAAATTTCAAAAAACTTGCTAAACAAAACACTAAAAATGCTAATAGCGGCCAAAAATCGTTAAATTCATAATTTTCAGAGAAATTTTAGTCAAAGCAAAATTATCAACGATTAACTAGGATATTTAATGTTTTTTGCACAATATTATGCTGAAAACCGTAAATTTCATTAATATTTGCTTATAAATCTTTAAAAACTGCATAAAAATCCAAAATCTTGCGTGAATTGCCGAATTTTATTTAGTATGAGTTGTTTACCATACATTTATTTAACAATTTCTTTGTACTCAAACTGCTTAAATTTCAATACAATTTAACATATCATAATACGATAGGTAATTTAAGAAAATTCGCTCATAAGATCATGCTGCATTACTGAAACTTTCTTTTTCTTTTTGTTAATCCTATATCGATTGTACAACTTTGATTTGGAGTAATGAATAAGTAAAGTTGATTCACCAAGTTATTTAAAATCTTAGGTGTCATGTTGATGGAAGATGGGTTTTCTTACACCAAATCCGAGCTGCAGGCCGGAGACCAATCTTCGGTGCGAGGAGGATCTTCGTCATCAACAGGCAGCGAATCTGACGAACTCACTGCAAGCCTTGTCGAAAAAAATGCAAACCAAGCTAGGAAAGGGGCCAGAGTTATAGAGAACCGCATGAATTATTTCAAAAAACATTTGAAACTCCTTCGTATGGAAGGAGGAAAAATTGTAGACCCCTTTCGACATCATTTGTTTCAAACTCTGGGCGCGGAAGCTAAAAACATTAAAATGGATTGGAAAGAAGCTGGGTTGGCAAGACATTCATTTTCTACGCCAAAACAGCAAAGTATGTTATTAACAGATAGAAGAGAATCCGGATTGCTGCGACACAAATCTCCTGTAAAAATGACAGGGAGATCAGTTTCTACTGCTGAATTTCACTTCGCACTTGATCAATTAGTACATTCGAAAGGAAGCGAAGAATTAGAAAGGAAGCTGGCTCAGTATGAAGTGATCCGCACAAAGAGGTTATTGACGATCGAAAAATTGTACGAATACATGGAAATGTTGGAAAATAAACAGCAACAGAGATTGATAGAGGAACATAGAACGTCGTTTAGGTCATTCAAGTATGCAGGGCCCTCAAGGGAAGGTGCTCTCTTCTGTTTGAGAGAAAAGTATCGAAGGGAGCGGAAGGCCATGAGGGTGAAGTATGCCAAAAAATATGGACTTCTCTGCAGGCAAGTTCGCCTGGAAAAACGCTTGATGAGGAAAGCGAAGAGACTGCTGACCAGAGAACGGATTCTCAATTTGCTGAAGGAAAAGTCAAGGAGCAAATTGATTTTATTAATGGAGATGAAGTACGAGTTCAAGAAACTGGTAGAAAAACTAAAATTGAACAAAGAGTTGCAAGAAAAGATCAGAAGACAGGACCGTTTGAGTAACAAATCTGGGGAGAAGAAAGACCCAAAAGCTCAAAAAGAGACAGAAACAAGGAAATCCATGTTCACAGGAGCTCGGCAGACTACAAATTTGGAGACAGCTGAAGTACAAAAATCACCAATAACAAGAGGTAAATCCTGTTCCAACAGTTCCTTGAGCGTAATAAAATTACCTCCACTTCCTTGTCCTCCATCAACTTCAAATGCGTCTTCCAGTGTGAAATTGCCTCCAATAAAACCGTTGAGTAAAGATCGTATCACGTTGAAAGCTCCCAGGGCTTCGAGAACAGATCTGCGGTGTCCTCCATTAGTGCATGACAAGAAATTAGGTGCTGGCAAATCTCAGACCGGGTCGTCTTCCCTCTCTGATAAGGTTTCTATTTATAAATCCACTTCCCAAAACCCGACTTCTAAAGTGTCAAAAGCCCGGATGGCAAAAAGCGCCCACAGAGAACTTCCGTTGATAAACGAGGTCAAATATGGTGCATTACCGTCCGAAGAGATCGGTAAGGGAATATCGACTACTAAAGATGAGAGTGTCAAAAAAATCGACGACTGCAGCGACCCACGATTACATGGGAATACCGAAAAAGATAGTATCCAATATCTTCTCAAAAAAGAACAGAGAATTGAATCGAATCTTCAGCGTGGCAAGAGAGAAGCAGACGAGTTAAGTAGAGTTAAAGGAGTAAGACATCTGCCAAGCGAGAAGGATTCACTTTCCCAGAACCAAAATCAAGTGACTGAAGAAAAATCTGTGAAGCAGAGGACATCAAAAACGCACCAACAGAAGTCCATCACAAAACTTGCGCCATATTTCGACGTAACTAAATTTCCTAATCGACGTTTGTTGCCGGGTGGATTAGTTAGAAGATCCGATATTGACCGGATACCACGATACAAATATAAATCAGAAGACACGCAAAATGTATTGGATTTCTTTCAATCGATTTATCAAAAATTCGTTGAAGATGATTTGAAGGTCACGTTCGGTACGAGCAGGTCAGAATCGTTTGTAAACAGCATTATCAAGGATATTAAAGGCATGGCTGACTTCATTTTTGGGCACCTGCATTTGTTTAGTTTGGAGGAGGCTGCAATGGTGGAGAAAGCGTTGAAGGATTTCGCCGATACACGACTAGACAGTTTCATGAAAATGGCGCAGGGTTATAGACTCCTAATTAACGATAGTGCGTTTTTTGGGGAAAAGAGACATGCAATTAAATTAAAAAAGGACATGGCAGTTGCAGAGTTGGGAAAGGGATACAAAGGTTATGTGATGGACACGATGCAAAGAAGAATAGATTATAGAGCTGATAAAACGTTAAAAGGTCGGACTAATAAAGTTGCTGATGAATCAAATGTGATTAGTAAAAAGAAAAAAAGAAAATCTTTAGCTGATAAATTGCTTTTGAGAAGAGGGCATCAGTTCAATAATCCTGTGAGGGTAACGACAAAGTTAGGAGGTAAGTTGATGCTTCAAGGGTGGAAGACTTTATCGTTTGAGGAATATGTGACCATAGGTGGGAAAATTGATGTGGAGAAAAGTGGGTGGAGAAAAGATGGTATGGAACACTACGAAGTTATTATACCACGCGAACCTGTTGATGACTTGAAATATCTTCTGATTTTGAATCGGCTCGATCTAACTCCAAGGCGTTTCTCTTATCCGGGCTACAAATTCAACTCCCACATTGTTTATATGTACAAGTATTGCTCTTCATTTTATAGAAGTTGTTTGCTGAAGAGAGGAGAGAGAAAAACTGATAAACGTAGAGCGAGTTTCCAGGATTCCTACACCAAGGCCAGATTTCTTTTTACTGGAGGTCTGTTGCAAGGGGAGTTTCGTGTGCCTCACTTACGCCATAGGATTTTCAGCACTCCACCTAATGCGTTACATACAGCTAAACCTAAAGATAGAAACACTCCGTTGGTTTTTTCCAAGAGGGATGAAATTGTGGATGAAGATGACGAACCCAAAAAGTTACGTATTCAGCTTCAAGAAACCGAAACTCTTAATCTGTGGAGTTACGAAAGTACAGTAGCTTATAGAGGAACTGAAGAGGCACAGATCTATACTAAATTTGCAAGAAGAATGAACAAATATAGTAGTAGGTTCCATCGTTGCTTCGAGGCTGAAACACAAACTGAATTGTTAAATAACATAGACAGAAGTACCCAAATATATGCTCCTTGTACAGACACCAAGTCAACTAATGTTTATGAAACAGACATAATGAAAGCTAGTGAAGATTTGCCTCCACCCGCAGTAAAATCTATAAAACGGCCAGGGTTTCAAGAGGACGACGTGTCTGATCCATCAACTGTATGCTCAGTTTCTTCTGTTGAATCGTTTCCTGACGAGAATCGAAAAATAATGACGAGCAGCGAATTCTTGTCTAAAATAAGGCTCACCCTTCGAATCATGGATAGTATGATTTATTCAGAGAATCAAATGACGTTCCGCAGGGGTTTGGATATGGACCCATTGGACCCTAAAGCAGAAATATCATATTCCCATGAAAGGCTATTTTCATTTATCGACAAGCGCATCGCATTGTCAGAATACGTTGTGACTACCATGGATTGGAGCTCCCTCAATCCTAATTTACTTGCGGTAGGGTATTCAAGGCATCCTCTCTATCCAGAACAAGACAAGGGAATGATATGCATTTGGAATATCAAAATGATAACAAAATACGAGAGGAAATTCGAGTTTAAGAACGGTGTGACATATTTACAATTCTGCGTTCCACATCCCCGACTCTTGAACGTCGCTTTGCTAGATGGCTCGGTCTTAATTTTGGATCTGGGGGCTAAAAGAAATCTAGTTGTCACTACTAAACTGAGCTGCGTCTTTTCGGACTATAAACCAGTCTGGCAGTTTTCTTGGATTGAGCTCGAAAAAGATCATTTCCTTCCAATCACTTGCGGGGACAACGGATTCATCCATCAGTTGCGACCTGACGGCACGTTCCAGCATTCGAAATTCCTGAGCCTGGGCCATAGAGAAGGCAAAGTTAAAGGGATCAAGATGAGTTCGTCCATGGGACTGAAACCAAGACTTAGGGGGCGTCCAGGCATCACTTGCTTGGTCAAACACCCAACAGATCCTGTACTGTACCTTGTGGGAACGACAGATGGCTGTGTTCACATTTGCTCCATATACTTCAGGAACCAGCACCTCGACGTATTTTCTGCTCATATCGGAGCAGTCAAAGGCATACAGTTTCACCCGCATTGCGAGCACGTCTTTCTGACATACGGTGAAGATTTTTATGTCCGCGTCTGGCTCTATGGAACATTCGAGCCTGCTCTGGAGCTCATGGCTGGCAACTTCTACGTCCGGGCCGCCCGGTGGTCCCCCATCAATCCGGAAATCCTCGTCAGCATTTCCAACAAACACGTCGACGTATGGGACATTCGACGGAAAACGGACACTCCCATCCATCGCTTCATGAACCCACGGAAAATAGAAAACACGGCATTAATTTTCGACAAATCCGGCCGCAACATCGTGCTAGGCAACATCGGTGGAGATGTTTACGTGTACGCCCTAAAAAATATGCCATTCACCCATTACTTCAACGGTGAAGCCATAGCTAGTGCTTTAGAAAAAGTCTTGAAAGCAAAGAAAAAGTTTGTGAGGGATATCAGAAAACTCGGATACCCGTTCGGAGCAAAAAAAGAACAACCACTTTGATGGAAATAATAAATATGCAGATCACCTACCATTTGTTAAAGTTATTAATGGTTGGATTTATCATAAATTTAGATTTAATTAAAATATCCGTAGTAGATACAGTTATAGGGTTACACACACAATATACGCGAGCATTTACTCGTACCTTCATATGTTGAAAATAAATTTACGAGATTTCTGTAAAACCGGTTAGTTTAGCATTGCATGAGAAAATTGCAATGAAATGCATCGTTTATGAGTCTATATAAATATTCTGTGATAGTGGCGTGAAGCAAATTTCTGTAGCAATTTTTGTGAAGTGTGCCGCTCAAAGGTAACTTGTAACCCATGGTAGTATTCCAGGGTGAATGACATAAACTTTTCAATATTTCAGCTTTCACCTAAGCTTAGATAGATTGTGTGTTATGATAAAAGGCTACAGTTACGTGCCAATTACGTGCAGTTGGCTTTTTCAACGCCAAGAATAATGTAATGAAAAACAACTGGGATAAATAACGATTTCATATTTAGTTTATTATTTTCTAGAAAGAAACCTTTGTAATCACGCAAGGAAAAAAAATTATACCCCCCCCCCCCCCCCCCCAATATTTTTGGTTACCGTTTCAAGATACGATTTCCAAAGAAATATAAAAAATACAAAACTTCTTCACCTCTTGAAATTATGGAATAATTCTATTGGAAAATGTTTAATTCCATTTGGAAAATGTTGGATTCTATGTGGAAAATGTTTAATTCAATCTGGAAATGCTTCATATCTTGTTATATCATTCTTTGGCCGATTCATGTAGGTATCTTGTTGTTATCAGTTTCTGTTACACTGAAATTCGTTCAATAAAACACGTTTCTTCAGAGATTCAAATGATGTAGTGAAATGCTAACTAGTATATATGTTGTAAAATCAACAATAGTTACCTATTATACTAATATAAGAAGAACTTGTCAAATCACGATTTAACAAGGGCAATAAAAAGAGAACTCATAAAAATAGGATGTGGTGTACGAAGAAACACATGAAGACAGGTTACCTGTGGGGATTGCACCTAAAATGGTGACTTTTTCCTTTGGGAGAGAGAAAGAGAGATGAGTAGGTAGAAGATGAATGAGAATATTTTATGATAGTGTAGGAAATACTAATCATCTAATTTTTTTGTCGAGTTAGAAATCAATACAAATCTTAAAGCTTGAAGTATTGTAAGTGATATTGTTCAAATGAAAAGTTCTGCACAACATAGGCTAGGTCTGAACCTCCAAAACATTCTCCTACTTCATTAACAGCGCTACCCTTCGCAACCAATTTGTTTGGTTCCTAAACTTTTGTTATTATGGTTGCTAACAGGATTGTTAGCGGCGGAAATTCATGACAAGTAGAGAAGCCTTAAAGGGTTGCTACGGGTGTTCAGAGTGAAGCATGGGTTGCATTATTGATAGGCGATGGACGGGAATTTGATATTTCGTGCAAAGCGCTGAACGAAAAACCGATTTGTTTGGCTCCGGTAATTTCATTATGGTTGCCAACACGCAGTTCGGGGCCTTTCTTCGCGCATATTTCGTTTTGGCGATTTCGATCAAATTTTCTCCTGTTCACCCTAGGAAGTAGAAATTTGATAGGGTGACACTTTGGGACATCAAGAGTCTATTGAAATGATGGGCTCTTTCATGATCAGCTGAGTGAGCTAAATTCTCTCCTGTTCACTGTAGGAAGTTAAATTTGATAAGGCGACTCTTTGGGACATTAAGAGACGATTGAAATTGAAATCGACTAAAACGTACACTTCGATCCTTGCACTTAGGGTCAATCTGGGTGGATCGGCTTCATCGAGAGGTTTAAAATGGAATAATAATAAAGAGACAGTGCTGACATTTGCGATATATATACACGCATTTTCAGTTCTTAATAATACAATTTGAGTATAAACAACACATACCTACCTTTATTTCCCCGTTCTACTATATTACATCGTTGCATTATAGATGGGTGATCGAAAGCTGCATGCATTGGACAACTGTATGAAACACTTGCATTCACTATTGATCATCTGGCGTCATGGCTTAATTAAGGCACGAGTATGGTGACCAGGAGGTTGCCTGCTCGATTCCCGGTCAACGTGAAATTATATATGATCTTACGATAAACGGACGCATAGAAAATTTCAGTTTGTGAGTTGTGCGGGTTAGTATCACGTGTTGTGCAGTTTATTATGTCCTGCCTCGCGTTGGCCCCTGCGCCATAACATTCGTTTTATATCTACTCCGGCTAGTCCTATATATTCACAACCCATCAAATCTCCTGCACATTATTCATAGTTGTATTAAATTACTGTCCATAAATTTAGTCATTACATTTAATGTGTTAACTTATAATTCTTCTGCCGATTCAGGTTGGTATCTTGTTATTAGAGAGTTCCTAGAGATCTGTCGGTCTCAATACGGCGTGGGGTAACGAGAAACTTTACCGTACCTTAAAGTCACGTCAAGTCCTTAATGGATAGCGTTGTAACGCTAAATCCATGGAAGGAGGAAATTATCCGTAGGAGGTTATTTGAGTCCATGGAATGAGGTTATTTTGACGATTGCGTTTTTTTCCGGATCGCGATCCGTTAACGTATTTGTACGGAAGGATGCGTCACCGTAACTCATTTTGTCAGTGTTACGGCGCCAGATTGTCAATACCGCACTACATATTTTGTTTTACGGATCTAATAGGAACTCTCTGTTACTTATCAGTTTCTTTTACACTAAAATTCGTTCAATAAATCACGTTTCTTCAGAGATTCAAATGTTGTAGTAAAATACTAACCTAGCATATGTTGTAAAATCAACTATAGTTACCTATTATTCTAATATGAGAAGAACTTGTCGAATCACGATTTAACAAGGGCAATAAAAAGAGAACTCATAAAAAGAGGACGTGGCGTACGAAGAAACACATGAAGACAGGTTACTTGTGGGGATTGCACCTAAATAAACGGTGAGTGACTTTTCCCTGTGGAAGAGAGAAAGAGAGATGAGTAGGTAGAAGATGGGAGTGAGAGGGATGAGTCGGGAGAAGATGAGAGATGAGGGTCGGCGGCGAGGCGGGGAGGGAGCGTGCCGGGAGCACACCTGGGCACGTGTGAGACGGTAGGCAGACTCGGTTTCCCACGCTCTTAACTAGCGCCCTCCTCGTCTCCCCGGCTATCTCCGTCTCTCTTAAGAAAAAAAGGGGGGTCTTTGAAAGGAGGGACCTCGGCCTTCTTGAAGGGAGTCCTTACCCTCCCCGGACCCCCGTCGCCACTTGGTAAGGAAGGGAGGGAAGGAACCCCGTACGTGGACCCCGGAGGTTGTAGGGAGGGAGCGCGGGGTCACGAGTCCCTTTTCCTCAGTCATTGAGAAGACGGAGAGCGGAGAGAAACTCGAGCTTGAGGACTATGGCAGCACACGACGCGCAGCATCAGCCCGTCTCCAGGACTTACCAGTACCGAAAGGTAAACCACTCGATATGTCTTGCCCCTTCTCCAGGGTCGCCGCCATAATGTCCCGGTTCCACAAGACCATGACTAATCCATGTCCATATTTTGTCCTATACACATTTTTTTAATCTAACAGTAATGTCCTGATTTTCAAAGATCCAGTAAATCACAAAGGACTCCACCCATATCCCATGGAATTTTGGTTTCATTGAATTCTTATGACTCTACAGTCACAAGATAGTTTTCGATGCCCTAATCAAAGGTCTCCATGAACTCAAAAATGGTTAAATAATAATAATAAGGACATTATTTTGATTCTTAATCTGTGATATATTTATTTCCACCTAGTCAGCTTTATTTCACTTAGATTCAATATATGCCTACTTATCTAGTCTTAATTATAGTTTAGAATCGTGACAGTTTAAGTTTCTCACTTGACACCTCGTGCAATGCCGCTAGTGACCATTCAGGTTGAGATGCGGCTAAATTCTTAAATTAAAAAAAAAAATGACAGGATTTTGAGTTATACCCCGAAGCCCTGGAAGTTGTATACAAGGTGTAGCAAAAGAACCCCCTCCCCCTCTCCATCAACATTTTTCCACAATTTTGGAGATATCAAAGTGAAACTTGGGAAGCATTTTTGAAATGCCTGATAACCAAGTTTTAAGCAACTCCACACAAAAAATCCAATCTCTTTTGAACAACAAAAAGGGAGGAAAGAGGAGAAATATTAAATTTTCATTTCTTCCCCCCCCCCCCCTTAAAACTCAATTTTAAGAACACCGAAAACGCTCTCTAAATTTTACTTCGATATCTCAACAATTTTGGAATAAATTTGAGGAGGGGGGGGGGGGGTACTTTTGAAACACCTTGTAACCGATTTCCAGGGTGCAAATCGTGTGTAACTCAGAATCCTGTAATTATTATTTGTCTTACTACTATTATTTTTATTTTATTCATTTATTTATATTTTTTGTTTTATATATTCATTTATTTATTTTATTTTTATATATATATTTTTTGAGGACATATATATCGGAGGATCTCCACGCCATATTGATATTCTGTACATTCCAAATGTTGAATTAGTTGTAAGGAGATATTCTTAAAACACTTTAGCATACATCCTAGATACATGCTACATCCAGATTGCTTAAATTTCACCTTCCAAATGGTAAACTAATTTAGGATACTGCAGGTAATACTTACTACAGGATTGTTACGTGACTTCGTTCTCCAGGGCATATTCATGTTCTAACTAGTCTATCTGACTCACTAGTCTACGGAAATGTCCAGGTTCTCAAAAGCTCTTAGCATACATATTAAATTTCCTAAATTCTAGTAACGTCAAATATGTAAACATAACATTGTTATCTCTTAATTCAGATCATTTTCTACCAAGTCCAAATATGCCATAAATGAACGGTAACGTCCAGATTTTCAAAAGTTTCTAATGCCATACATCACGTATTTCTTAGATTATTGTTGAGCCGACGCTGTGCTCTTTCAAACTTCAGGCTTGCCATGTTTTCCAGGACATATTGGTATGCTTTCCTGTCCAGATGTTCCATTAGTTCTAAGGAAGAAATATTATAATTTCAAAAAGTCCCTTGGCATACATCCCAAATTCCTTAAATTCTAATGACACATACACAAGAACACCTCACTTCAGGACATACTCCATCCTGTCCAAAATATGCCAAAAATTGTTGACTGTCATACATCATGCATTTCTTAAAACAGTATTGTTGCGCCGGCACCATGCTCTATCAAACTTCAGGTTTGACATACGTATTGGTTCTCCAAGATACTGCCCTGCCTAAATGTTTCTTTAGTTCTAAGGAAATATTCCGTTTTCAAAAAGAACTGTGACACAGTTCCTAGATTGCTTTAAATCCACCTACGGAATGGTAAACCAATGACATACATCTTACTTGCTCCAAAGTCGCTACGTGACTTCGTTCTCCAGGGCATATCCACGTTATATCCTGTCCATAACTGACTCACTAGTCTACGGAAATTGTCAAGTTTTCAAAAGTTCTTATGGAATGTATCCCAAACGTCCAAAATTCTAGTGACGCCAAATATGTAAACATGACAGTCCCATATCCTACTTCAGGAAATATTCCACCCTGTCCAAATATGTCATTATATCCCACTAAAATGTCCAGATTTTAAAAAGTTCTTAATGCCATACATTACAGACCTATTTGTTGTGAACTATTGTTGCGTTTATTTTATTTTTATTTTATTTTATTTTTTTTTTTCTTTCTACGTCACCGTTATTACCAACATAGCATCTGTCTTCGGGCAGCCTAGTACAGTTTTGACAATTTAATATGCTCTTCGTCTTGAGAGGTAAAACCATTGCGGGTGTCCTCCAAATTATTGTTGCGTCGACGCCGTCCTCCTTCAATCTTCAGGGATGCTGTACGTACTAATTCTCCAGGACATATTTACGTTAATTGCATTTCACGTTTACTATTAATTAGTTGCAGTAAGGGGATACAAGTAGTGAGAAAAGTGAAACCCTGATATTACATTACAAAGGAGGAGAGAAAATTAACGAAAAATGCGATTGAATAACTTCGAACGATCGAATACTCCTTTACGATGGGGTACAATTGAAAACCTGATTACATTACAGGATTCAGCGTGAAAAAATAGGTACTTGAAAGACATGTGACGTATTGCTTCCGAGTCTACCTGTAGGTAGCGGAAGCATTGTATTCACTTTCGGGAGAGAAAAACATTTTGGTCTCCAAAATCAAAATTTCCCCACGCATTTCACGTTTTAGACCTTTCTGAACAACTTTGGTTCCGTGTCTGTCTGTCTGTCTGTGTCTGTGTGTCGTGTGTCCGCGAATCCTTGTACCAAGCTTATTTTCCACAGTTTTCATCCGATTTGGATGAGATTTTCAGGAAATACGTGGGCTAGGGTGTGTACGGTCTCCTAGTCGCGCAAATATGTTATAATTAAGGTCTCGAAAAAACAAGGGGGTATAGTTGCACCGGTGGACGGACACCCTCTGGTAGTCGGACACATGGACGGTTGTCCCCATATAAATAAGCCCAGGGATCAAGGAGACCATTGGGCCCAAGTCCTTGGCATTCTCAAACCTTCCATGTGCCAGACAAAGTTCTACCAACCTACAAAAAGTCCATCTTCTGATTCAGAAAATTCAATGAAAGTGGGTCAACACTGCTTGCAGTTGAAAAACGTGGTTGGGCAGTTTTTTTGCTAGTGGAGGTGCTCCGTGGAAATAAGGTATAACAATCTTATTTACCTTTCTAATTTGTTGAATGTTATTTCATTTGTGTCTCGTTGATCTTCTGTTGCCGTAGATTGAATGAAACCAGTGATTTGCATGCATCTAATATATTAAATTACTGTGTCCATCTAATGAGTATGCAAAGTGCTCAACGTTCAGTAGTCGGACAAAGTGTCCGACTACTGATTATGACGTGAAAACACGGGAAATTCAGTAGACGGACACACCTACTAACACAGGTGCTCTACTACCTATTGGACCTACCTAGGCCTACTTACCTACCTCATTATTTGTATTATTTCAGTCTGACATCAAGCATGAGTCCTAAGTTCAGCAAGAGGAAAAAACATGAGAAGAAGAAGATCCGCCAATATTCCCATCAGAAGATCACTGCAGCTGTCGCTGCTGTGAAAGAGAAACGAATGGGCATCAGAGCTGCTAGTAAGGCATTTGGCGTGCCAAAATCTTCACTCCATGAAAAAGTGACTGGTAAAGTTCCTGAAGATGTCACAACGATGGGACCATCTACTGTCCTTACTAAACAAGAGGAAGAAATTCTGGAAAAGTGGGTTATTGAAACAGCCAAGTGTGGGTTCCCCAGAAAAAATGTAATCTACTCGACTCAGTTCAACAAATATTGAAATCAATGAAACGAGAGACTCCTTTCAGAGATGGCAGGCCTGGCCAAACTTGGTACCTGTCATTTTTAAAGAGGCACCCGATACTTGTCACAAGAACGCCTGAGAGTTTGACCAAAGGTCGAACAATTATCACAGAAGAATGCATCCGAAAGTGGTTCGATAACCTGAAAGGTTATTTGCAGAAGCTTGATGCTGCCGACATTCTCGAGAACAGTGAGCCACTGAGCCACCAAACTGGCTCCTCGCTCTGACAAGAAGGGGAAGCCTACTGAAGTGATGCCAAGAGCTATTTCCTCGGATGAATTTAGAGTCTACTTCAGAAGAAAGGAGGAGAAAAAACAACAGCAACTTGAAGAGAAGCAGAGGAAAAAGAAAGAAAAACAGAAGCTGAAGACAAATAAGAAACTAATAAAACAAGCAAGTAAACACCACACTGGAAAAAAGATGGATAAGCGCAAGTCTAAGGAGCTGGAGCAACAAGGTGGAACATGCGAGGATGAATTGAGTTCTGAAGAATCCGAAGAACCTCCTATTGCCACAAACAAAATCTGGAAATTCGGAAGATCTTTTTCAAATCTAAAACCTATAAATTCTACGATTTTTTTTAAACTGTGTTACCTACTGAAATTATGTGATTCTGAAAAAAGATATTGATAAGATTTAAAAAAAACTGCATTATATTATTACATACTCAAACGTAGTACCTACTTTTATTTTATTATGATTTTATTGTGACTGTGCTACCTACTCAAATAATATACGTTCCAGTTTCCTGTTTTATGACTTCATTCGATTTTTTAAAATGAAACCTTTGAACTGTCCGTCTACTAATTTCTTGATGTCCGGACTTAAATGAAAAGGTGTCCGACTACCAGGTGGATGGAGTTCTTGTCTTTTAATCACAAAAACATATTTTGGGATCATTATTAACGCTAAATTATTCATGCTTCTTATTCCTAACCCTTGTCTCAAAGTACTGAAGCAAAAATAAAGTAAATTTTGTGGAAAATTAAATTTTTATGGGTTGCAAAAGTGCATTGATGCAGTTAAGTGTCCGTCTGCCGGTGCAACTACCCTACCTAACCATTTGAATTTTCGTTAAGGAAGTTAAGTGTGGCTATGGGAAGGGGTGGGGGGATGATCGTTATCAGGGACCCCCTGATTACCTATATAAATTTGTTAAAGTTAATTAGTATTCCTGTAAATTCCGCGCTTTGCTCGTCACTTAAAAATGTCGGAGTTGGCTTCAACTACTCAATCAAGTCGAAGATTCGTCCAATCAACGAACTTCCAATAAGTGGTCGTTACACAAGAAACGTTGGTGGGGGGTGCTCGTCTAGAATGCAACACCTTTTTACGTAACAACGGGCCGGCTTGTGGGTTTTTAATCACACGCCTCCCGCTGCACCAATCACGTCTGCGGGTCCATTAAGTCGAGTTTCCCGTTTCAGATCGATCCAACTAATATCGTCCTCTTAACGAAATTACCCATAATGAATGGGTACCTAATGTTTTGAAGCAACAACACCCTGTTGTTGGATTGTTAGAGGAGTTTCCCTTGTGATAAGGAGACACAAGGAAGCCAAAAATGAGATAGAAAACAGTGCATATTTGTAATTGGTTGTTATAGACGAAGCTCCAATACTGATAGATCGATTTCAATGAAATGGTTAGGAATTTTGCCACTTTACAGAGAAGATAGACACAGACAGAAACTGCTGTCTTCGTTTGTCGCGAATTAACCGGTACCCATACAATCAATAATGGTTCATTATTTTCAATAATGAAACGTAATTGGCCAAGGGAAAAAAGTGTAAAATACCGTACTAGTAGTAAAATATGTAGGTAATAGGTACAGGTTGGTACATCTAGATCGTTGATCATCTTGAAGTTCTCGAATGAGATTCTCCTAACCTGAGGCGAATTTCGATGTCGCCTTAACAACTAGGAACCCTTCCAAGTTCCCTTCCTTCTACCACATCTATTTCTAGTGAAAAAATTAAACCATATAGATGAAGTTGTTGATAATTTAATACTTCTTCCTTTATGAAAGCATACATTACACGTTAGGTAATCGATGACTCGGGCGTAAATACGAAGATTTAGAATAGTGTAGTCACGTTAGTGTGACCTTTGAATTGTTTTATTCAATCGCACAAAGATTCTCTATTCTTACAGTACAACGCAGTGGTTAGCTTCTGGTTCGCTTGTGCTAGAAACAACACTTTTTGTAAAATGACTCAGCTGAACGACTCAGATGGAAAACTGCAAAAACTCCCTAAGATGAATACGAATACGAATACATTCACATTTATGAATACGAGTGCGAGTGTATTCACACAACTGTATACGAATACACTCTTATTTGTATTTGTGAATTGATGAAACTCAGGGATTCACGCACAAAATCATAGAGTCGCTGCTCCTTTATCCCTTGTCGAGAGGGGACAGAAAAACATACGGCTTTCCGGATGATATCATTCGATTCATCGGGAAAAAAAATATATATATATATATGGCATCCTGAAAGAAAATTACTGTTACCTTAGTATTCGTGATCCCAATTTTTAAATGTTTCAGCCCTTAATTACTATCCTTTAGGACCGATCAAAATTGATATCGACGTTATGTCACATCCCCAGCCAATGTATGATTTTACAGTTAAATTTCATAAACAAGTCAGGTCAATTAGTGTTGGAGTAAAGCTCTGGCCGGCGTGGCGTATGGACGGATTCTTTTTTCGATTTTGGAAGGTAGAAATATTGGAAAATCGAGATCTGGAAAACTTTCATGGTAACAGTAAAGTTTTTTTATTGATATTGAGGTATAAATATTGGAAAATCGAGATCTGGAAAACTTTTATGGTAACAGTAAAGTTTTTTTTTTTTTTTTTTTTTTTTTTTTTTTTAAATGTTGATTTGAAAGTTTAATTTGAATTGCAGAATATTATTTAGAACGAGTTTTTTTGCGATCAAATTAGTAATTAACAATTTCTTTACACTCGATGTGCACAAATTTCAAAACAATGTAACACAATATAGGTAATACAATATATTACGATAATTCGCTCATGCGATCGTGCTGCGTGACTGAAACTTTTTGAAATTTGACCAATCCAATTTATTCAAAAAATGCAGGCCAACAAACTCATCCTTTCGTTTGAAACGCTCGATTGTTTGGCGGAAGAACAGAATTTTTATCTCAATCCTAAGGATAGTTATCGAAAGACACACACACACACACAAATTTTCGAATATTTTGATTTTATAATTTGACCATTGCAATAGCTTTATTTTCCACGAAAATTCGCTAAATATAACATCAAAATCAGATATACAAGTGCTGTGATGTTTTTCGTGGTGCCTTAACGGGTTCGCTAATTCCTCGACATTTCACAACACTATTCTATTTCTTCAATCATTTGACATATCCTCGAATCTAGACGGTTGATAAACCTATAGAGGACTCGTTCGTTGTTTATACTAACGTTTTTAGAGTCCCTTCTTCAAAAATAGAGAAATCGGGGACAATGAAATTCCCTCGCCGGATTTGCATTGCAGATAAAAAGGATTGACGGAGACTGGGACTTCAGCTTCGCATTGATTCCCACGATTGGCGGAAAACCAGAAAAACGAGGAGGCTGAATGTTAGTGAAAGAATAATGGCAGGCCGCTCTCAGATGATCACTTTTCTTTAATGACCATCCGGCGATGAGACTTGCTCCTTCTTAATTGTTGCACCAATCGTAAAAGGTTTCAATGGGAAACGCCATAAATCGAGCGGCTCGGAATGATATTAAAGCGTGAGGCTTTTAAATGCACTTGCGACGAATTTCGAAGGAAATGTGGAAATACGGGCTAAGAATACGGCAATAGCAGTGCGAAGTATTACGTAATTCATTATAATGCACTTCTACGCAGAACATTGGTGCTTTCTCTATGGCTGACTATGATTGCAATCTCGTGCTATATTTATTGAAAATACATATAGTATACCTTTTTTCCGACTCTTTGGAAGCATCTTTGGAACATCAAGAGATGACTGAAATGACGGACTACTTCCCAATCATCTGAGTGAGCTCAATAAACTCCTATTATCTTAGCTATTTGAAATTCTGTCGGGATTACTTTAGAATTCCGATGCGTTCGGCGCCTTGCGTAACAGAGTCGTCAGCAAGACTTTTCTGTTAATAGATTTTCCCTTTCCCTTCCAAGTGTTCGGGATGTTATGTTCTTAAAATAACATGATTCACAATCATGTTTCTTTTTCTGAACTGAAGTAGGTAGTCAGGCACGCGCACTTTTAATTATCATGGGCAGGTCAAATGAGAAAACTACAGTACTATCGAGTCGAATCAGCAGCATTTTAGCCCATTATTTGTGTATGGTTAGAACTTCTGTAGCAGACATCCGTAGTGACTTGTCGCACAGCACCTCCCTACCATTTGGTTAAAACCAGTAGTGGCTTAGAAAGGGGTGAAGCCGGAGCAATATGCTACTCTAACCCTTCAGAGAAACTCACCCCTTTCCCCCACCATATAAGGAAAAAATTAAGGGAAGTTTCCCTAGAGAAGGGTTCACCCTTCGAGACTTCTCCCTCAATCACTGCTATTGGGAAAATGGAAATTTAGTTCTACCCTTAGCATTTCTGGGTCTGATAATCATCGAGAGTATCAGAAACCGCAATATTGTTGTACTTTCTGGGTCCCAAAATCTATCGGGGTGCCAGCTGCTGAGACAGTGGAACCTGGATAATTCGAACTTCTTTAATTCGAAATCTTCTTTAATTCGAATATTTCTCTTGGTCACTAGCATTTTGAATTTAAACAATGCTAAAAAATCATGGATAATTCGAATTTTATTTTCGATAATTCGTATTTACTGCGTGCTAATTAAGGTGTACATTTTAAGCTGCGACTCAAAATAATTGTAAATTTATCGGGAAATACGTTTTAGTACCGATATCCGGAAAAAGGTTTCCGTCGGACCAAATGCATGCAAGTCAGTGCCATCGTACTTTCTGATAACTCCCCTTCCCCTCCCGCCAGCCGACCGTCCCAAAACAACAAAACAAAGCCACGCGTTGGAATCTTTTATAATGGCCGAGAGACATAATTCAAGGAAACAGGCCAAAATATCATCCTTTTTTGAAAAACAATACATTGTTTTTTATGGTTGCAGTTAAATACAGTACCATTCCAGGTGTCTTTATATTTATTGTTCAATATTCCGTTGGTCAATACAGTATTCAATGTTACTGTATGTACTTTACTTCGTACTGTAGTTTGTTAAAATATAATTTATTATAATTTATTAAAAACTTCTTTAATTCGAATTTTTGGTTAATTCGAAGATTTTTACTGGTCCCTTGAGGTTCGAATTATCCAAGTTTCACTTACTATCTTTTCACAATTACCCCCCGCTATTTTCATGTATGGATATTGTTGATCCAAACTGCCTGCAGTGAAGGGGGCGGTACCGAGTATAACCACCCCCTTGGGGGCCCCATTGCCGCCCCCGACACTCACAGCGCAGGCGCAGAATGTCAGCCAATCACAGGCCGTCCTTGGCCGCTTCCCACCCCCACTAGGAGCCTTTTGTGGGAAAGCAGATCGCGTGGGACCTCCCCCGTGTAAATCGCTCGATTTTCTCTTCGGCTCCATCGTGATCCCTTTACTCTTCCAAGACCCGATGTTGTTAGCAAACATTTGGATTGATTGACTCTATACAAATGAGCCCAAGAATGGGGGATAACAGCAAGTTTATTTCATTTTTAAAAGAACCCCGATCTACGCCCGTTATAACCCTAAATTTATTAATCGTGATTAAGGTATTATTCCATTTTCAGTAAACCCAGTTTCTAGTTTCATTATTAATCATAGTTAAGCACACTAGGATTCCGCCATCCGAATTTTGGTGGCCGCTAATCATGACTTTTTGACTTCACTAATCCATATTCACGAGATCTATATTATTTACCGTATTATCAAGGCAGTGGTGTGCGAAGGTAATCTTCACCCTGTCAGGCCTCATTAGGCCCACTATGAGCTAAAAATTGTTTAACGGAGTTTGAGCAAACTCCATTAAAATTAATATCGATTTACGTAATCGAATAACTATTATACATAATTTTCCTCTAATCCTAGTGCTAGTGTACATTGAGTATATACGTGATGAAGCTACTCGTATTTCTACTTCAATCTAGAACTCGTTGAATAGTTCTATCATAGAACGTCGGTTTGTTCCTCATTATGTTAAGTGATAAAATTCCAGGGGTCGCATCATTAGTCATATTGAACATTTCCCATCTCTCTGGCGAGATACCTACTAAAAAATATCAGTTCTCAAAGTCTAGAACATATATAATTTACATGATAGTTATCGAGTAAATTATCCATTCATTTTTACTACCCACATTCCCGGGGTTCGGCGAAATTATATCATACAACGACATTTGTATTACGTATACTTCTTACGAATGCAGAGCTAAAGTAGACTGTTAAAAGCGCTGCACTATTCCATAGTAACATTAAATGGTTCACATCCCCATATAATATGTATAAACGAACAATATTATTATTCAGCATTAGGAATATATTGTTAGGCTTGGTGAGATGTGTGAATCCACCTCCACACTTACCAATACGGTCGTGCGATAGGCGAAAATCGGCGAAGCTGTTGAAGAAGCGTCTCATTCCAAAAAGCAGTTAAAAAGAGTGATAGAATCCGACTGTTGGCTAGCCCCAAATCGGATGAAACCATGCATTTTGTGGCTTGGCTTCTTTTGCACGCGCTAGGCATTACAAGCGTGCTGTATAAGTCAAATTTTCATTTTGATTGTTTTGACTTTTCTCCTTTATCTTTCCTTTTTTAGCGAATTTTCAAAAAAAATTAATTGTAATGGCTCGAAAAATTTTAAAAGCAAAATTTTTGCCAAATTTCTTCATTGAAATCCGTTTTGAGGCATTCTGAAACGATTCCTGGTGTTTGCGCAAGCGATTACTCTCCTTAGGATTGAGGAAAAAAATGCCTTCCTTGCGCCAAAAAATCAAGCTTTCCTAACGAAAGGATGAGTTCGTTAGCCAGCAGTTTTTGAGCACATCAAGCTGGTCAAATTCCACAAAACGTGCTCAAAAATCACTGAGAATGGATTTAAAAACTAAAATAAAAAATGTGAAATTTATATTTTTAGCAAAATTTGAATCAAAAGAAATTTATCAACAATGAATTGGAACAATTTTAAGCCCAAATTTATGCTGAAAAATGTACTTAAATTTCAATAAATGTTTGCCAAAAAATTGACAAAACTGCAAAAAAGCTAAAAATCCGGAATCTTTTTTGAATCGCATAATATTATTTAGAACGAGTATTTTACCATAAAATTGGTAGTTAGTTTCTTTTCAGTCAAATTGCTCAAATTTTCCATACAATTTAACTTAATATAGTAGATAATTTACGAAAATTCGCTCGTACGATCATGCTGCACGACTGGTACTTTTTGAACTTATTTTGGTTTGAACTAAATCACTCGGTTGTGGAAACCCATTTCAAAACGTAAGTTAGTGAAAAAAATGTTGTCTATTTCCACGAAAGATAAAGAGTTACAATGTAAAATTTATTTTGACGGTTAGGTCATCATCAGTAACTAACAATTACTCAGTTATAACTTAGTTATAACAATAACTAAGTTATTGTTTGTTACTGATGATGGCCTAACCGTCGAAATCGATTTAACACTGTAACTCTTTATTTTTCGTGGAAATAGAACACGTTTTTTTCACTAAATTCCGTTTTTTATTTTGGTTGGTGTACTCGTATGTAGATTCTTCCTCAATTAGAATAACATTTGATTCATTGCATTTTCCATTCATGATCGCCTTTGTAGTTGAGAACGTTCATCAGTCATGTATGTTAGTAGAAATTTCAACTCAGGGTTTTTGAGGTTTTGGAATCTGACCCATCCAAAACCTTATAATTATTTTGGCCTCTTAGAAAGAAACTTGTTCAGGAATGCTCTTCAGTATTCGACCATCTCACATTTACGTTTACATTATCTTTTAACTGTGTTCCGTGTTTTAGGTGATGAAGCCGATGCTTGAGAGGAAGAGACGAGCCAGGATCAACAGGTGTCTCGACGAGCTGAAAGAGCTCATGGTGACGGCGCTACAGAGCGAAGGGGAAAACGTCAGCAAACTCGAGAAGGCTGACATCCTTGAGCTTACAGTGAGGCACTTACAAAGCCTCAGGTCCGCCTCTTCCCCCCAAGACAGGTAAACTATTTGGTGAACCAAATAAATAGGTTTTTATGCTTTATCGGTCTCGATGTATTAGTTCTTTTTCTTTTTGAGTGGGGAAAATTCTTTATGAACGAAGAGGAGTGACTGTACTCCTCAACAGTGTCGGAGTCTCTCTTTTTGGGCATACCAACTAAATACCACCACTCTCTCTTATCATAGAGAGCTACCCCGGAACCACTTATTTAGTATTACTTCGGAGTGGTTCCTTTTTTTTTTTTTTTTTTTTTTTTTTTTTTTTTGCTCTTTATCTCTTTATATCTCCTTTATTCCCAGGATCTATCCTGCTCCTTGGTTTTTAGGACCGCAAAAATGTATGTTGGCACCGCGTCCCAGTTATTCTTCTCGGTTACCAATTTGTTGACGATGGTCTCCGGTGCAATCTCTCCTACTCTCCCCTCCTGGACACGGCGAGCACCTCCCCACTTTGGGCACACAAAAAATGTGTGATGGGCATCTTCATTCCTCTGTCAGCAGTAGCTGCATCCTTGATCCTCCATCTCTCCTATCTTTGCGAGGAATGAACGGAAGTAACCATGGCCAGTAAGGAACTGGGTGAGGTAATAATTCACCTCACCGTGCTTCCTATTCACCCAGACGTCCAGGCTGGGAATCAACCGGTATGACCAGCGGCCTCGGGTCTCATCCTCCCATCTAGCTTGCCGTTTCCTCAGTGTTTCTCCTCTTTCTTGATGTTCCGCACTGGGTTCTCTCCTTGCCGCAGGTAGAACCTCCTTCGCTCTTCAGCAAGGAGATCTATTGGGACCACTCCCTCAATAACCTGAGCAGTGGGGCCAGAATATGTCCTGTAAGCACTGCATATCCTGAGAGCTCCTCTTCTTCGGATTGCCTCCATTCTGTTCTTAGTAAGCGTAGTAAGGTAAGCAGAACCTTCTTTGTCTTCAGTAGGTTGAGAAGGTTCTTGGGCATAAAGGTCTTCTTTCGTCGTTAGGTCGTATTACGCTTTCGTACATAGTCTTCTCAATTACTGTCTTCCTGTGTATGAAGGAGCTGATAGATTCCTAAATTAGAAAAATTGGTAAATTAGAAAAAACTTTGAAGACGGTAGTTAAAATCATGGCAAGAGTTCCGTACCAAATGAATGTGAAATCAAAAGGTCGCTGCTTCATTGAACCTAGCTTGTATTGAGAGAACGGAAAATCGGGTTTTCGGATGATTTCGTTCGATTTGTTGGGAAAATATATGTAAATGACAACCAAAAGACATTAGTTACCATGAAAGTTTTCGATTTCACTATTTTTCAACATTTCAGCCCTTAATTACTGCCCTTTAGTGTTGATCAAATTTATCCCGCTGTTACTGGCACATCCCCAGCCGATTTATGATTTTCCAAAATTTTGCCAAATTTCAGCAGTTCAGCCAGGATGGTCGAATTTTTTTTTTTTTTTTTTTTTTTTTTTTTTATAAATTCGATTTCTAGATTTAATACATCTTGAAATGTAAACCAACGAATTGGGGGGAGGGGGGGGGGGGGTTAGAATTTTTCTTCTTGGTCGATTACAAAGGTTTATTTTTGAAAATAGTAAATCAAAAGATGGAAATGATAAGGAAATATATAATTTGGAACCATGAAAGTAGCAATAAACAATAAATAAACTGCAAGAAGAATTTAAATAGTTATTTTAGTGTGATTTCCCCCTTCCCCCGGTAAATTCGGGGATCTTTTTCTCAGCTCCGTTCAACGATTTTTCATATATATATATATATATATATATATATATATATATATATATATGTATATATATATATATATATATATATATATTTCCTCCCTGCAATTTTAGACCCACAGATCGCTTTTAAATTTGAGCAAAGGAACATTTTTCAAGTTCCGTGGAAGATGGGTGATTGATGATCGGAAGTGGATGATATTCTGGTAGGAACAGAACGAAATTACGTTATTGGGGAAGACCCTTCCCCTGAATGGAAAAACGAATGGCTCATTGTCGTTGATAGGATATTGTCATATGAAGAGATGGCTTGTATGGATATAGTTGTACACGTTCTGGCTTTCTTTATTCTTGTTGAAAATAATGGTCTTTTCTGTGGATTTCAGGTATGACGAAGGTTGGACGGCCTGTTTGGATCAAGTCAACCGGTTTCTGAAAGAAGGCGGGGGCGGGGGTCTGCCGCCACAGGAGGCAGTTCGTCTCATCGCACACCTCACGCCCGAAGTCTCCAAAGCACGACCAGACCCGCTGTGGAGGCCGTGGTGAAAACTCAGGTGTTCTTCAAGATCATGGTGATCTCTATTTGTGGACTTCTGACCTTGGTGACGGTCTTTTGTTAACTCTCAAGGGCATGGTGATATCTATAAATCTCCTGTGAAATCAACTCGACATGGAGTATTTGGTCACAGTGGCAATCTTCAGTGAACTAATAACACTATGGTGATATACCTAATATTCGGCCAAGGCGTCGATCTTCTGCTGACTCTCATAGGCATCGAGATACGTGTGCTCCTCGCTCTGTTTGACCATGGTCTTTCTTTTTTGGAATATCAAGGGCTCGATGACGTCTATTTAGTGGATAGTTTGGCCATATTGACAACCACCTGTGAATTAATTGCACCATGGTGATCTTTTTCTGGACTGTTTGGCCAAAGTGTCGATCTTCTGTCAACAATCAATGGCGTGATGACATCTCTCCTTCTTATTCTGTTAGACCATGGTGTCCATCTTCTATGAACTTTCAAGGGCATGGATTTACATCCATCCAGAACCGTGTGTGGACGCTGTGATAAAGAGTGCCAGAATACACCCCTATGAACCGTGATCTCTTGGGTGATCTTGTTACGCTTGGTGAACTACATCCACTGTAATTTGTGCCCTTCTAGCAGTACACCTGCCTGGTACGATTTAAATATTTTATATGCCATTAGGCATTAAATTATTAATTATGCCATTAGTGTTATTCAATTCAGTTTCGATGTAATAACGATACTTCTGCGAATACTGTAATCGCCAACTACTAACCACCTGTTCTTTGTTCAAATTGTTATATTTTCACATTTATTTATTCAACTAAGCTCAAATGGTCATCACAACAATCCCAAACAACGAATTTGGTTCTACCAAAGTTCATGTTTCATGTTGAAATCTTATGAAATGAGTTGGATAGTGAATGTATAGTTGATATAAAGTTTTTGTGAATTTCCAACTTCACACGCTGAAATATTTTAGTTTGCCACTATTTTTCGAATTGTTCGTTATGACGTACCTGTCCATCAAAGACAAATGTGTAACTTTCACATTATCAGTGTTCCCCTTAGGTAACTGTTAAACAAAATATTATTCTATTGCTGTTAATTATTTTAATAGGTAGGTACATTGCAATTTCAAGTTTTTTATGTCGTTTCAACGAGTATTGGCAAATTTCCATTTTTATCAAAAATGAAATAACATCATGTATTTGTTATATCTATATAACTAGATACAGTGGCGTAGCTGAGTCATTTCTCATGGAGGGGCAACAGTCGAGGATTTTATTTTATTTTATAGTTTTGCTATTAATTTTTAGTGCTTGTTGCTGAGTATACGAAGACTCTTAATATACTGCCAAACGTTCGTATAAGTAGGTATAGGTGCTCAATGGCTTTTTGTAATGATCTGAAATCACGGACGTTTTCATATTCATAAGCCTATCTATGGATTATCAAAGCATAAATACTACTTAGAAAAAATATTATCCAAATAACTAATCAGAACGTGAAAAACTACGATAAATACGAATGAATGCTCATACTACCGATGAATTGAGGAGCACTAGGTTTATTATACAACCAATTCATAAACCACAGTGGACTTGCAGTCTTACATACAGGTTTATCCTCAACTGTTACTTCCGCATGAAAATAACTTTTTCTGGACAATATCATACAATTGTTTTATATAAGTAGGTACGTACCTACGCGAAATGAAATACAGGGCATGAATCCGAGATCAAGAAACATAAAAAAATGTAAACAGTCTCAAACCTGCAATATGCTAGGTTAGAACAGAAATGCTACACAAGATTATTTTAATCTTTTCTATTAAACTATTTCAATCACCACTGCAGGCTTCTATTTATTGTATTCTTGCATCATTTTAACTGGGATTTTATTCGTAAATGAATTGGTATAATACAACGGGAAACTGTTTTGAAACGAACAACCAAGCATGATCAAGTAGGCAGTGAAAAGTAGGGGAAGTTCGTAGGGGAATCGGTGGATACTGAACAATGGATATTTTTCTAGGGAAAAATCGCATATGGGCTCGCCCCAGAACGACTTGATTTCAGTTTGTAGTATCCACATTTCCGTTTCATTGACTAGGTGATTTTACTCCTCTCCGAGGGGCTGTATAATATCCACGCTATTTTGCCCCTACAGAAACTAACCTAATAAAAATTTCTTCATTTCTAAGAGCGTCTCAAGTCGCTAGGCAACCGGAATCGTATTATAATAGTAATTGTGTTTTACTGATTACATTCTTTAATTGAAGGTATTAGCTACTGAAGTTGGAAGCGTAAAATTATTAATTTGATTGTATCCATACAACAAAATTCTGCATCCTCTATATTTTATGGAGGGGCTCTGCCCACCCTGCCCCTCCTCAAACTACGCCACTGACTGGACGGTACGCATACATCGAGACACAAGTAGTCTACTTACTATAAAACACTTTCCTTCGTGTTATACATTAAATGTAGAATTTTGCCTATGCACATAACTACATAATATCAGACATATGTACAGGTCCCGTACATGCGGCCCCATATCTAGTTAACCACCATACAAAATATTTATGAATTCTTTACCAGTTACTAGAAAATTTTCAAAAATTTGCTACACAACATGATCATTGTATATCTACGCGTATTACTAATTTACAACTGGACGTGGCTGACCTATTAGTTTTACTACTACCATATTTTGGTTTCAATTTTTGCTTTTTCTTGATAGAAATTGGGTACGAGAAAAATGCATACTTAGAATACACATACATATCAATAGATCTTAGTTACCTACTCTATTTTCTCAATTCATCACAATGATGGCTAATTTGAAGTACTTCCCATAAATTAATGACTCGAAAAGTTTGACCATCATTCTTAGTATCATTCTTATCACAAAAAAGATTAATCACCAGCCAAATTTTAATTTTATTTTATTTTATTTCATTATTTTCTTCATGTTTAGGAAATATTCAAGCATCAGGAGTAGTTTCAAATTTTCACGTAAATTTTGTCTGACTGGACCATATAATAACGGTTTCTACCTTGTTGTTTCCCAACTTCTTCCATACTATCTAAATATTAGTGTTCTTCCTTGTTTTGTTCAATTTGTTGCTGTTGATGAATTATCATCATCATCGTTATTATTTATTACGACTCAACGTTACAACATTTTTGATTCGTCTACATATATTTAATAGTTTTGTAACGGACGCTTTTGTTAATCTTAATCGTAGTTTATCGTATAAATATATTCTTCAGTCGCTCTCTTAGAAATGTGGATAATAATTATTTTGTTCTACAAGACTTTAAAGTCGATAAAATTCTTCTGTATATATAAAATATACGAGTGTGTAGGTTTATTGTAAATAAAATGATGATTCAAAAATCAGTAGGGCGTTGGCTGATGAAACTGTGATTTTTTAGAGTACCTGAATGTAAATTATTGTGCATGTTCTATTTAGTAAATTCTGTTGATTATTTCTATTACAGTTACACTTGTATTTTAAAAGTTAAGCTTATGGTGAGTTTGAAATTTATATCATGTTTGAAGCACAATAAAACGAAATGTGACGATTATCTATACGTTGTTTTGACTAAATACCCTCTCCTAACTAAAGATGTTTTAAAAGTTCCAGTCATGCAGTATGATCGAATGAGCGAATTTTCGTAAATTATCGTATAATATTGATGCTAAATTTATCGTTAATAAATTTGAGCACTTTGAGCCCAACAACATTGTCGACTATAAATTTCATGGCAAAAAAACTTATTCTAAATAATAATCTGCAATTCAAACAAAGATTTTTTGGTTTAAATCCCACATTACTAATTACATACACTGATACTTATGCACATAATTTTGTGCATAAATTTTCCAAGCTCTAGTTCAAAGTTGATAAACTTTCTTTGTTTGAAATTCTGCAAAAAAATATATTTATTGATTTTCAGCCATTTTTGGTCATTTTCAGTAATTTTTTAATATGACCAATTTTGAAATATGATCAATTAATTGTGCTCAAAAACCACTCCGACTTACCAAACTCATCCTTTCTGTTGGAATGCTTGATTTGTACGCGAAAGAACGGATTTCTTATCTCGTTATAGGATAATTATCTGGAATTACACTTACACACACACACTCAGAACCATTTCAGTAAGTATGCCTCAATTTCTATGAAGAAAATTTAGAAAAATATAATTTAAAAATTTTGGCCCATTAAATAACTTCATTTCATACGAAAATTCGTTAAAATGCAATTATCGAAATCACTAGGTACTAAAAATGTTTGCACTGCTCCTTATGACAAAAACTGGGAATCATCAAGGTACAATCGAAAAAAAAAATTAATAAAATTTTTTGTAGAGAGTTTTTATTTGTTAACAAGGATGCGGTTATCATACAAATTAAATTATGCATCAAATTATTACGTGATGATGAATAATGAAATTACACAAGTTAAAGATCATGATTAAATTAATAAATAAATTATACATTATACATTCATCAATTAATAGAATTAAATAAATAAATACACTTACAAATTAATATAATTAAATAAATACACTCATAAATAAATAAATGAAATAATGATACACTCATGATGTAATATAATTTTTGTGAATGAATTAATACTAACAAAAAATTATAAATGGGATTTGAAAGAATTATACGCACAATGATATATTTTTAATCATGTAGGTACAAACAAATTAATAAATTTATTTTAAACCTAAACGAAATAATTTAAACCTTTTGCCAAATAATTTCAACCTTTTACAAAATCATTTTCAAAACTATATTTCCCCTTAAAAAATTTAAATAATTATTTAAATGGTGGTATAATTTTTTAAAGTGTTTGAATAAATTATTAAGAGGTTGGAATCATTTTGTTGGTTCAATAGATTTGTAAATGCTGTATAGTACTTATTGACACCAATCAAAGATGAAGAATTAGCTAATTACCTGTTAGTAACACGAGGGCATTTAATTTGTTATTAATCAATTTTCAATCAATTCAAATTAATTTAATGTACCAAGATATACAAAGCTAGGATTACGAAATGTTGTTCGATAAATGTATAACTACATTGGTGCCTTAAAGAATGATGATTAACACAAGTGGCATGTCTAAATACATAAAATATGTTCATCTTGTCTGCTAAATGATGAGATTTCGTCAGAAATTATGTAGCTATTCGATAGAATTTGTTCGGCTTCTAGGTATCACAATATTTCTTATAGCTCGAAGCTTACTCATTCGATAAATCCCTAAGAGAAAGGGAATATCACAATATTAGTCCATGATAGATCAGAAGAATTGAAAAATCGCTGAATTGAAAAAGAGAATTGAAAAAGAACTGAGTAGGTATTTGAGTTAGTCAAGTAAATTCCATCTTCCGATCAGAAAAATAAGTTTATGGCCTCAAGAGTATTTTTCAAATTATTTTCATTCTATAGGTCTTTCTTCAACTTTGGAAGAAATAACACAATAATAGTTCATGATAAGTCAAAATGTAATGCAGAGTATAACTAGGAGTATCTACGTTGTACATTCAAGAATTTGATAGATTCTAAAGATTGATAATTGTTCATATTAAAAATGGAATATGTTTTGTAACCAGAGGACAATAGTGATCTCAGTTACCGTTTCAATGATTCACACCACGCTTTGGTGAAGTAGGATTCTACAAAATGCTGGGATGCATTCTTGACGAAGAACAGCATAGGGGAAGTATCAGCATGTCGCAAAGCGAATTCGAGCATTGCTGCCACACCCCCTGTCAGGCGAAAATCAGGCTGGAAACTGTAGCTGATTCTATCCGTTCTCGCAAGGCTGTACGAATAAAGACGACATTCGTCTTGGGTTTTGATGATGAAAACATTAACGGTTATTTTGACTTGGAATGTTAACTTGCCTTTTGATTTCATGAGAAGATACTGGGTTTGTGCCTTGTTGTAATGCAAGCCCAAAACGTCAAACTGGAGTGTGGCGTCTAGCGTTCTGCGATCCCCGTCAAAACACATGGTGGCGTTGCCAGAGCGAGAGAGTGAATCCAGCGAACTCATTTCTCCTCTGGGAGTAGTGCTCAAGAAGATTTTGAATGGGGCCCATTGGGACCCATCCCACAAACTGATGTACTGGTTGACACCTTGAGTGTATTCTTGCATACCGCTCGTCCGGAATTCATCATTGGAGGAGTTCAAAATTTTGTCCACTGGACCATCCACCAGAATGCACTCCTGAGATTCTTTGGGAGCAATATGGCGTCCCTGAGCAACCAAGAAGAAAACCACAACCACGATGTACCTCAACATTTTGACTTCCTGTTGGAAAACAAACTGAACGGTCTCGTTCGAATGCCTCTTCTTATACTATCACTAGACGCGAAGTGACTGTTATCATTCGATCATTGGACTCGGATCTTGAAAAAAATGATGATACACACTCAGATAAGATACGCTAAGCTTATTGAAAATCAGCCGGGAACCAGTGACTCTTGAACGTCTACCCCGGATCCGGTAATCGAGGAGTTAAATGATTCATGACCTAATTTAAAAGGAAAGGAAAGTTTACGCCGATCTCTCAATGGATATTACAAACAAAAACACGCTTTACAATCATGAAGCAAAGAAGTTATCATTCTTCGAAGTGAATACAGGTTATTGAGTGTTGAGGATTATAACACGGAATGTGTTTTAGCCTTGGCATCTCCAAATGGAAACGAAACGTTTTGTGTTAACAAAAATTTGTTGAGTTTTTGTGTAACGAAAATGTGTTGCAACAATTTACTGATGATATCCTCTTACAACCGAGTCGTTGCTCGGGAAATGGTCCTTTGTTATTTTTCATTCCACAAAATTAGTAGACAATTCGTTAGAAAGCTCTCGATTTATCCAACCATATTATGTGAACTACTACGAAGTGTGCGGCCAACAAGCTGAGTTAAGAATAATTGTTTACACATAGGTGATCATTCTCAATAATTGATATTGTGAACATGATTGCAACCGCTTGTTAATTTCTGATAATTCATGTTATATGAATAAATGAAAGCTTATGAAAAGGAGGTTTCAAATATGGAGCTGGTGATAAATAAATAAAACAACTTGACATCTATTGATAAGCTACACCGCAAAATCTGAGTTACCTATTCTTATATGCGGGTTTCACGGCTTTATGTGAAACGCATTAGGTAAAACTCATTCTGTGTTTCAATAATTGCATTTGAAGTATGTAAATAGGGGTAACCGAAGGCCATGGGGTACCCCCCCCCCCCCCCCCCTCACAACAAGGCGCAGAGCGCCTTTTTTTTACGGAATGTGTTTTAGCCTTGGCATCTCCAACCGAAATGTGTTGCATTTATGTGTTTCGTTTTTGTGTAACGAACATAAGTGAACATGATTGCTACCACTTGTTAATTTCTGAAAATTCATGTTGCATGAATAAATGAAAGCTTATGACGAGGAGATTTCAAATATGGCGCCTTGTAGACCCCAAACTTATCGGTGGGATGGGGCTATAAAATATGCATTTTTCGTGTGAGGGCTCAAATTAAAGCTTAAGACGAGGAGGTTTCAAATATAAATAAATAAAACAACTTGACATAGCAGTGATAAGATACACCGCAAAATCTGATTCATTCTTATATGCGGGTTTCACGGGTTTATGCAGGCCCGACTTTAATACAGGCCGCGGCATTGGACTTGGCAACGTCGCAACAAGCAGTGATCGAAGGCCCGTGACAAGCCTTCCGCTCAAGCCTTCTTACCCCTTTCATCTTTATATGAAGGGGGTAAATTTATTTATATTTCCTATTGCGAGAAATATTTCCTACTGCGAGAAATATTTCCTACCGCAAGAAAACATATTGCTCAAATAATGAACCAGTTACCTGTTGAAAATCAAGCTAATAATAAAGATTGTAAATCATGGGGGGAAATGTTCCGTTGAGTAATCGCAAAAATGGTAGTTAGAAACTTTCTACAAATAGTTAAAATTCCGAAAACTACAGAAATAACAAGAATTTAGTAGGAAACTAAGGGTATTTCGACTTGGACATTCCCACAAAAACATTATGCTGGACGTTATTAATAAATTATGAACTAATATAAATAAATTGTATCTATTTATTAAACTCGAAACACAGTAAAAACTGCTAGAATTAGGGGGGGTTAGAATTTTTCTTCTTGGTCGATTACAAAGGTTTATTTTTGAAAATAGTAAATCAAAAGATGGAAATGATAAGGAAATATATAATTTGGAACCATGAAAGTAGCAATAAACAATAAATAAACTGCAAGAAGAATTTAAATAGTTATTTTAGTGTGATTTCCCCCTTCCCCCGGTAAATTCGGGGATCTTTTTCTCAGCTCCGTTCAACGATTTTTGATATATATATATATATATATATATATATATATATAACTTAAATGTCCTTTAATCGGGAATCGGTTTTTAAAAAACAATCGTTTAATTCCCGAATACAATTTATTAAAATATGAAAAGAAACACACACGACTACGTACAGAGAGGGAACGTACCGCACGAGAGATTGCCCAACAGCGACTGCCCCGAGCTTCGGGAGGTCCGAAGCGAGGTGCTTCCACTAGGAGGGGAGAACTGCTGAAGGCATTAGTTTTATTATTTTTCCTCCCTATGTTAGAGGGTCACATAATTCCTCCCTCCTTAAGCTGAAAATTTAGAAAATTAAAAATAAACTAAATTTTCACAAGAAAAGACTTGAATAAATAGCAAGGCCTTCATCTTCTCGTTACGGTTAGCTTACTCTTCTGTTTACAATACGCAATTATGGTATAAGTAATAAACATGATAATAAGAAGATACAAAATTATAGTCCAAAAGCTTGGAACAAAATATTCAATTATATTTAATGGCTCTAGACGTGTTACTCTGTTTAGTTTGACATTTTTGAAACTGAGTTCTTTTAGAGTAAGCGTTGTATTTGACATTTGTGAGTCTTTAATTTCAAAATTTAAGTCGGTTAATAATTTAGGTTGGCCTAATGATTCACTTTCTGAATGAAGGGGTTGTCCCTTGTAATACATCCTACTGTTACCTTCCGAAATTAAAAATATACCTTTCAATTCCACTATTTCCGAACCATGCCTATTATTTATTTCTATTTTGTCTCCAAAGGGGAAGACTGCTAGATGCTGATTTGATTCTGGAATTGATTCAATCCAATTATCCTCAATGTTTACTGTTACGTATTCACAATGTTCTGCAGTACTGGAACTAAGTATTTCTTCTTCACATTTAACATTCTGGTTTGATATTAATTTTTTACTACAATGAATGATACTACCCCTTTGACAATTATCTGACAGGGGTATTGTTGTATTATTTGACTTAGACTTGAGAAGATAATTTATCTTAGGAAATATAGAAACATACTGATTTTGCCTAAGTGTGGGTATTGGTCGTAAAAAGTACAAGTGGTATTGTAACCCATCGGACAATGGTAGATTGAGAAAATACATTATTTCATCGTCCTTGATTGCACAAGTAACTTGAATAGTGGATTCTATTTCTAGAATATTTTCGTACTTTATTTCTAAAGGTAATTTGGAACCGTAAGTATTTGACAATTTTTGGAGTTCTACGAACAGCTGATGCGTTCCAATTATACTAGGATGTAATGTTCTCAATTTGCAAAATGTTATTGAATTCTCAATATCTTGGAATATTGTCAGTATCACATTAAATACTAGTTGTTGAAGGTTGAGTATTTCCTTTATGGAATCAGCGAGAGCCTGATTAGAACTAATTTTCATGAAATTATCAATTTCTAACAGTTTGTTTTTTATTTGCTCATTATTGAAACGAATGTCTTGAATGGTCGAATTAAAATCGGACATCAGATCTGCAATGAGTGAGAATTGAGAATCCAATTGATCCTGAACAGTTATTTCATTATTCTTAATTTGAGTAAACAGCTTTTCATAACGTTTACCGTCAGAGGCGTCTAGATTGCCAGTTATAAATTTAATTATATTACCTAACCCATTTACTAATCCCCTTTTTTTTCTACCTTGATTAACATTAATGTGGGTAATTTTTTCCTTAATAATACTAATAGTATAATTTAATAATTTACAATATTCGTCTGTCTGTCTGACCTGGAATTGATTTACTTTGATCTTATTCAACAGATTTTCGTACTGTGAGGTTAGTTCGTAAAATTCATCTATTAAGCTGTCAATTTTATAATGGTGAACCAGAGTATGTTGGGAGTTTATAAGTCGGGCTGGTCCTAATAGAATAGGCAGTATCCCTTGATTAGTTGTTATATTTCTCACCTCGGAGCTTCCGATTGAGAAGAGGAGGGTCCTGGAACAGGTTCACGAGGTGAAGTGTCAGTGGGTAAGTCACTCGTAGTTTGTTTGCGTGGTCTTTTTATATTAGACGTATGAATTTTTCCTTGTGTGTTATGGTGTCGAGGAACTATTTGAGCGGTTTTTAATTCGGGATTGGTTGATTGCAAGGTTTCCTTATGATATTTTTGTTTAGTTTTATCTTGAATTTGTCTAGTTCTTACAAATATTTCTGTGGGTAATTCTGGAACTTCCTCTCTATCCTGATTCCTTCTTTCAGCAATACGTTCCTTTTGGGCTTGAGATCTTTCTTTGATTATGTCATAAATTAGTTTTACTTTGTCTCGATGTTTGTCTATAAAATTCGTCATTAAGTTTTTCTCTAAGTCGGCTTCTAGTAAAGGGTCGTTCTCTACATGACCATTTATTACTTCGAATGGCGTTAGTTTTGTAACAGAGTGGATACTACTATTATAAGCTATTAGTGCATAGTTAACTTTATTTTTTATGCTTTCATTTTTGAATTCGTCTCTATTTGACAGTATTCTAACGTGTTCAATTAGAGTCGAGTGAAATCTTTCTATTAATCCATTCGAATTTGGGTTTTGAGAACAAATGTAATGAACTTGAATTTTGTGGGTCTCTAGTAACTCATTGACCAATGAGCTACCGAATTCTGCTCCATTATCGGCCACGATCATTTTTGGTATCCCATGGTGGGAAAAGAATTTTAGAAGGGCTCCGACTGTGTCAATACTATTAGATGATTTTAGAATGTAGGCTTGGGCATACTTTGAAAATGAATCGATGATTGTTAAAAACTTGGATTTCTCCAAAGACAATTTGTCGATATGTAGGATTTCGAATGGTCTAGAAGGCGTGGGGGTAACGTTTAACTTTGGTTTAATGGGATGTCTGTCATATTTGCAGGCAAGACATATTTCGCATTTATTAATATAATTTTGGATTGTGGTTTTCATATTCGGCCAAAAATATTTCCTCTTAAGTTTCTCTAGGGTCTCAGTAATGCCTCGATGATTGGTTTTCCCTATATGTTGTTGTTGGATATATTCCCTAGCTGTTTCTGGATCTGTGACATCTTCTAGCCTAGCGGAACACTTGACGAAACTTATTTCAGAATGTTTGAAATTTCTTATCATTATTCGGCTGAATTCTTCATAGATATCATTGACAAAAAATAAGGAATATTTTCTCTTCGGAACTATGTAGGTTTTCACAAAGTGAATTATATCTGATTCAAGATTATTTTTCCTAAGCGTTATTGTTATTCTAGTGATTCTTTCAAAAATATTTTCAATCCTAGGGTTTCTGATTTCTTCTCTGTCGGCTACTACAATGATGATTTGGTTAGTTCCATAATTAACAGGTTTTTCGGTTATAGGAATATTCAGTATTGTGTTTCCCTCGTAATTAGAATGAACAGTGGGAGCTAAAGACGCTGAATCACTGGCGTTCTCGTCCACATTGACGACCATTGATTCCGATGAATTATTTACGGCATCATTTAGTTCTCCCAGTACTTCATTCATGAGTGGAGTTGGAGGACTATCCCCGGTGAGAGCATCTTGAACAATTTGCTCAACATCAGGTGAATTTTCGTTGATGTTAATTTCCACTCGGGAAAGGGCATCGGCATTTTGATTAGTGGATCCCTTTTTGTAGTGGATCTCATAATCATATTGCTCTAATTTAAGCCTCCATCTGAATAATTTAGAATTGGGTTCCTTCAGTGAAAATAACCACTGAAGAGGCTTATGGTCAGTAAAAATTTTGAATTTTCGGCCAAAAAGGTATGGTCTAAAGTATTGTGTAGCCCAGACACATGCAAGGCATTCCTTCTCGATGGTAGAGAGGTTGCGTTCATGGTCATTCAGAGTCCGGCTAGCGTACGCTATAGGTAAGTCAGCACCGTTAGTGCACTGGCTTAAAACCGCGCCTAACGCAATGTTCGAAGCATCAGTTGTAAGGTTAAAGGGCTTCGAGAAGTCGGGATATTGTAAAATCGGATCATTTATGAGCAGAGTTTTACATTTCTCAAAACACTCTTTATACTCGGGGTTTTGAGGATCGATCGTCGCTCCCTTCTTCAAACATTGGGTTAATGGTTTGGTTATTTGGGCAAAGTTTTTAATAAATTTTCTATAATAACCCAGTAGTCCGAGAAAACCCTTAATTTGTTTTGGAGTTGTGGGAATCGGATATTTGGATATAGCTTCGGTTTTGAGGGGGTTTGGCTTAACTCCTTCAGGGGTGATAAGATGTCCTAAATAGACACATTCTCTTTTGAGGAACTCCGTTTTATCCAATTGTATTTTCAAATTAGCTTCACGGAGTCTGTCAAAAACTTTTCTGAGACTATTTATATGTTCTTCGAGACTTGTACTATAGATGATAACATCGTCAATAAAAACAGTGCAAATTTCATTCTGCAAACCGCGTAATACATTGTCGAGCAACCGTTGGAAACTAGGAGGTCCGTTTTTTAAACCCATCGGCATTCTACTAAATTCCCAATGACCATTTTCCGAAGAGAAAGCAGTTTTGGCAATACTATCCGGATGCATTGGAATTAGATGAAAACCGCTTTTGAGGTCAAGGCAAGTGAAGTACATACACCTACCAAGTTTGTCGAGCAAATCATTTATGACTGGAAGTGGGTATTTATCGTCTATTGTCTTGTTGTTAAGTCCGCGGTAATCAATAACCAGTCGATACTTTTGTTTGCCGGATGCATCTAATTTTTTGGGTACGAGCCAGAGTGGACTATTCCAAGGTGAAGAGCTAGGTTGAATAATTCCCTGTTTGAGCATATCTTGTATTTGGTTATCAATTTCCTTTTTATATACCTCGGGATATCGGTAATTGCGGGTATACACGGGGATCTCGTCAATGGTACGGATTACATGTTGGACTTTATTAGTACACGTTAAGGTGTTTCCTTCACAATGAAACAAGTCTTTGTACTGATATACTAAGTTCAAAATTTGTCTCTTTTCTTCTTCGTTCATATGATCCGTTCGAATATTAGTGGGGTCAAATACATAATTTTGCGTATCATAATAATTCACATTTGGACTTTTCACTTTGTCTAAAATGGGGATTTCTTCAACTTGGATGGGTTCAAACAGTTTGAAATTACATTCAGAATCACTATTATTTAAAATTCCTACGTAACATTCCTTATCATGAATTTTGACCAGGCATTCAGGAATTTCTAGTGAATTTTGTTTCAGATATGGAATTACTCCTTCCTTTTTTGTTGAATCACAACGTACGGGAATTTTAATCTGCGAAATTGCCCTAGGTGGTATTTTTTGTTCATAGATCGGTTTTTTATTTATTTCTTGATCAACGTAGTGATATTTAAAAGGGATTTTGAAATTTTTTATTATCAGTAACTTGTTCTCATAATCAATATGAGCGCCAAGTAACTCAAGGTTATCTGTACCTAATAGCAATCCGAATCGGCTATGGAATTTGTGAATTCTAAAAAGGAGATTTAGGTTTTTAATTTTGAACATTTCGCCACATGGGATCCTCGCACTATTGCTCCCATATGACAATCCGTGGATTGACCTAACTTGAAATTTCTCTGTTATGATTTTGTCGGGGAAAAATTGTTTAATGGCCTCTGGATGCACAAAACTTGAAGTGCTTCCGGAGTCCAACAGGATTCTAATTTTATGCTTCGGAAATACTATGTATGGCAGTTTTTGTCCAGCTTTTGGTTTCAAATGTATTAGGGAGAATGTAGCGATTCGGACTCCTCCTCTAAAAAAGAGTCCTCATCGGCCGGATTTTCCGCGTTGTATTCGGGGTCAGAACTTCCCATACTTTCTTCCTCGGGAATTTCCACATTGTTCAAATCTAAATTCGGTCGAGTTGTTTGCCAAGACATTGGAGTCGACTTTGCAAAATTGGACGTTCCTTGACTTGGAACTTGAGTCTGTTGGGGCCTTGTGATTTGTGAAGTGTTATTTTTATTGGGGGTAAAGGGCTTGGATGGCACTTGATTGTGGGTTTTATTTGGGAATGTTTTGGGCTTAAATCCTTGGCCATAATATGACGGTTTGGTTGCCGGAGTCGTATTTTTATTTTCCGGTTTTATCGCCGGTTTGTGTTGGGGGTTCCGATCGAGTCTACCCTTTTGATACTGCATGATTTGATAATCGTTCGTTAGTATCGAAAGGGCTTCACCCATCGTTTTCGGTTTCCTACTCCGAAGTTGACTTCCGAGCGGTTCCCGTAGGTGCAAGAGTAACGTCCGTAGACTAATATCTTGGTAGTGCTCGATCAATATCTCTTGTTTCGTTTCAGTTTCATGGTTTTTAATCCAAGCAATAGCCAAATTTAGTTTTGCTTTAATTTTATTATGAAACTGAAAAGGATCTTCGCTCTCCCTATGTCTCAGTCCAGTTAGTTCGTGACATAAAGTAAATATGTCCCGTTTGTCGGAGTACGTCTCTAGCAATGCAGTTTTAATACTAGGAAAGTCCGTAAGTGAGTAATTATCTAGCATATCCGAGGCTGGTCCCTGTATTTTGGACATAATGGTCTTAAGGACCTCCTCATTTTGATAATTTGTGGGATCTTCGTCATCTATGAACCTATTAACTATAGATTCACACGTATCCAAAAATTTCCGGAGCTTTCCTGGGTTTCCCTCAAAGGTGGGGATCATGTCCGCATGTTTCTTTTTAAATTCGGGGACTTGGTCCCTAGTATTTTGATTGACATTTAAGTTTCTGAGGGACTCCTGGATTCTTTGAGAAATAAAATAATCTACAAAGTTAGGATCATTAAAAGGGTTGCTTGGGATCGGGTTTGCCGCCCCAGGTTGTGACTGTCCCTCAGACATATCAGAATCTTCCTCTATTACAGGTAGTCTTTCGAAAGGTGAGCGAACCTTCCTTAAGAAATATTTTCTGTAGTTTTTTGGAATTTTGACAGGAAAGTATGTACTGTTCAGTGTCTACTCCAAGTGTTCGTTTGTGTCAGTGTGTAAATGTACAAAAACACAAGTTTATAATATTCAATTATAAAAATGAAATCAAGTATCTTAAATTAAGACAATAAAATTGATTAATTATGAAATTAACGTCAGATGACGGGTGGCTTGAAACGCAATTTCAATAATTAAATACAAATAAAATAAAGTGTCTTTAAATTAAGACAATAAAAATTGGTTAATTATGAAATTAACGTCAGATGACGGGTGGCTTGAAACGCAATTTCAATAATTAAATACAAATAAAATAAAGTGTCTTTGAAAAAGACAATAAAAATTGGTTAGTTTTTTTTTTCTGCAATACCGCGCCAGATGACGGGTGGCTTGAAACGCGGTTGCAATAAAACTTGATCGTTCCTTCCCACCAGGTAACGGGTGGTATGAAATGGGGAGGTTTAACGATTATTAGAATAAAATTGAATTGTTCCTTCCCACCAGGTAACGGGTGGTATGAAATGGGGAGGTTTAACAATTATAAAAAATCAAATGAAGTTGAATTAGAAGTTTGAATCTTCCTTCAAAATTTGCCGGTGATCTCGCTACTCCTGGAGAATTAAAAGATGAAGCTGGGTTGGTACTTACAACACGACGAGAGTAAACATCTGAGTTTTCTTATCTCGGCTTTAGGTGAAGGTCGACAGAGTAGGTACCTCGGGGTCGGGTTGCGGCCAGCGGCTTCTGAGAAAAGATAGCGAGGATAGCACAGCGTTCTTCCGTTCTTCCGTCTTCACAGGCGGAAATCCACTTCTATTATTTTACGAGCCAAGTGTCTTTGCTCGGGCGTCCTGGTTTTTGGCGAATTCGCGTAGTTTCCTCTTGTGGAGCGTGTGATGTTCTCTTGAAGTCACAGAGTGAGTAGAGATGATAGATTTCTTCTTGGTGAACAGCAGGTTCCCTTTGGGTCAGAATGCAATCGATTTTGATTGATTGATTTGCCCAAAGTTAATTGATTTGTCCACGAGACTGCGCCACTTAAATGTCCTTTAATCGGGAATCGGTTTTTAAAAAACAATCGTTTAATTCCCGAATACAATTTATTAAAATATGAAAAGAAACACACACGACTACGTACAGAGAGGGAACGTACCGCACGAGAGATTGCCCAACAGCATATATATATATATATATATATATATATATATATATATTTTTTTTTTCCCTGCAATTTTAGACCCACAGATCGCTTTTAGATTTGAGCAAAGGAACATTTTTCAAGTTCCGTGGAAGATGGGTGATTGATGATCGAAAGTGGATGATATTCTGGTAGGAACAGAACGAAATTACGTTATTGGGGAAGACCCTTCCCCTGAATGGAAAAACGAATGGCTCATTGTCGTTGATAGGATATTGTCATATGATGGGATGGCTTGCATGGATATAATTGTACACGTTCTGGCTTTCTTTATTCTTTTTGAAAATAATGGTCTTTTCCGTGGATTTCAGGTATGACGAAGGTTGGACGGCCTGTTTGGATCAAGTCAACCGGTTTCTGAAAGAAGGTGGGGGCGGGGGTCTGCCGCCACAGGAGGCAGTTCGTCTCATCGCACACCTCACGCCCGAAGTCTCCAAAGCACGACCAGACCCGCTGTGGAGGCCGTGGTGAAAACTCAGGTGTTCTTCAAGATCATGGTGATCTCTATTTGTGGACTTCTGACCTTGGTGACGGTCTTTTGTTAACTCTCAAGTGCATGGTGATATCTATAAATCTCCTGTGAAATCAACTCGACATGGAGTATTTGGTCAAAGTGGCAATCTTCAGTGAACTAATAACACTATGGTGATATACCTAATATTCGGCCAAGGCGTCGATCTTCTGCTGACTCTCATAGGCATCGAGATACGTGTGCTCCTCGCTCTGTTTGACCATGGTCTTTCTTTTTTGGAATATCAAGGGCTCGATGACGTCTATTTAGTGGATAGTTTGGCCATATTGACAACCACCTGTGAATTAATTGCACCATGGTGATCTTTTTCTGGACTGTTTGGCCAAGGTGTCGATCTTCTGTGAACAATCAATGGCGTGATGACATCTCTCCTTCTTATTCTGTTGGACCATGGTGTCCATCTTCTATGAACTTTCAAGGGCATGGATTTACATCTAGAAACGTGTGTGGACGCTGTGATAAAGAGTGCCAGAATACACCCCTGTGAACCGTGATCTCTTGGGTGATCTTGTTACGCTTGGTGAACTACATCCACTGTAATTTGTGCCCTTCTAGCAGTACACCTGCCTAGTACGATTTAAATATTTTATATGCCATTAGGCATTAAATTATTAATTATGCCATTAGTGTTATTCAATTCAGTTTCGATGTAATAACGATACTTCTGCGAATACTGTAATCGCCAACTACTAACCACCTGTTCTTTGTTCAAATTGTTATATTTTCACATTTATTTATTCAACTAAGCTCAAATGGTCATCACAACAATCCCGAGCAACGAATTTGGTTCTACCAAAGTTCATGTTTCATGTTGAAATCTTATGGAATGAGTTGGATAGTGAATGTATAGTTGATATAAAGTTTTTGTGAATTTCCAACTTCACACACTGAAATATTTTAGTTTGCCACTATTTTTCGAATTGTTCGTTATGACGTACCTGTCCATCAAAGACAAATGTGTAACTTTCACATTATCAGTGTTCCCCTTAGGTAACTGTTAAACAAAATATTATTCTATTGCTGTTATTTATTTTAATAGGTAGGTACATTGCAATTTCAAGTTTTTTATGTCGTTTCAACGAGTATTGGCAAATTAAGAATTTCCATTTTTATAAAAAATGAAATAACATCATGTATTTGTTATATCTATATAACTGGATGCAGTGGCGTAGCTGAGTCATTTCTCATGGAGGGGCAACAGTCGAGGATTTTATTTTATTTTATAGTTTTGCTATTAATTTTTAGTGCTTGTTGCTGAGTATACGAAGACTCTTAATATACTGTCAAACGTTCGTATAAGTAGGTATAGGTGCTCAATGGCTTTTTGTAATGATCTGAAATCACGGACGTTTTCATATTCATAAGCCTATCTATGGATTATCAAAGCATAAATACTACTTAGAAAAAATATTATCCAAATAACTAATCAGAACGTGAAAAACTACGATAAATACGAATGAATGCTCATACTACCGATGAATTGAGGAGCACTAGGTTTATTATACAACCAATCCATAAACCAATTCATAAACCTATGTGGACTTGCAGTCTTACATACAGGTTTATCCTCAACTGTTACTTCCGCATGAAAATAACTTTTTCTGGACAATATCATACAATTGTTTTATATAAGTAGGTACGTACCTACGCGAAATGAAATACAGGGCATGAATCCGAGATCAAGAAACATAAAAAAATGTAAACAGTCTCAAACCTGCAATATGCTAGGTTAGAACAGAAATGCTACACAAGATTATTTTAATCTTTTCTATTAAACTATTTCAATCACCACTGCAGGCTTCTATTTATTGTATTCTTGCATCATTTTAACTGGGATTTTATTCGTAAATGAATTGGTATAATACAACTGGAAACTGTTTTGAAACGAACAACCAAGCATGATCAAGCAGGCAGTGAAAAGTAGGGGAAGTTCCTAGGGGAATCGGTGGATACTGAACAATGGATATTTTTCTAGGGAAAAATCGCATATGGGCTCGCCCCAGAACGACTTGATATATAATATATATATATATATATATATATATATATATATATATATATATATATATATATATATATATATATATATATATATATATATATATATATATATATATATATTTTTTTTTTTTTTTTTTTTTTTTCCTGCAACTTTAGACCCACAGATCGCTTTTAAATTTGAGCAAAGGAACATTTTTCAAGTTCCGTGGAAGATGGGTGATTGATGATCGGAAGTGGGTGATATTCTGGTAGGAACAGAACGAAATTACGTTATTGGGGAAGACCCTTCCCCTGAATGGAAAAACGAATGGCTCATTGTCGTTGATAGGATATTGTCATATGATGAGATGGCTTGCATGGATATAGTTGTACACGTTCTGGCTTTCTTTATTCTTTTTGAAAATAATGGTCTTTTCTGTGGATTTCAGGTATGACGAAGGTTGGACGGCCTGTTTGGATCAAGTCAACTGGTTTCTGAAAGAAGGTGGGGGCGGGGGTCTGCCGCCACAGGAGGCACTTCGTCTCATCGCACACCTCACGCCCGAAGTCTCCAAAGCACGACCAGACCCGCTGTGGAGGCCGTGGTGAAAACTCAGGTGTTCTTCAAGATCATGGTGATCTCTATTTGTGGACTTCTGACCTTGGCGACGGTCTTTTGTTAACTCTCAAGCGCATGGTGATATCTATAAATCTCCTGTGAAATCAACTCGACATGGAGTATTTGGTCACAGTGGCAATCTTCAGTGAACTAATAACACTATGGTGATATACCTAATATTCGGCCAAGGCGTCGATCTTCTGCTGACTCTCATAGGCATCGAGATACGTGTGCTCCTCGCTCTGTTTGACCATGGTCTTTCTTTTTTGGAATATCAAGGGCTCGATGACGTCTATTTAGTGGATAGTTTGGCCATATTGACAACCACCTGTGAATTAATTGCACCATGGTGATCTTTTTCTGGACTGTTTGGCCAAGGTGTCGATCTTCTGTGAACAATCAATGGCGTGATGACATCTCTCCTTCTTATTCTGTTGGACCATGGTGTCCATCTTCTATGAACTTTCAAGGGCATGGATTTACATCTAGAAACGTGTGTGGACGCTGTGATAAAGAGTGCCAGAATACACCCCTGTGAACCGTGATCTCTTGGGTGATCTTGTTACGCTTGGTGAACTACATCCACTGTAATTTGTGCCCTTCTAGCAATACACCTGCCTAGTACGATTTAAATATTTTATATGCCATTAGGCATTAAATTATTAATTATGCCATTAGTGTTATTCAATTCAGTTTCGATGTAATAACGATACTTCTGCGAATACTGTAATCGCCAACTACTAACCACCTGTTCTTTGTTCAAATTGTTATATTTTCACATTTATTTATTCAACTAAGCTCAAATGGTCATCACAACAATCCCAAACAACGAATTTGGTTCTACCAAAGTTCATGTTTCATGTTGAAATCTTATGAAATGAGTTGGATAGTGAATGTATAGTTGATATAAAGTTTTTGTGAATTTCCAACTTCACACGCTGAAATATTTTAGTTTGCCACTATTTTTCGAATTGTTCGTTATGACGTACCTGTCCATCAAAGACAAATGTGTAACTTTCACATTATCAGTGTTCCCCTTAGGTAACTGTTAAACAAAATATTATTCTATTGCTGTTATTTATTTTAATAGGTAGGTACATTGCAATTTCAAGTTTTTTATGTCGTTTCAACGAGTATTGGCAAATTAAGAATTTCCATTTTTATCAAAAATGAAATAACATCATGTATTTGTTATATCTATATAACTGGATGCAGTGGCGTAGCTGAGTCATTTCTCATGGAGGGGCAACAGTCGAGGATTTTATTTTATTTTATAGTTTTGCTATTAATTTTTAGTGCTTGTTGCTGAGTATACGAAGACTCTTAATATACTGCCAAACGTTCGTATAAGTAGGTATAGGTGCTCAATGGCTTTTTGTAATGATCTGAAATCACGGACGTTTTCATATTCATAAGCCTATCTATGGATTATCAAAGCATAAATACTACTTAGAAAAAATATTATCCAAATAACTAATCAGAACGTGAAAAACTACGATAAATACGAATGAATGCTCATACTACCGATGAATTGAGGAGCACTAGGTTTATTATACAACCAATCCATAAACCAATTCATAAACCACAGTGGACTTGCAGTCTTACATACAGGTTTATCCTCAACTGTTACTTCCGCATGAAAATAACTTTTTCTGGACAATATCACACAATTGTTTTATATAAGTAGGTACGTACCTACGCGAAATGAAATACAGGGCATGAATCCGAGCTCAAGAAACATAAAAAAATGTAAACAGTCTCAAACCTGCAATATGCTAGGTTAGAACAGAAATGCTACACAAGATTATTTTAATCTTTTCTATTAAACTATTTCAATCACCACTGCAGGCTTCTATCTATTGTATTCTTGCATCATTTTAACTGGGATTTTATTCGTAAATGAATTGGTATAATACAACGGGAAACTGTTTTGAAACGAACAACCAAGCATGATCAAGCAGGCAGTGAAAAGTAGGGGAAGTTCGTAGGGGAATCGGTGGATACTGAACAATGGATATTTTTCTAGGGAAAAATCGCATATGGGCTCGCCCCAGAACGACTTGATTTCAGTTTGTAGTATCCACATTTCCGTTTCATTGACTAGGTGATTTTACTCCTCTCCGAGGGGCTGTATAATATCCACGCTATTTTGCCCCTACAGAAACTAACCTAATAAACATTTCTTCATTTCTAAGAGCGTCTCAAGTCGCTAGGCAACCGGAATCGTATTATAATAGTAATTGTGTTTTACTGATTACATTCTTTAATTGAAGGTATTAGCTACTGAAGTTGGAAGCGTAAAATTATTAATTTGATTGTATCCATACAACAAAATTCTGCATCCTCTATATTTTATGGAGGGGCTCTGCCCACCCTGCCCCTCCTCAAACTACGCCACTGACTGGACGGTACGCATACATCGAGACACAAGTAGTCTACTTACTATAAAACACTTTCCTTCGTGTTATACATTAAATGTAGAATTTTGCCTATGCACATAACTACATAATATCAGACATATGTACAGGTCCCGTACATGCGGCCCCATATCTAGTTAACCACCATACAAAATATTTATGAATTCTTTACCAGTTACTAGAAAATTTTCAAAAATTTGCTACACAACATGATCATTGTATATCTACGCGTATTACTAATTTACAACTGGACGTGGCTGACCTATTAGTTTTACTACTACCATATTTTGGTTTCAATTTTTGCTTTTTCTTGATAGAAATTGGGTACGAGAAAAATGCATACTTAGAATACACATACATATCAATAGATCTTAGTTACCTACTCTATTTTCTCAATTCATCACAATGATGGCTAATTTGAAGTACTTCCCATAAATTAATGACTCGAAAAGTTTGACCATCATTCTTAGTATCATTCTTATCACAAAAAAGATTAATCACCAGCCAAATTTTAATTTTATTTTATTTTATTTCATTATTTTCTTCATGTTTAGGAAATATTCAAGCATCAGGAGTAGTTTCAAATTTTCACCTAAATTTTGTCTGACTGGACCATATAATAACGGTTTCTACCTTGTTGTTTCCCAACTTCTTCCATACTATCTAAATATTAGTGTTCTTCCTTGTTTTGTTCAATTCGTTGCTGTTGATGAATTATCATCATCATCGTTATTATTTATTACGACTCAACGTTAAAACATTTTTGATTCGTCTACATGTATTTAATAGTTTTGTAACGGACGCTTTTGTTAATCTTAATCGTAGTTTATCGTATAAATATATTCTTCAGTCGCTCTCTTAGAAATGTGGATAATAATTATTTTGTTCTACAAGACTTTAAAGTCGATAAAATTCTTCTGTATATATAAAATATACGAGTGTGTAGGTTTATTGTAAATAAAATGATGATTCAAAAATCAGTAGGGCGTTGGCTGATGAAACTGTGATTTTTTAGAGTACCTGAATGTAAATTATTGTGCATGTTCTATTTAGTAAATTCTGTTGATTATTTCTATTACAGTTAGACTTGTATTTTAAAAGTTAAGCTTATGGTGAGTTTGGAATTTATATCATGTTTGAAGCACAATAAAACGAAATGTGACGATTATCTATACGTTGTTTTGACTAAATACCCTCTCCTAACTAAAGATGTTTTAAAAGTTCCAGTCATGCAGTATGATCGAATGAGCGAATTTTCGTAAATTATCGTATAATATTGATGCTAAATTTATCGTTAATAAATTTGAGCACTATGAGCCCAACGACATTATCAACTATAAATTTCATGGCAAAAAAACTTGTTCTAAATAATAATCTGCAATTCAAACAAAGATTTTTTGGTTTAAATCCCACATTACTAATTACATACACTGATACTTATGCACATAATTTTGTGCATAAAATTTCCAAGTTCTAGTTCAAAGTTGATAAACTTTCTTTGTTTGAAATCCTACAAAAAAATATATTTATTGATTTTCAGCCATTTTTGGTCATTTTCTGTAATTTTTTAATATGACCAATTTTGAAATATGATCAATTAATTGTGCTCAAAAACCACTCCGACTTACCAAACTCATCCTTTCTGTTGGAATGCTTGATTTGTACGCGAAAGAACGGATTTCTTATCTCGTATTTCTTATCTCGTTATAGGATAATTATCTGGAATTACACTTACACACACACACACTCAGAACCATTTCAGTAAGTAATCCTCAATTTCCATGAAGAAAATTTAGAAAAATATAATTTAAAAATTTTGGCCCATTAAATAACTTTATTTCATACGAAAATTCGTTAAAATGCAATTATCGAAATCACTGGGTACTAAAAATGTTTGCACTGCTCCTTATGACAAAAACTGGGAATCATCAAGGTACAATCGAAAAAAAAAATTAATAAAATTTTTTGTAGAGAGTTTTTATTTGTTAACAAGGATGCGGTTATCATACAAATTAAATTATGCATCAAATTATTACGTGATGATGAATAATGAAATTACACAAGTTAAAGATCATGATTAAATTAATAAATAAATACACTCATAAATCAATAAATTAAATAAATACATTCATCAATTAATAGAATTAAATAAATAAATACACTTACAAATTAATATAATTAAATAAATACACTCATAAATAAATAAATGAAATAATGATACACTCATGATGTAATATAATTTTTGTGAATGAATTAATACTAACAAAAAATTATAAATGGGATTTGAAAGAATTATACGCACAATGATATATTTTTAATCATGTAGGTACAAACAAATTAACAAATTTATTTTAAACCTTAACGAAATAATTTAAACCTTTTGCCAAATAATTTCAACCTTATACAAAATCATTTTCAAAACTATTTTTCCCCTTAAAAAATTTAAATAATTATTTAAATGGTGGTATAATTTTTTTAAGTGTTTGAATAAATTATTCAGAGGTTGGAATTATTTTGTTGGTTCAATAGATTTGTAAATGCTGTATGTACTTATTGACACCAATCAAAGATGAAGAATTAGCTAATTACCTGTTAGTAACACGAGGGCATTTAATTTGTTATTGATCAATTTTCAATCAATTCAAATTAATTGAATGTACCAAGATATACAAAGCTAGGATTACGAAATGTTGTTCGATAAATGTATAACTACATTGGTGCCTTAAAGAATGATGATTAACACAAGTGGCATGTCTAAATACATAAAATATGTTCATCTTGTCTGCTAAATGATGAGATTTCGTCAGAAATTATGTAGCTATTCGATAGAATTTGTTCGGCTTCTAGGTATCACAATATTTCTTATAGCTCGAAGCTTACTCATTCGATAAATCCCTAAGAGAAAGGGAATATCACAATATTAGTCCATGATAGATCAGAAGAATTGAAAAATCGCTGAATTGAAAAAGAGAATTGAAAAAGAACTGAGTAGGTATTTGAGTTAGTCAAGTAAATTCCATCTTCCGATCAGAAAAATAAGTTTATGGCCTCAAGAGTATTTTTCAAATTATTTTCATTCTATAGGTCTTTCTTCAACTTTGGAAGAAATAACACAATAATAGTTCATGATAAGTCAAAATGTAATGCAGAGTATAACTAGGAGTATCTATGTTGTACATTCAAGAATTTGATAGATTCTAAAGATTGATAATTGTTCATATTAAAAATGGAATATGTTTTGTAACCAGAGGACAATAGTGATCTCAGTTACCGTTTCAATGATTCACACCACGCTTTGGTGAAGTAGGATTCTACAAAATGCTGGGATGCATTCTTGACGAAGAACAGCATAGGGGAAGTATCAGCATGTCGCAAAGCGAATTCGAGCATTGCTGCCACACCCCCTGTCAGGCGAAAATCAGGCTGGAAACTGTAGCTGATTCTATCCGTTCTCGCAAGGCTGTACGAATAAAGACGACATTCGTCTTGGGTTTTGATGATGAAAACATTAACGGTTAGTTTGACTTGGAATGTTAACTTGCCTTTTGATTTCATGAGAAGATACTGGGTTTGTGCCTTGTTGTAATGCAAGCCCAAAACGTCAAACTGGAGTGTGGCGTCTAGCGTTCTGCGATCCCCGTCAAAACACATGGTGGCGTTGCCAGAGCGAGAGAGTGAATCCAGCGAACTCATTTCTCCTCTGGGAGTAGTGCTCAAGAAGATTTTGAATGGGGCCCATTGGGACCCATCCCACAAACTGATGTACTGGTTGACACCTTGAGTGTATTCTTGCATACCGCTCGTCCGGAATTCATCATTGGAGGAGTTCAAAATTTTGTCCACTGGACCATCCACCAGAATGCACTCCTGAGATTCTTTGGGAGCAATATGGCGTCCCTGAGCAACCAAGAAGAAAACCACAACCACGATGTACCTCAACATTTTGACTTCCTGTTGGAAAACAAACTGAACGGTCTCGTTCGAATGCCTCTTCTTATACTATCACTAGACGCGAAGTGACTGTTATCTTCGATCATTGGACTCGGATCTTGAAAAAAATGATGATACACACTCAGATAAGATACGCTAAGCTTATTGAAAATCAGCCGGGAACCAGTGACTCTTGAACGTCTACCCCGGATCCGGTAATCGAGGAGTTAAATGATTCATGACCTAATTTAAAAGGAAAGGAAAGTTTACGCCGATCTCTCAATGGATATTACAAACAAAAACACGCTTTACAATCATGAAGCAAAGAAGTTATCATTCTTCGAAGTGAATACAGGTTATTGAGTGTTGAGGATTATAACACGGAATGTGTTTTAGCCTTGGCATCTCCAAATGGAAACGAAACGTTTTGTGTTAACGAAAATTTGTTGCGTTTTTGTGTAACGAAAATGTGTTGCAACAATTTACTGATGATATCCGCTTACAACCGAGTCGTTGCTCGGGAAAAGGTCCTTTGTTATTTTTCATTCCACAAAATTAGTAGACAATTCGTTAGAAAGCTCTCGATTTATCCAACCATATTATGTGAACTACTACGAAGTGTGCGGCCAACAAGCTGAGTTAAGAATAATCGTTTACACATAGGTGATCATTCTCAATAATTGATATTGTGAATATGATTGCAACCGCTTGTTAATTTCTGATAATTCATGTTATATGAATAAATGAAAGCTTATGAAAAGGAGGTTTCAAATATGGAGCTGGTGATAAATAAATAAAACAACTTGACATCTATTGATAAGCTACACCGCAAAATCTGAGTTACCTATTCTTATATGCGGGTTTCACGGCTTTATGTGAAACGCATTAGGTAAAACTCATTCTGCCTTTCAATAATTGCATTTGAAGTATGTAAATAGGGGTAACCGAAGGCCATGGGGTACCCCCCCCCCCCCCTCACAACAAGGCGCAGAGCGCCTTTTTTTTTACGGAAAGTGTTTTAGCCTTGGCATCTCCAACCGAAATGTGTTGCATTTATGTGTTTCGTTTTTGTGTAACGAACATAAGTGAACATGATTGCTACCACTTGTTAATTTCTGAAAATTCATGTTAAGTATATGAATAAATGAAAGCTTATGAAAAGGAGGTTTCAAATATGGAGCTGGTGATAAATAAATAAAACAACTTGACATCTATTGATAAGCTACACCGCAAAATCTGAGTTATTCTTATATGCGGGTTTCACGGCTTTATGTGTAACGCATTAGGTAAAACACATTCTGTGTTTCAATAATTGCATTTGAAGTATGTAAATAGAGGTAACCGAAGGCCATGGGGTACCCCCCCCCTCCCCCCCCCATTCACAACCAGGCGCAGAGCGCCTTTTTTTTACGGAATGTGTTTTAGCCTTGGCATCTCCAACCGAAATGTGTTGCATTTATGTGTTTCGTTTTTGTGTAACGAACATAAGTGAACATGATTGCTACCACTTGTTAATTTCTGAAAATTCATGTTGCATGAATAAATGAAAGCTTATGACGAGGAGATTTCAAATATGGCGCCTTGTAGACCCCAAACTTATCGGTGGGATGGGGCTATAAAATATGCATTTTTCGTGTGAGGGCTCAAATTAAAGCTTAAGACGAGGAGGTTTCAAATATAAATAAATAAAACAACTTGACATAGCAGTGATAAGATACACCGCAAAATCTGATTCATTCTTATATGCGGGTTTCACGGGTTTATGCAGGCCCGACTTTAATACAGGCCGCGGCATTGGACTTGGCAACGTCGCAACAAGCAGTGATCGAAGGCCCGTGACAAGCCTTCCGCTCAAGCCTTCTTACCCCTTTCATCTTTATATGAAGGGGGTAAATTTATTTATATTTCCTACTGCGAGAAATATTTCCTACCGCAAGAAAACATATTGCTCAAATAATGAACCAGTTACCTGTTGAAAATCAAGCTAATAATAAAGATTGTAGGGTGATTCTACGCAAAACGAAGTTTTCATGTTATTCGCCTCCCCTAGCCTCAAAAATGGTTAATATCTCCAAAAACCTTTTTACACATATTCATAATGATGTCCTCTATGTCTGGAAACAGATTTATTTGTCAGCCTTTACGGGATATATTTTCAATGTTAAATTGTAGCATGAAAATGTAAAGACCGTCGCGCGTATTCGAGAGGTTGTGTCAACTAACTAACAAGATTTCTTTTGTATTTCACCACATTCCCGATTCAAATTTGTTTTAAATCAAAGTATATAATATTCAGCTTCGAAAAAATGCAGACAGTATTGTGTATTCAGAATTAGGAATTAAGGGCAGGTTGCGAAAGTTCAGAATTCGGAAATTGGTGCGACCGTCACACAATTTTTTGTGGTACTCTGAACTGCCGTTAGAGCGCTTTGGAGGCAAACACTACAGAAATTTTTGGTTGGCGTCAGTCAGCAACAATGTGGCAGTGAGTAAAAGTCGCCATACCGAGTTGTTTTCACCGCAGCCAAGTGCAACGGAGGTTTTTTTGAAGTAAGTCACCATTTTGGTGATACTTTCAGTTAAGACCATCACGCTTGTTACTATTTGTCACAAGCTTCCATGTGATGTTTCCAAGTAACTGAGATATTAGTTCAAGGGTTCGTCAATCAACAGGACCTCAACTAATGGCGAAGGGTGTTTTAGGTTCTCTTGGCTGCCATATTGAATTACTTTTTGTAAAGACCGTCACATTCCAAAATGTTTTTCTCTGTGACGGTCTTTACTTCTACGTAACGGTCTTTACTAAAAAGAGTTTCACAGCTTTCAACGATTTATCGCAAGAAAATAATGTCTGTTATGATAGTTTTGTAGCTAAGGTTAGGGTGATGAGCCTGTTTTCCATGACCAACTATACTGAATTCTCTTATTTTCTTTAAAGATTGCTATGGAATCAGACATTCCTTCTTCGTCTTTGTTGAAGAACTGGAGGACTCCCAGTCATGTGAAGGTGATCCGAAGAGCAGCAAGTGAGTATTTGGCCATGAAGGCTGCCGAAAAAGAAAGGAGTGCAAAGAGAAGGGCTGCAGCGAAAGGAAAAATAAAAAGAATCTGTGATATGAGTGAAAAAGAGAAGAAAGTTCAACGGAATTACATGAAGAAATACAGAGGCCAAAAAAAAAAAAAACAGGCTCAAGAGACAATTAATTTTGTTGAACATAACACACCACCAGGGTCCCCAGTCAATGGTGTACATCAACCTGCAGTTGAAAATGAGCCAGAACCCGAGCCTGAACCTCAAAGAATTGACGGTAGAGCTATGAGGTGGAAAATAGTGGCAAAGGAGAAGAAGAAAAGTGAAACAGAGGAAATTCAAGCTCTTAAAGAAAAAGCAGACTATTGGCGACAAATGGAGGACACGCTGTATTCGAGCAGAAACTAAACTGATTCCTCAATCAATGCAATCAGTTGTAGAGCAGTCCCCGAACTGCAAAGCTGAATCCGTAATTAGAGAAGGTCCACAAGCTGAAAAGAGGAAATTAATTATGGGCGAGATGATGAAAGAATGTTTCAAGCGACCATCTACCGACTCAGGCACTCCAACCGTCAAACTGACGAAACTCCGTGACGAATTTGCAGTGAAGTTAGACCCAAAAGAATCTACATAAAGAAATATCGCATAAAATAAGAAACGAGGAAACTAGTCGGAATGAATCGTACCAAAAAGCATTCGGTATGAAGAAATGAAGAAATGAATGAAGAAATGAATTTTTACATATTCGAGAAGAAGTGAAACGTTTTCTAGAGCAGGATGATAACTCGTTTGTAGTAACTCCAGGAAGGAAAGATACTGTTACAAAAAATAAAGAAAAGAAGCAAAAGCGATATCTATCGTATACATTAAAGGAGCTTCACACAAAATTTAGGAAACAAAGAAAATTAAAATATCTTATGCTCTTTTTTGCAGGTGTAGGCCTTATTGGATCAAATTCAGAAAGCTGTCACAGAGAGATACCTGCTTTTGTGACAAACACGATAATTTTTATTATCTATTCCAAAAATGTAAGGTAGAACACTTGGTTTCAGAGGAATCTGCTTCCCAGCTTGTAGCTTCTCTTTGTTGTTCAAGACCGATCGCCGAGAAGTACAGATGTATGCACAAAATTAAAAATTCGTTAACGTATTGATGACTACCATTAATATTTAACCTTCTTCATTCATATCTCTATCAAAATAGTAAGAATTCTGAAAAATCAAAAGACCGTCACAGGGATGTAAAAACCGTCACAAGTTCTCGATTTGCTTATCTCAGCTGATATAATAAAAATAAAAATACATGATATAGTTCCCAAAGGGTTCGCGCATGATAAGACTAATTTAGGTTCTTGATTAAAAAAAAAAAAAAAAATGAGAATGTAGTGAAGAGTGTACTTGCCTGTAGGAGAAAATCGTGATTGGTGTTAGAAAATTTCTTCATGATTTCGAATAAAATCACATCCTGCGGCACGAAAACTGATGAAATCCCTTGACGACTCTTTTATTCTTGTATGTACGACGATAATGGATGTCAGGAGACCGAAATTGGGGAAGAATTGTGCATGGACAATTATAACAGACTGTGAAACTAAGCGTGACGGTCTTTACTAAATATACTGACTAAGCAGAGAAAAACCTCTGTATCAATCGTAAAACCATACAAAGTATCTAACCATTCATCATAGTGGCAAGTAGAGATATTTTCCTAACCACAAAAATCATTACATCAAGAAAAACTAACGAAAAATTTTTGGATTGCTCAGAACCTGAAAACTTCATTTTGCGTAGATTCACCCAAATGTTCCGTTGAGTAATCGCAAAAATGGTAGTTAGAAACTTTCTACAAATAGTTAAAATTCCGAAAACTACAGAAATAACAAGAATTTAGTAGGAAACTAAGGGTATTTCGACTTGGACATTCCCACAAAAACATTATGCTGGACGTTATTAATAAATTATGAACTAATATAAATAAATTGTATCTATTTATTAAACTCGAAACACAGTAAAAACTGCTAGAATTAGGGGGGTTAGAATTTTTCTTCTTGGTCGATTACAAAGGTTTATTTTTGAAAATAGTAAATCAAAAGATGGAAATGATAAGGAAATATATAATTTGGAACCATGAAAGTAGCAATAAACAATAAATAAACTGCAAGAAGAATTTAAATAGTTATTTTAGTGTGATTTCCCCCTTCCCCCGGTAAATTCGGGGATCTTTTTCTCAGCTCCGTTCAACGATTTTTCATATATATATATATATATATATATATATATATATATATATATATATATATATATATATATATATATATATATATATATATATATATATATATATATATATATATATATATATATATATATATATATATATATATATATATATACATATATATATATATATATATTTTTTTTTTTTTTCCCTGCAATTTTAGACCCACAGATCGCTTTTAAATTTGAGCAAAGGAACATTTTTCAAGTTCCGTGGAAGATGGGTGATTGATGATCGGAAGTGGATGATATTCTGGTAGGAACAGAACGAAATTACGTTATTGGGGAAGACCCTTCCCCTGAATGGAAAAACGAATGGCTCATTGTCGTTGATAGGATATTGTCATATGATGGGATGGCTTGCATGGATATAATTGTACACGTTCTGGCTTTCTTTATTCTTTTTGAAAATAATGGACTTTTCTGTGGATTTCAGGTATGACGAAGGTTGGACGGCCTGTTTGGATCAAGTCAACCGGTTTCTGAAAGAAGGTGGGGGCGGGGGTCTGCCGCCACAGGAGGCAGTTCGTCTCATCGCACACCTCACGCCCGAAGTCTCCAAAGCACGACCAGACCCGCTGTGGAGGCCGTGGTGAAAACTCAGGTGTTCTTCAAGATCATGGTGATCTCTGTTTGTGGACTTCTGACCTTGGTGACGGTCTTTTGTTAACTCTCAAGGGCATGGTGATATCTATAAATCTCCTGTGAAATCAACTCGACATGGAGTATTTGGTCACAGTGGCAATCTTCAGTGAACTAATAACACTATGGTGATATACCTAATATTCGGCCAAGGCGTCGATCTTCTGCTGACTCTCATAGGCATCGAGATACGTGTGCTCCTCGCTCTGTTTGACCATAGTCTTTCTTTTTTGGAATATCAAGGGCTCGATGACGTCTATTTAGTGGATAGTTTGGCCATATTGACAACCACCTGTGAATTAATTGCACCATGGTGATCTTTTTCTGGACTGTTTGGCCAAGGTGTCGATCTTCTGTGAACAATCAATGGCGTGATGACATCTCTCCTTCTTATTCTGTTAGACCATGGTGTCCATCTTCTATGAACTTTCAAGGGCATGGATTTACATCCAGAAACGTGTGTGGACGCTGTGATAAAGAGTGCCAGAATACACCCCTGTGAACCGTGATCTCTTGGGTGATCTTGTTACGCTTGGTGAACTACATCCACTGTAATTTGTGCCCTTCTAGCAATACACCTGCCTGGTACGATTTAAATATTTTATATGCCATTAGGCATTAAATTATTAATTATGCCATTAGTGTTATTCAATTCAGTTTCGATGTAATAACGATACTTCTGCGAATACTGTAATCGCCAACTACTAACCACCTGTTCTTTGTTCAAATTGTTATATTTTCACATTTATTTATTCAACTAAGCTCAAATGGTCATCACAACAATCCCGAGCAACGAATTTGGTTCTACCAAAGTTCATGTTTCATGTTGAAATCTTATGGAATGAGTTGGATAGTGAATGTATAGTTGATATAAAGTTTTTGTGAATTTCCAACTTCACACACTGAAATATTTTAGTTTGCCACTATTTTTCGAATTGTTCGTTATGACGTACCTGTCCATCAAAGACAAATGTGTAACTTTCACATTATCAGTGTTCCCCTTAGGTAACTGTTAAACAAAATATTATTCTATTGCTGTTATTTATTTTAATAGGTAGGTACATTGCAATTTCAAGTTTTTTATGTCGTTTCAACGAGTATTGGCAAATTAAGAATTTCCATTTTTATCAAAAATGAAATAACATCATGTATTTGTTATATCTATATAACTGGATGCAGTGGCGTAGCTGAGTCATTTCTCATGGAGGGGCAACAGTCGAGGATTTTATTTTATTTTATAGTTTTGCTATTAATTTTTAGTGCTTGTTGCTGAGTATACGAAGACTCTTAATATACTGCCAAACGTTCGTATAAGTAGGTATAGGTGCTCAATGGCTTTTTGTAATGATCTGAAATCACGGACGTTTTCATATTCATAAGCCTATCTATGGATTATCAAAGCATAAATACTACTTAGAAAAAATATTATCCAAATAACTAATCAGAACGTGAAAAACTACGATAAATACGAATGAATGCTCATACTACCGATGAATTGAGGAGCACTAGGTTTATTATACAACCAATCCATAAACCAATTCATAAACCTATGTGGACTTGCAGTCTTACATACAGGTTTATCCTCAACTGTTACTTCCGCATGAAAATAACTTTTTCTGGACAATATCATACAATTGTTTTATATAAGTAGGTACGTACCTACGCGAAATGAAATACAGGGCATGAATCCGAGATCAAGAAACATAAAAAAATGTAAACAGTCTCAAACCTGCAATATGCTAGGTTAGAACAGAAATGCTACACAAGATTATTTTAGTCTTTTCTATTAAACTATTTCAATCACCACTGCAGGCTTCTATTTATTGTATTCTTGCATCATTTTAACTGGGATTTTATTCGTAAATGAATTGGTATAATACAACGGGAAACTGTTTTGAAATGGACAACCAAGACTGATCAAGTAGGCAGTGAAAAGTAGGGGAAGTTCGTAGGGGAATCGGTGGATACTGAACAATGGATATTTTTCTAGGGAAAAATCGCATATGGGCTCGCTCCAGAAGGTAGTGGGGAACGACTTGATTTCAGTTTGTAGTATCCACATTTCCGTTTCATTGACTAGGTGATTTTACTCCTCTCCGAGGGGCTGTATAATATCCACGCTATTTTGCCCCTACAGAAACTAACCTAATAAAAATTTCTTCATTTCTAAGAGCGTCTCAAGTCGCTAGGCAACCGGAATCGTATTATAATAGTAATTGTGTTTTACTGATTACATTCTTTAATTGAAGGTATTAGCTACTGAAGTTGGAAGCGTAAAATTATTAATTTGATTGTATCCATACAACAAAATTCTGCATCCTCTATATTTTATGGAGGGGCTCTGCCCACCCTGCCCCTCCTCAAACTACGCCACTGACTGGACGGTACGCATACATCGAGACACAAGTAGTCTACTTACTATAAAACACTTTCCTTCGTGTTATACATTAAATGTAGAATTTTGCCTATGCACATAACTACATAATATCAGACATATGTACAGGTCCCGTACATGCGGCCCCATATCTAGTTAACCACCATACAAAATATTTATGAATTCTTTACCAGTTACTAGAAAATTTTCAAAAATTTGCTACACAACATGATCATTGTATATCTACGCGTATTACTAATTTACAACTGGACGTGGCTGAAATATTAGTTTTACTACTACCATATTTTGGTTTCAATTTTTGCTTTTTCTTTATAGAAATTGGGTACGAGAAAAATGCATACTTAGAATACACATACATATCAATAGATCTTAGTTACCTACTCTATTTCTCAATTCATCACAATGATGGCTAATTTGAAGTACTTCCCATAAATTAATGACTCGAAAAGTTTGACCATCATTCTTAGTATCATTCTTATCACAAAAAAGATTAATCACCAGCCAAATTTTAATTTAATTTTATTTTATTTCATTATTTTCGTCATGTTTAGGAAATATTCAAGCATCAGGAGTAGTTTCAAATTTTCACGTAAATTTTGTCTGACTGGACCATATAATAACGGTTTCTACCTTGTTGTTTCCCAACTTCTTCCATACTATCTAAATATTAGTGTTCTTCCTTGTTTTGTTCAATTTGTTGCTGTTGATGAATTATCATCATCATCGTTATTATTTATTACGACTCAACGTTACAACATTTTTGATTCGTCTACATGTATTTAATAGTTTTGTAACGGACGCTTTTGTTAATCTTAATCGTAGTTTATCGTATAAATATATTCTTCAGTCGCTCTCTTAGAAATGTGGATAATAATTATTTTGTTCTACAAGACTTTAAAGTCGATAAAATTCTTCTGTATATATAAAATATACGAGTGTGTAGGTTTATTGTAAATAAAATGATGATTCAAAAATCAGTAGGGCGTTGGCTGATGAAACTGTGATTTTTTAGAGTACCTGAATGTAAATTATTGTGCATGTTCTATTTAGTAAATTCTGTTGATTATTTCTATTACAGTTAGACTTGTATTTTAAAAGTTAAGCTTATGGTGAGTTTGAAATTTATATCATGTTTGAAGCACAATAAAACGAAATGTGACGATTATCTATACGTTGTTTTGACTAAACACCCTCTCCTAACTAAAGATGTTTTAAAAGTTCCAGTCATGCAGTATGATCGAATGAGCGAATTTTCGTAAATTATCGTATAATATTGATGCTAAATTTATCGTTAATAAATTTGAGCACTATGAGCCCAACGACACTATCAACTATAAATTTCATGGCAAAAAAACCTATTCTAAATAATAATCTGCAATTCAAACAAAGATTTTTTGGTTTAAATCCCACATTACTAATTACATACACTGATACTTATGCACATAATTTTGTGCGTAAATTTTCCAAGTTCTAGTTCAAAGTTGATAAACTTTCTTTGTTTGAAATTCTGCCAAAAAATATATTTATTGATTTTCAGCCATTTTTGGTCATTTTCAGTAATTTTTTAATATGACCAATTTTGAAATATGATCAATTAATTGTGCTCAAAAACCACTCCGACTTACCAAACTCATCCTTTCTGTTGGAATGCTTGATTTGTACGCGAAAGAACGGATTTCTTATCTCGTATTTCTTATGTCGTTATAGGATAATTATCTGGAATCACACTTACACACACACACTCAGAACCATTTCAGTAAGTATGCCTCAATTTCCATGAAGAAAATTTAGAAAAATATAATTTAAAAATTTTTGGCCCATTAAATAACTTCATTTCATACGAAAATTCGTTAAAATGCAATTATCGAAATCACTAGGTACTAAAAATGTTTGCACTGCTCCTTATGAAAAAAACTGGGAATCATCAAGGTACAATCGAAAAAAAAATTAATAAAATTTTTTGTAGAGAGTTTTTATTTGTTAACAAGGATGCGGTTATCATACAAATTAAATTATGCATCAAATTATTACGTGATGATGAATAATGAAATTACACAAGTTAAAGATCATGATTAAATTAATAAATAAATACACTCATAAATCAATAAATTAAATAAATACATTCATCAATTAATAGAATTAAATAAATAAATACACTTACAAATTAATATAATTAAATAAATACACTCATAAATAAATAAATGAAATAATGATACACTCATGATGTAATATAATTTTTGTGAATGAATTAATACTAACAAAAAATTATAAATGGGATTTGAAAGAATTATACGCACAATGATATATTTTTAATCATGTAGGTACAAACAAATTAACAACTTTATTTTAAACCTTAACAAAATAATTTAAACCTTTTGCCAAATAATTTCAACCTTTTACAAAATCATTTTCAAAACTATTTTTCCCCTTAAAAAATTTAAATAATTATTTAAATGGTGGTATAATTTTTTAAAGTGTTTGAATAAATTATTAAGAGGTTGGAATTATTTTGTTGGTTCAATAGATTTGTAAATGCTGTATGTACTTATTGACACCAATCAAAGATGAAGAATTAGCTAATTACCTGTTAGTAACACGAGGGCATTTAATTTGTTATTAATCAATTTTCAATCAATTCAAATTAATTGAATGTACCAAGATATACAAAGCTAGGATTACGAAATGTTGTTCGATAAATGTATAACTACATTGGTGCCTTAAAGAATGATGATTAACACAATTGGCATGTCTAAATACATAAAATATGTTCATCTTGTCTGCTAAATGATGAGATTTCGTCAGAAATTATGTAGCTATTCGATAGAATTTGTTCGGCTTCTAGGTATCACAATATTTCTTATAGCTCGAAGCTTACTCATTCGATAAATCCCTAAGAGAAAGGGAATATCACAATATTAGTCCATGATAGATCAGAAGAATTGAAAAATCGCTGAATTGAAAAAGAGAATTGAAAAAGAACTGAGTAGGTATTTGAGTTAGTCAAGTAAATTCCATCTTCCGATCAGAAAAATAGGTTTATGGCCTCAAGAGTATTTTTCAAATTATTTTCATTCTATAGGTCATTCTTCAACTTTGGAAGAAATAACACAATAATAGTTCATGATAAGTCAAAATGTAATGCAGAGTATAACTAGGAGTATCTACGTTGTACATTCAAGAATTTGATAGATTCTAAAGATTGATAATTGTTCATATTAAAAATGGAATATGTTTTGTAACCAGAGGACGAAAGTGATCTCAGTTACCGTTTCAATGATTCACACCACGCTTTGGTGAAGTAGGATTCTACAAAATGCTGGGATGCATTCTTGACGAAGAACAGCATAGGGGAAGTATCAGCATGTCGCAAAGCGAATTCGAGAATTGCTGCCACACCCCCTGTCAGGCGAAAATCAGGCTGGAAACTGTAGCTGATTCTATCCGTTCTCGCAAGGCTGTACGAATAAAGACGACATTCGTCTTGGGTTTTGATGATGAAAACATTAACGGTTAGTTTGACTTGGAATGTTAACTTGCCTTTTGATTTCATGAGAAGATACTCGGTTTGTGCCTTGTTGTAATGCAAGCCCAAAACGTCAAACTGGAGTGTGGCGTCTAGCGTTCTGCGATCCCCGTCAAAACACATGGTGGCGTTGCCAGAGCGAGAGAGTGAATCCAGCGAACTCATTTCTCCTCTGGGAGTAGTGCTTAAGAAGATTTTGAATGGGGCCCATTGGGACCCATCCCACAAACTGATGTACTGGTTGACACCTTGAGTGTATTCTTGCATACCGCTCGACCGGAATTCATCATTGGAGGAGTTCAAAATTTTGTCCACTGGACCATCCACCAGAATGCACTCCTGAGATTCTTTGGGAGGAATATGGCGTCCCTGAGCAACCAAGAAGAAAACCACAACCACGATGTACCTCAACATTTTGACTTCCTGTTGGAAAACAAACTGAACGGTCTCGTTCGAATGGCTCTTCTTATACTATCACTAGACGCGAAGTGACTGTTATCATTCGATCATTGGACTCGGATCTTGAAAAAAATGATGATACACACTCAGATAAGATACGCTAAGCTTATTGAAAATCAGCCGGGAACCAGTGACTCTTGAACGTCTACCCCGGATCCGGTAATCGAGGAGTTCAATGATTCATGACCTAATTTAAAAGGAAAGGAAAGTTTACGCCGATCTCTCAATGGATATTACAAACAAAAACACGCTTTACAATCATGAAGCAAAGAAGTTATCATTCTTCGAAGTGAATACAGGTTATTGAGTGTTGAGGATTATAACACGGAATGTGTTTTAGCCTTGGCATCTCCAAATGGAAACGAAACGTTTTGTGTTAACGAAAATTTGTTGCGTTTTTGTGTAACGAAAATGTGTTGCAACAATTTACTGATGATTTCCGCTTACAACCGAGTCGTTGCTCGGGAAATGGTCCTTTGTTATTTTTCATTCCACAAAATTAGTAGACAATTCGTTAGAAAGCTCTCGATTTATCCAACCATATTATGTGAACTACTACGAAGTGTGCGGCCAACAAGCTGAGTTAAGAATAATTGTTTACACATAGGTGATCATTCTCAATAATTGATATTGTGAACATGATTGCAACCGCTTGTTAATTTCTGATAATTCATGTTATATGAATAAATGAAAGCTTATGAAAAGGAGGTTTCAAATATGGAGCTGGTGATAAATAAATAAAACAACTTGACATCTATTGATAAGCTACACCGCAAAATCTGAGTTATTCTTATATGCGGGTTTCACGGCTTTATGTGAAACGCATTAGGTAAAACTCATTCTGTGTTTAAATAATTGCATTTGAAGTATGTAAATAGGGGTAACCGAAGGCCATGGGGTACCCCCCCCCCCTCACAACAAGGCGCAGAGCGCCTTTTTTTTTACGGAATGTGTTTTAGCCTTGGCATCTCCAACCGAAATGTGTTGCATTTATGTGTTTCGTTTTTGTGTAACGAACATAAGTGAACATGATTGCTACCACTTGTTAATTTCTGAAAATTCATGTTGCATGAATAAATGAAAGCTTATGACGAGGAGATTTCAAATATGACGCCTTGTAGACCCCAAACTTATCGGTGGGATGGGGCTATAAAATATGCATTTTTCGTGTGAGGGCTCAAATTAAAGCTTAAGACGAGGAGGTTTCAAATATAAATAAATAAAACAACTTGACATAGCAGTGATAAGATACACCGCAAAATCTGATTCATTCTTATATGCGGGTTTCACGGGTTTATGTCCCCCCCGACTTTAATACAGGCCGCGGCATTGGACTTGGCAACGTCGCAACAAGCAATGATCGAAGGCCCGTGACAAGCCTTCCGCTCAAGCCTTCTTACCCCTTTCATCTTTATATGAAGGGGGTAAATTTATTTATATTTCCTATTGCGAGAAATATTTCCTACTGCGAGAAATATTTCCTACCGCAAGAAAACATATTGCTCAAATAATGAACCAGTTACCTGTTGAAAATCAAGCTAATAATAAAGATTGTAAATCATGGGGGGAAATGTTCCGTTGAGTAATCGCAAAAATAGTACCTACTTAGAAACTTTCTACAAATAGTTAAAATTCCGAAAACTATAGAAATAACAAGAATTTAGTAGGAAACTAAGGGTATTTCGACTTGGACATTCCCACAAAAACATTATGCTGGACGTTATTATTAAATTATGAACTAATATAAATAAATTGTATCTATTTATTAAACTCGAAACACAGTAGAAACTGCTAGAATTAGGGGGGGGTTAGAATTTTTCTTCTTGGTCGATTACAAAGGTTTATTTTTGAAAATAGTAAATCAAAAGATGGAAATGATAAGGAAATATATAATTTGGAACCATGAAAGTAGCAATAAACAATAAATAAACTGCAAGAAGAATTTAAATAGTTATTTTAGTGTGATTTCCCCCTTCCCCCGGTAAATTCGGGGATCTTTTTCTCAGCTCCGTTCAACGATTTTTCATATATATATATATATATATATATATATATATATATATTTTTTTTTTCCCTGCAATTTTAGACCCACAGATCGCTTTTAGATTTGAGCAAAGGAACATTTTTCAAGTTCCGTGGAAGATGGGTGATTGATGATCGGAAGTGGGTGATATTCTGGTAGGAACAGAACGAAATTACGTTATTGGGGAAGACCCTGCCCCTGAATGGAAAAACGAATGGCTCATTGTCGTTGATAGGATATTGTCATATGATGAGATGGCTTGCATGGATATAGTTGTACACGTTCTGGCTTCCTTTATTCTTTTTGAAAATAATGGTCTTTTCTGTGGATTTCAGGTATGACGAAGGTTGGACGGCCTGTTTGGATCAAGTCAACCGGTTTCTGAAAGAAGGTGGGGGCGGGGGTCTGCCGCCACAGGAGGCAGTTCGTCTCATCGCACACCTCACGCCCGAAGTCTCCAAAGCACGACCAGACCCGCTGTGGAGGCCGTGGTGAAAACTCAGGTGTTCTTCAAGATCATGGTGATCTCTATTTGTGGACTTCTGACCTTGGCGACGGTCTTTTGTTAACTCTCAAGTGCATGGTGATATCTATAAATCTCCTGTGAAATCAACTCGACATGGAGTAGGTATTTGGTCACAGTGGCTATCTTCAGTGAACTAATAACACTATGGTGATATACCTAATATTCGGCCAAGGCGTCGATCTTCTGCTGACTCTCATAGGCATCGAGATACGTGTGCTCCTCGCTCTGTTTGACCATGGTCTTTCTTTTTTGGAATATCAAGGGCTCGATGACGTCTATTTAGTGGATGGTTTGGCCATATTGACAACCACCTGTGAATTAATTGCACCATGGTGATCTTTTTCTGGACTGTTTGGCCAAGGTGTCGATCTTCTGTGAACAATCAATGGCGTGATGACATCTCTCCTTCTTATTCTGTTAGACCATGGTGTCCATCTTCTATGAACTTTCAAGGGCATGGATTTACATCCAGAACCGTGTGTGGACGCTGTGATAAAGAGTGCCAGAATACACCCCTGTGAACCGTGATCTCTTGGGTGATCTTGTTACGCTTGGTGAACTACATCCACTGTAATTTGTGCCCTTCTAGCAATACACCTGCCTGGTACAATTTAAATATTTTATATGCCATTAGGCATTAAATGATTAATTATGCCATTAGTGTTATTCAATTCAGTTTCGATGTAATAACGATACTTCTGCGAATACTGTAATCGCCAACTACTAACCACCTGTTCTTTGTTCAAATTGTTATATTTTCACATTTATTTATTCGACTAAGCTCAAATGGTCATCACAACAATCCCAAACAACGAATTTGGTTATACCAAAGTTCATGTTTCATGTTGAAATCTTATGAAATGAGTTGGATAGTGAATGTATAGTTGATATAAAGTTTTTGTGAATTTCCAACTTCACACGCTGAAATATTTTAGTTTGCCACTATTTTTCGAATTGTTCGTTATGACGTACCTGTCCATCAAAGACAAATGTGTAACTTTCACATTATCAGTGTTCCCCTTAGGTAACTGTTAAACAAAATATTATTCTATTGCTGTTATTTATTTTAATAGGTAGGTACATTGCAATTTCAAGTTTTTTATGTCGTTTCAACGAGTATTGGCAAATTAAGAATTTCCATTTTTATAAAAAATGAAATAACATCATGTATTTGTTATATCTGTATAACTGGATTACTGGATGGTACGCATACATCGAGACACAAGTAGTCTACTTACTATAAAACACTTTCCTTCGTGTTATACATTAAATGTAGAATTTTGCCTATGCACATAACTACATAATATCAGACATATGTACAGGTCCCGTACATGCGGCCCCATATCTAGTTAACCACCATACAAAATATTTATGAATTCTTTGCCAGTTACTAGAAAATTTTCAAAAATTTGCTACACAACATGATCATTGTATATCTACGCGTATTACTAATTTACAACTGGACGTGGCTGAAATATTAGTTTTACTACTACCATATTTTGGTTTCAATTTTTGCTTTTTCTTGATAGAAATTGGGTACGAGAAAAATGCATACTTAGAATACACATACATATCAATAGATCTTAGTTACCTACTCTATTTTCTCAATTCATCACAATGATGGCTAATTTGAAGTACTTCCCATAAATTAATGACTCGAAAAGTTTGACCATCATTCTTAGTATCATTCTTATCACAAAAAAGATTAATCACCAGCCAAATTTTAATTTTATTTTATTTTATTTCATTATTTTCTTCATGTTTAGGAAATATTCAAGCATCAGGAGTAGTTTCAAATTTTCACGTAAATTTTGTCTGACTGGACCATATAATAACGGTTTCTACCTTGTTGTTTCCCAACTTCTTCCATACTATCTAAATATTAGTGTTCTTCCTTGTTTTGTTCAATTCGTTGCTGTTGATGAATTATCATCATCATCGTTATTATTTATTACGACTCAACGTTAAAACATTTTTGATTCGTCTACATGTATTTAATAGTTTTGTAACGGACGCTTTTGTTAATCTTAATCGTAGTTTATCGTATAAATATATTCTTCAGTCGCTCTCTTAGAAATGTGGATAATAATTATTTTGTTCTACAAGACTTTAAAGTCGATAAAATTCTTCTGTATATATAAAATATACGAGTGTGTAGGTTTATTGTAAATAAAATGATGATTCAAAAATCAGTAGGGCGTTGGCTGATGAAACTGTGATTTTTTAGAGTACCTGAATGTAAATTATTGTGCATGTTCTATTTAGAAAATTCTGTTGATTATTTCTATTACAGTTACACTTGTATTTTAAAAGTTAAGCTTATGGTGAGTTTGAAATTTATATCATGTTTGAAGCACAATAAAACGAAATGTGACGATTATCTATACGTTGTTTTGACTAAATACCCTCTCCTAACTAAAGATGTTTTAAAAGTTCCAGTCATGCAGTATGATCGAATGAGCGAATTTTCGTAAATTATCGTATAATATTGATGCTAAATTTATCGTTAATAAATTTGAGCACTATGAGCCCAACGACACTATCAACTATAAATTTCATGGCAAAAAAACTTATTCTAAATAATAATCTGCAATTCAAACAAAGATTTTTTGGTTTAAATCCCACATTACTAATTACATACACTGATACTTATGCACATAATTTTGTGCATAAATTTTCCAAGCTCTAGTTCAAAGTTGATAAACTTTCTTTGTTTGAAATTCTGCAAAAAAATATATTTATTGATTTTCAGCCATTTTTGGTCATTTTCAGTAATTTTTTAATATGACCAATTTTGAAATATGATCAATTAATTGTGCTCAAAAACCACTCCGACTTACCAAACTCATCCTTTCTGTTGGAATGCTTGATTTGTACGCGAAAGAACGGATTTCTTATCTCGTATTTCTTATCTCGTTATAGGATAATTATCTGGAATTACACTTACACACACACACACTCAGAACCATTTCAGTAAGTATGCCTCAATTTCCATGAAGAAAATTTAGAAAAATATAATTTAAAAATTTTGGCCCATTAAATAACTTCATTTCATACGAAAATTCGTTAAAATGCAATTATCGAAATCACTAGGTACTAAAAATGTTTGCACTGCTCCTTATGAAAAAAACTGGGAATCATCAAGGTACAATCGAAAAAAAAATTAATAAAATTTTTTGTAGAGAGTTTTTATTTGTTAACAAGGATGCGGTTATCATACAAATTAAATTATGCATCAAATTATTACGTGATGATGAATAATGAAATTACACAAGTTAAAGATCATGATTAAATTAATAAATAAATACACTCATAAATCAATAAATTAAATAAATACATTCATCAATTAATAGAATTAAATAAATAAATACACTTAAAAATTAATATAATTAAATAAATACACTCATAAATAAATAAAGAAATAATGATACACTCATGATGTAATATAATTTTTGTGAATGCATTAATACTAACAAAAAATTATAAATGGGATTTGAAAGAATTATACGCACAATGATATATTTTTAATCATGTAGGTACAAACAAATTAATAAATTTATTTTAAACCTAAACGAAATAATTTAAACCTTTTGCCAAATAATTTCAACCTTTTACAAAATCATTTTCAAAACTATTTTTCCCCTTAAAAAATTTAAATAATTATTTAAATGGTGGTATAATTTTTTAAAGTGTTTGAATAAATTATTAAGAGGTTGGAATTATTTTGTTGGTTCAATAGATTTGTAAATGCTGTATGTACTTATTGACACCAATCAAAGATGAAGAATTAGCTAATTACCTGTTAGTAACCCGAGGGCATTTAAATTGTTATTAATCAATTTTCAATCAATTCAAACTAATTGAATGTACCAAGATATACAAAGCTAGGATTACGAAATGTTGTTCGATAAATGTATAACTACATTGGTGCCTTAAAGAATGATGATTAACACGTGGCATGTCTAAATACATAAAATATGTTCATCTTGTCTGCTAAATGATGAGATTTCGTCAGAAATTATGTAGCTATTCGATAGAATTTGTTCGGCTTCTAGGTATCACAATATTTCTTATAGCTCGAAGCTTACTCATTCGATAAATCCCTAAGAGAAAGGGAATATCACAATATTAGTCCATGATAGATCAGAAGAATTGAAAAATCGCTGAATTGAAAAAGAGAATTGAAAAAGAACTGAGTATTTATTTGAGTTAGTCAAGTAAATTCCATCTTCCGATCAGAAAAATAAGTTTATGGCCTCAAGAGTATTTTTCAAATTATTTTCATTCTATAGGTCTTTCTTCAACTTTGGAAGAAATAGCACAATAATAGTTCATGATAAGTCAAAATGTAATGCAGAGTATACCTAGGAGTATCTACGTTGTACATTCAAGAATTTGATAGATTCTAAAGATTGATAATTGTTCATATTAAAAATGGAATATGTTTTGTAACCAGAGGACAATAGTGATCTCAGTTACCGTTTCAATGATTCACACCACGCTTTGGTGAAGTAGGATTCTACAAAATGCTGGGATGCATTCTTGACGAAGAACAGCATAGGGGAAGTATCAGCACGTCGCAAAGCGAATTGGAGCATTGCTGCCTCAAATTCCCCTGTCATGAACCCAATCAGGCCGGAATCAGGCTGGAATCTGTAGCTGATTCCATCCGTTGTCGCAAGGCTGTACGAATCAAGACGACATTCGTCTTGGGTTTTGATGATGAAAACATTAACGGTTGGTTTGACTTGGAATGTTAACTTGCCTTTTGTTTTGATGTGAAGATACTCGGTTTGTGCGTTATTGTAATGCAAGCCCAAAACGTCAAACTGGAGAGTGGCGTCTAGCGTTATGCGATCCCCGTCAGAACACTTGGTGGCGTTGCCAGAGCGAGAGAGTGAATCCAGCGAACTCATTTCTCCTCTGGGAGTAGTGCTCAAGAAGATTTTGAATGGGGCCCATTGGGACCCATCCCACAAATTGATGTACTGGTTGACACCTTGAGTGTATTCTACCATACGGTTCGTCCGGAATTCATCATTGGAGGAGTTCAAAATTTTGTCCACTGGACCATCCACCAGAATGCACTCCTGAGATTCTTTGGGAGGAATATGGCGTCCCTGAGCAACCAAGAAGAAAACCACAACCACGATGTACCTCAACATTTTGACTTCCTGTTGGAAAACAAACTGAACGGTCTCGTTCGAATGCCTCTTCTTATACTATCACTAGACGCGAAGTGACTGTTATCATTCGATCATTGGACTCGGATCTTGAAAAAAATGATGATACACACTCAGATAAGATACGCTAAGGTTATTGAAAATCAGCCGGGAACCAGTGACTCTTGAACGTCTACCCCGGATCCGGTAATCGAGGAGTTAAATGATTCATGACCTAATTTAAAAGGGAAGGTAAGTTTACGACGATCTCTCAATGGATATTACAAACAAAAACACGCTTTACAATCATGAAGCAAAGAAGTTATCATTCTTCGAAGTGAATACAGGTTATTGAGTGTTGAGGATTATAACACGGAATGTGTTTTAGCCTTGGCATCTCCAAATGGAAACGAAACGTTTTGTGTTAACGAAAATTTGTTGCGTTTTTGTGTAACGAAAATGTGTTGCAACAATTTACTGATGATTTCCGCTTACAACCGAGTCGTTGCTCGGGAAATGGTCCTTTGTTATTTTTCATTCCACAAAATTAGTAGACGATTCGTTAGAAAGCTCTCGATTTATCCAACCATATTATGTGAACTACTACGAAGTGTGCGGCCAACAAGCTGAGTTAAGAATAATTGTTTACACATAGGTGATCATTCTCAATAATTGATATTGTGAACATGATTGCAACCGCTTGTTAATTTCTGATAATTCATGTTATATGAATAAATGAAAGCTTATGACAAGGAGATTTCAAACATGGCGCTGGTGATAAATAAATAAAACAACTTGACATCTATTGATAAGCTACACCGCAAAATCTGAGTTATTCTTATATGCGGGTTTCACGGCTTTATGTGAAACGCATTAGGTAAAACTCATTCTGTGTTTCAATAATTGCATTTGAAGTATGTAAATAGGGGTAACCGAAGGCCATGGGGTACCCCCCCCCCCCCCCCTCACAACAAGGCGCAGAGCGCCTTTTTTTTTACGGAAAGTGTTTTAGCCTTGGCATCTCCAACCGAAATGTGTTGCATTTATGTGTTTCGTTTTTGTGTAACGAACATAAGTGAACATGATTGCTACCACTTGTTAATTTCTGAAAATTCATGTTGCATGAATAAATGAAAGCTTATGACGAGGAGATTTCAAATATGGCGCCTTGTAGACCCCAAACTTATCGGTGGGATGGGGCTATAAAATATGCATTTTTCGTGTGAGGGCTCAAATTAAAGCTTAAGACGAGGAGGTTTCAAATATAAATAAACAAAACAACTTGACATAGCAGTGATAAGATACACCGCAAAATCTGATTCATTCTTATATGGGGGTTTCACGGGTTTATGCAGGCCCGACTTTAATACAGGCCGCGGCATTGGACTTGGCAACGTCGCAACAAGCAGTGATCGAAGGCCCGTGACAAGCCTTCCGCTCAAGCCTTCTTACCCCTTTCATCTTTATATGAAGGGGGTAAATTTATTTATATTTCCTATTGCGAGAAATATTTCCTACTGCGAGAAATATTTCCTACCGCAAGAAAACATATTGCTCAAATAATGAACCAGTTACCTGTTGAAAATCAAGCTAATAATAAAGATTGTAAATCATGGGGGGAAATGTTCCGTTGAGTAATCGCAAAAATAGTACCTACTTAGAAACTTTCTACAAATAGTTAAAATTCCGAAAACTATAGAAATAACAAGAATTTAGTAGGAAACTAAGGGTATTTCGACTTGGACATTCCCACAAAAACATTATGCTGGACGTTATTATTAAATTATGAACTAATATAAATAAATTGTATCTATTTATTAAACTCGAAACACAGTAAAAACTGCTAGAATTAGGGGGGGTTAGAATTTTTCTTCTTGGTCGATTACAAAGGTTTATTTTTGAAAATAGTAAATCAAAAGATGGAAATGATAAGGAAATATATAATTTGGAACCATGAAAGTAGCAATAAACAATAAATAAACTGCAAGAAGAATTTAAATAGTTATTTTAGTGTGATTTCCCCCTTCCCCCGGTAAATTCGGGGATCTTTTTCTCAGCTCCGTTCAACGATTTTTCATATATATATATATATATATATATATATATATATATATATATATATATAGGTATTTTTTTTTTTTTTTTTTTCCCTGCAATTTTAGACCCACAGATCGCTTTTAAATTTGAGCAAAGGAACAATTTTCAAGTTCCGTGGAAGATGGGTGATTGATGATCGGAAGTGGGTGATATTCTGGTAGGAACAGAACGAAATTACGTTATTGGGGAAGACCCTTCCCCTGAATGGAAAAACGAATGGCTCATTGTCGTTGATAGGATATTGTCATATGATGAGATGGCTTGCATGGATATAGTTGTACACGTTCTGGCTTTCTTTATTCTTTTTGAAAATAATGGTCTTTTCTGTGGATTTCAGGTATGACGAAGGTTGGACGGCCTGTTTGGATCAAGTCAACCGGTTTCTGAAAGAAGGTGGGGGCGGGGGTCTGCCGCCACAGGAGGCAGTTCGTCTCATCGCACACCTCACGCCCGAAGTCTCCAAAGCACGACCAGACCCGCTGTGGAGGCCGTGGTGAAAACTCAGGTGTTCTTCAAGATCATGGTGATCTCTATTTGTGGACTTCTGACCTTGGCGACGGTCTTTTGTTAACTCTCAAGTGCATGGTGATATCTATAAATCTCCTGTGAAATCAACTCGACATGGAGTAGGTATTTGGTCACAGTGGCTATCTTCAGTGAACTAATAACACTATGGTGATATACCTAATATTCGGCCAAGGCGTCGATCTTCTGCTGACTCTCATAGGCATCGAGATACGTGTGCTCCTCGCTCTGTTTGACCATGGTCTTTCTTTTTTGGGATATCAAGGGCTCGATGACGTCTATTTAGTGGATGGTTTGGCCATATTGACAACCACCTGTGAATTAATTGCACCATGGTGATCTTTTTCTGGACTGTTTGGCCAAGGTGTCGATCTTCTGTGAACAATCAATGGCGTGATGACATCTCTCCTTCTTATTCTGTTAGACCATGGTGTCCATCTTCTATGAACTTTCAAGGGCATGGATTTATATCCAGAACCGTGTGTGGACGCTGTGATAAAGAGTGCCAGAATACACCCCTGTGAACTGTGATCTCTTGGGTGATCTTGTTACGCTTGGTGAACTACATCCACTGTAATTTGTGCCCTTCTAGCAATACACCTGCCTGGTACGATTTAAATATTTTATATGCCATTAGGCATTAAATTATTAATTATGCCATTAGTGTTATTCAATTCAGTTTTGATGTAATAACGATACTTCTGCGAATACTGTAATCGCCAACTACTAACCACCTGTTCTTTGTTCAAATTGTTATATTTTCACATTTATTTATTCAACTAAGCTCAAATGGTCATCACAACAATCCCAAACAACGAATTTGGTTATACCAAAGTTCATGTTTCATGTTGAAATCTTATGAAATGAGTTGGATAGTGAATGTATAGTTGATATAAAGTTTTTGTGAATTTCCAACTTCACACGCTGAAATATTTTAGTTTGCCACTATTTTTCGAATTGTTCGTTATGACGTACCTGTCCATCAAAGACAAATGTGTAACTTTCACATTATCAGTGTTCCCCTTAGCTTGTAAATTTCTAACTGTTAAACAAAATATTATTCTATTGCTGTTATGATTATTTTAATAGGTAGGTACATTGCAATTTCAAGTTTTTTATGTCGTTTCAACGAGTATTGGCAAATTAAGAATTTCCATTTTTATCAAAAATGAAATAGCATCATGTATTTGTTATATCTATATAACTGGATGCATTTCTCATGGAGGCAACAGTCGAGGATTTTATTTTATTTTATAGTTTTGCTATTAATTTTTAATGCTTGTTGCTGAGTATACGAAGATAATATACTGCCAAACGTTCGTATAAGTAGGTATAGGTGCTCAATGGCTTTTTGTAATGATCTGAAATCACGGACGTTTTCATATTCATATTAACATGTTTAATGTTTTAGGGCTGGGGGTCATTCTGTGAATTCCGACACGACACGCAAATGTGCAACGTTTTTTAACATGTTTAATGTTTTAGGGCTGGGGGTCATTCTGTGAATTCCGACACGACACGCAAATGTGCAACGTTTTTTTCTGATGATTTCCGCTTACAACCGAGTCGTTGCTGGTACTTCGTCGTTTTTCATCCCACAAAATTCGTTGACCATTCGTTCGAAAGCTCTCGATTTATCCAACCATATTATGTTAACTACTGCGAAGTGCGTGGCCAACAAGCTGAGTTATGAGCATGGTTATTTGAATAATTGTTTACACACAGGTGATCATTCTCAATTATTGATATTGTGAACATGATTGCAACCGCTTGTAAATTTCTGATGATTTCATTGAGTGAACATTAAACATGATTTAATGTTTTTCCCTCTCAAGGGAGAAATTATGATTTACTAAGGGATTTTTCATGTAACGTCTGGGACGAAATTCATAAGCCTATCTATGGATTATCAAAGCATAAATACTACTTAGAAAAAATATTATCCAAATAACTAATCAGAACGTGAAAAACTACGATAAATACGAATGAATGCTCATACTACCGATGAATTGAGGAGCACTAGGTTTATTATACAACCAATCCATAAACCAATTCATAAACCACAGTGGACTTGCAGTCTTACATACAGGTTTATCCTCAACTGTTACTTCCGCATGAAAATAACTTTTTCTGGACAATATCATACAATTGTTTTATATAAGTAGATACGTACCTACGCGAAATGAAATACAGGGCATGAATCCGAGCTCAAGAAACATAAAAAAATGTAAACAGTCTCAAACCTGCAATATGCTAGGTTAGAACAGAAATGCTACACAAGATTATTTTAATCTTTTCTATTAAACTATTTCAATCACCACTGCAGGCTTCTATTTATTGTATTCTTGCATCATTTTAACTGGGATTTTATTCGTAAATGAATTGGTATAATACAACTGGAAACTGTTTTGAAACGAACAACCAAGCATGATCAAGCAGGCAGTGAAAAGTAGGGGAAGTTCGTAGGGGAATCGGTGGATACTGAACAATGGATATTTTTCTAGGGAAAAATCGCATATGGGCTCGCCCCAGAACGACTTGATTTCAGTTTGTAGTATCCACATTTCCGTTTCATTGACTAGGTGATTTTACTCCTCTCCGAGGGGCTGTATAATATCCACGCTATTTTGCCCCTACAGAAACTAACCTAATAAAAATTTCTTCATTTCTAAGAGCGTCTCAAGTCGCTAGGCAACCGTAATCGTATTATAATAGTAATTGTGTTTTACTGATTACATTCTTTAATTGAAGGTATTAGCTACTGAAGTTGGAAGCGTAAAATTATTAATTTGATTGTATCCATACAACAAAATTCTGCATCCTCTATATTTTATGGAGGGGCTCTGCCCACCCTGCCCCTCCTCAAACTACGCCACTGACTGGACGGTACGCATACATCGAGACACAAGTAGTCTACTTACTATAAAACACTTTCCTTCGTGTTATACATTAAATGTAGAATTTTGCCTATGCACATAACTACATAATATCAGACATATGTACAGGTCCCGTACATGCGGCCCCATATCTAGTTAACCACCATACAATATATTTATGAATTCTTTACCAGTTACTAGAAAATTTTCAAAAATTTGCTACACAACATGATCATTGTATATCTACGCGTATTACTAATTTACAACTGGACGTGGCTGACCTATTAGTTTTACTACTACCATATTTTGGTTTCAATTTTTGCTTTTTCTTGATAGAAATTGGGTACGAGAAAAATGCATACTTAGAATACACATACATATCAATAGATCTTAGTTACCTACTCTATTTTCTCAATTCATCACAATGATGGCTAATTTGAAGTACTTCCCATAAATTAATGACTCGAAAAGTTTGACCATCATTCTTAGTATCATTCTTATCACAAAAAAGATTAATCACCAGCCAAATTTTAATTTTATTTTATTTTATTTCATTATTTTCTTCATGTTTAGGAAATATTCAAGCATCAGGAGTAGTTTCAAATTTTCACGTAAATTTTGTCTGACTGGACCATATAATAACGGTTTCTACCTTGTTGTTTCCCAACTTCTTCCATACTATCTAAATATTAGTGTTCTTCCTTGTTTTGTTCAATTTGTTGCTGTTGATGAATTATCATCATCATCGTTATTATTTATTACGACTCAACGTTACAACATTTTTGATTCGTCTACATATATTTAATAGTTTTGTAACGGACGCTTTTGTTAATCTTAATCGTAGTTTATCGTATAAATATATTCTTCAGTCGCTCTCTTAGAAATGTGGATAATAATTATTTTGTTCTACAAGACTTTAAAGTCGATAAAATTCTTCTGTATATATAAAATATACGAGTGTGTAGGTTTATTGTAAATAAAATGATGATTCAAAAATCAGTAGGGCGTTGGCTGATGAAACTGTGATTTTTTAGAGTACCTGAATGTAAATTATTGTGCATGTTCTATTTAGTAAATTCTGTTGATTATTTCTATTACAGTTAGACTTGTATTTTAAAAGTTAAGCTTATGGTGAGTTTGAAATTTATATCATGTTTGAAGCACAATAAAACGAAATGTGACGATTATCTATACGTTGTTTTGACTAAATACCCTCTCCTAACTAAAGATGTTTTAAAAGTTCCAGTCATGCAGTATGATCGAATGAGCGAATTTTCGTAAATTATCGTATAATATTGATGCTAAATTTATCGTTAATAAATTTGAGCACTTTGAGCCCAACAACATTGTCGACTATAAATTTCATGGCAAAAAAACTTGTTCTAAATAATAATCTGCAATTCAAACAAAGATTTTTTGGTTTAAATCCCACATTACTAATTACATACACTGATACTTATGCACATAATTTTGTGCATAAATTTTCCAAGTTCTAGTTCAAAGTTGATAAACTTTCTTTGTTTGAAATTGTGCAAAAAAATATATTTATTGATTTTCAGCCATTTTTGGTCATTTTCAGTAATTTTTTAATATGACCAATTTTGAAATATGATCAATTAATTGTGCTCAAAAACCACTCCGACTTACCAAACTCATCCTTTCTGTTGGAATGCTTGATTTGTACGCGAAAGAACGGATTTCTTATCTCGTATTTCTTATCTCGTTATAGGATAATTATCTGGAATTACACTTACACACACACACTCAGAACCATTTCAGTAAGTATGCCTCAATTTCTATGAAGAAAATTTAGAAAAATATAATTTAAAAATTTTGGCCCATTAAATAACTTCATTTCATACGAAAATTCGTTAAAATGCAATTATCGAAATCACTAGGTACTAAAAATGTTTGCACTGCTCCTTATGAAAAAAACTGGGAATCATCAAGGTACAATCGAAAAAAAAAATTAATAAAATTTTTTGTAGAGAGTTTTTATTTGTTAACAAGGATGCGGTTATCATACAAATTAAATTATGCATCAAATTATTACGTGATGATGAATAATGAAATTACACAAGTTAAAGATCATGATTAAATTAATAAATAAATTATACATTATACATTCATCAATTAATAGAATTAAATAAATAAATACACTTACAAATTAATATAATTAAATAAATACACTCATAAATAAATAAATGAAATAATGATACACTCATGATGTAATATAATTTTTGTGAATGAATTAATACTAACAAAAAATTATAAATGGGATTTGAAAGAATTATACGCACAATGATATATTTTTAATCATGTAGGTACAAACAAATTAATAAATTTATTTTAAACCTAAACGAAATAATTTAAACCTTTTGCCAAATAATTTCAACCTTTTACAAAATCATTTTCAAAACTATATTTCCCCTTAAAAAATTTAAATAATTATTTAAATGGTGGTATAATTTTTTAAAGTGTTTGAATAAATTATTAAGAGGTTGGAATTATTTTGTTGGTTCAATAGATTTGTAAATGCTGTATGTACTTATTGACACCAATCAAAGATGAAGAATTAGCTAATTACCTGTTAGTAACACGAGGGCATTTAATTTGTTATTAATCAATTTTCAATCAATTCAAACTAATTGAATGTACCAAGATATACAAAGCTAGGATTACGAAATGTTGTTCGATAAATGTATAACTACATTGGTGCCTTAAAGAATGATGATTAACACAAGTGGCATGTCTAAATACATAAAATATGTTCATCTTGTCTGCTAAATGATGAGATTTCGTCAGAAATTATGTAGCTATTCGATAGAATTTGTTCGGCTTCTAGGTATCACAATATTTCTTATAGCTCGAAGCTTACTCATTCGATAAATCCCTAAGAGAAAGGGAATATCACAATATTAGTCCATGATAGATCAGAAGAATTGAAAAATCGCTGAGTTGAAAAAGAGAATTGAAAAAGAACTGAGTAGGTATTTGAGTTAGTCAAGTAAATTCCATCTTCCGATCAGAAAAATAAGTTTATGGCCTCAAGAGTATTTTTCAAATTATTTTCATTCTATAGGTCTTTCTTCAACTTTGGAAGAAATAACACAATAATAGTTCATGATAAGTCAAAATGTAATGCAGAGTATAACTAGGAGTATCTACGTTGTACATTCAAGAATTTGATAGATTCTAAAGATTGATAATTGTTCATATTAAAAATGGAATATGTTTTGTAACCAGAGGACAATAGTGATCTCAGTTACCGTTTCAATGATTCACACCACGCTTTGGTGAAGTAGGATTCTACAAAATGCTGGGATGCATTCTTGACGAAGAACAGCATAGGGGAAGTATCAGCATGTCGCAAAGCGAATTCGAGCTTTTTTGCCACACGGTCCCCTGTCAGGGGAAAATCAGGCTCGAAACTGTAGCTGATTCTATCCGTTCTCGCAAGGCTGTACGAATCAAGACGACATTCGTCTTGGGTTTTGATGATGAAAACATTAACGGTTGGTTTGACTAGGAATGTTAACTTGCCTTTTGTTTTGATGTGAAGATACTCGGTTTGTGCGTTATTGTAATGCAAGCCCAAAACGTCAAACTGGAGTGTGGCGTCTAGCGTTCTGCGATCCCCGTCAAAACACATGGTGGCGTTGCCAGAGCGAGAGAGTGAATCCAGCGAACTGATTTCTCCTCTGGGAGAAAAGATCAAGAAGCTCAAGAAGATTTTGAATGGGGCCCATTGGGGCCCATCCCACAAACTGATTTTCTGGTTGACACCTTGAGTGTATACATGCATACCGATCCTCCGGAATTCATCATTGGAGGAGTTCAAAATTTTGTCCACTGGACCATCAACCAGAATGCACTCCTGAGATTCTTTGGGAGGAATATGGCGTCCCTGAGCGACCAAGAAGAAAACCACAACCACGATGTACCTCAACATTTTGACTTCCTGTTGGAAAACAAACTGAACGGTCTCGTTCGAATGCCTCTTCTTATACTATCACTAGACGCGAAGTGACTGTTATCATTCGATCATTGGACTCGGGTCTTGAAAATAATGATGATACACACTCAGATAAGATACGTTAAGCCTATTGAAAATCAGCCGGGAACCAGTGACTCTTGAACGTCTACCCCGGATCCTGTAATCGAGGAGTTAAATGATTCATGACCTAATTTAAAAGGAAAGGAAAGTTTACGCCGATCTCTCAATGGATATTACAAACAAAAACACGCTTTACAATCATGAAGCAAAGAAGTTATCATTCTTCGAAGTGAATACAGGTTATTGAGTGTTGAGGATTATAACACGGAATGTGTTTTAGCCTTGGCATCTCCAAATGGAAACGAAACGTTTTGTGTTAACGAAAATTTGTTGAGTTTTTGTGTAACGAAAATGTGTTGCAACAATTTACTGATGATATCCGCTTACAACCGAGTCGTTGCTCGGAAAATGGTCCTTTGTTATTTTTCATTCCACAAAATTAGTAGACGATTCGTTAGAAAGCTCTCGATTTATCCAACCATATTATGTGAACTACTACGAAGTGTGCGGCCAACAAGCTGAGTTAAGAATAATTGTTTACACATAGGTGATCATTCTCAATAATTGATATTGTGAACATGATTGCAACCGCTTGTTAATTTCTGATAATTCATGTTATATGAATAAATTAAAGCTTATGAAAAAGAGGTTTCAAATATGGAGCTGGTGATAAATAAATAAAACAACTTGACATCTATTGATAAGCTACACCGCAAGATCTGAGTTATTCTTATATGCGGGTTTCACGGCTTTAGGTGAAACGCATTAGGTAAAACTCATTCTGTGTTTCAATAATTGCATTTGAAGTATGTAAATAGGGGTAACCGAAGGCCATGAGGTACCCCCCCTCCCCCTCCCCCACCCCCTCACAACAAGGCGCAGAGCGCCTTTTTTTTTACGGAAAGTGTTTTAGCCTTGGCATCTCCAACCGAAATGTGTTGCATTTATGTGTTTCGTTTTTGTGTAACGAACATAAGTGAACATGATTGCTACCACTTGTTAATTTCTGAAAATTCATGTTGCATGAATAAATGAAAGCTTATGACGAGGAGATTTCAAATATGGCGCCTTGTAGACCCCAAACTTATCGGTGGGATGGGGCTATAAAATATGCATTTTTCGTGTGAGGGCTCAAATTAAAGCTTAAGACGAGGAGGTTTCAAATATAAATAAATAAAACAACTTGACATAGCAGTGATAAGATACACCGCAAAATCTGATTCATTCTTATATGCGGGTTTCACGGGTTTATGCAGGCCCGACTTTAATACAGGCCACGGCATTGGACTTGGCAACGTCGCAACAAGCAGTGATCGAAGGCCCGTGACAAGCCTTCCGCTCAAGCCTTCTTACCCCTTTCATCTTTATATGAAGGGGGTAAATTTATTTATATTTCCTATTGCGAGAAATATTTCCTACTGCGAGAAATATTTCCTACCGCAAGAAAACATATTGCTCAAATAATGAACCAGTTACCTGTTGAAAATCAAGCTAATGATAAACATTGTAAATCATGGGGGAAAATGTTCCGTTGAGTAATCGCAAAAATAGTAGTTAGAAACTTTCTACAAATAGTTAAAATTCCGAAAACTATAGGAATAACAAGAATTTAGTAGGAAACTAAGGGTATTTCGACTTGGACATTCCCACAAAAACATTATGCTGGACGTTATTAATCAATTGTGAACTAATATAAATAAATTGTATCTATTTATTAAACTCGAAACACAGTAAAAACTGCTAGGTATAGAAATTTGGGATCGTCATGAAAACACTGACAATATTAAGCTTTTTGTAGTAGTTTTACTGGCAGTTGGGCTCTTTTATCCGAAAAAGATGTTAAATATTACCTTATCCGCTTTTTATTGCCATTCCAATGGCTCCAAAATTTTTTAAATAGAAATTCTCAAAATTTTCTTTATGGAAATCCGTTTCAGAATGCCTCAAAACGGATTTCCTTAAAGAAAATTATAAATAGAAATAATATAAATGTGTGTGTCTGTGCCATTCCAGATTATAACATAACTAGCATGAATGGAATGTTCATGTTAAATGTACCTCACATCTCACTTATAAAAAGCAATTTTCGCCTATTTGAAATTTATGCGCAGCCATGCCTTCCATCCTACACCCTTGAAAACCTGCACTTATATGTGGGTGTAAATTGTGTCTGATCTCCTGAATATAAGCTGCTGATGTAATTCCTTCCCTAATCGATCTGAGACACTGAAATTTCTGTGGTGATGGTGGAATATAATAACAGTTACGAAACAATCCTGCTCGGCTGAATAAGTGCTGAATTTCTTTCCAAATCGCCAACTAACTGGTGTAGGTAACAGAATAAATAACTGTGTACGAACTCTGGTCGTTGACAACTTTTACGACTAATAGGATAGAAATTTCTTATGATAAATCATTCTGCCCACATCCGATGGTTTCTTGAATGATAAGTACAGTTCAATATTCCAATCCCCGACCAGACGCTTGATACTTAACGCTAACCGACGTGATTTCGTTTGGGAGGGCGTCAAATACAACTAGAGCGCGACGCTCCCCAACCGCAAAAGTCCCAACCCGTAGGACTCCTCGCCCGTTGCTCATTTGACAAAACGAAAAGAGGATGTGTAGATTGAGGTTTTTGGACTCTAAGAACAGTATTTTGACTGCGGTAGACGTTAAAAGAACTGCTCGATCTGAATACAAGATGATCGTAACCGCCCATTTGCGGTTGTTCCACAGGTGTCCCTTCCCGCTTCCGATTCAAGAGTAATCAGTTTTTGAGGAATAACAAAAAACTAGGTAGCACCGGTATATATTTCTCCTAGGGACACCTGGGCACGCCAGTAATCATATCAGATTCCACCTCCCGCCACGCACCGCAAACGTTCTGTACTGCTCACCTTTTTAAAAGACATCTGGACCCTCCTTGTTGATTGCTTTCCCCATCGAACGAGCCACGTTTTTTTCTCTTTCGGTTGTGTCTTTGCTTCTTCATCAACTTCCATTAGCTTGTACTCTACCATTTTGACACGTATACGTTTCTTTTGGTCGGATTTTCTTCATCGTCTTGGCTCACTCTCGAATCAAAGTGACGTTGGATAGATGCGGGGTTTTGGTAAAACCACTAAAACACACGTGCTTTACCACGAGTAGGTTGTTACGTCGTGCTTTTTTGTCAGGGCAAGATTCTTTTCAGAGGATCTCTAGGAATAGAAATATGTATAGTCTAAAAATATCAGTAAAGAACTCTGAAGCTGAGGGTGAGATGATACTTTTCATCTAATGATCTAACGTGTTGCGTAGTACAATGTTACTATCTCCACGTCGGATGTTGAAATTTGATAGGGAGCCTCTCTGAGCCATCAATAGACGAATGGAATTACAGGTATCCTGATCATCCGATAGAGCTAAATTCTCTCCTTTTCCACCTCGGAAGTTAAAATGTGATCGGGAGCCTCTTTGAGACCTCAAGAGACGAATGAAATTGCAGGCTTCATCCTGATCAGCTGGAAGAGCTTAATTCTCTCCTTTTCAACCTCGGAAACTGAAATTTGATAGGAACTCTCTCTGAGCCATCAATAGACGAATGAAATATTATAGGTATCATCCTGATCAGCTGATAGAGCTAAATTCTTTCCTTTTCCATCTCGGAAACGAATGAAATTACTGGCTTCATCCTGATCAGCTGGAAGAGCTAAATTCTCTCCTTTCTGGAAATTTTCAGAGACATCCAAAGACGAATTAAATTACGGGCTACAGGGTAGAAGCATCTCCAAGTATCGTAATACCTTCAATTATTCAAATTTGGATGGGTAACAATGACCCTTGTGAACCATACAAGATATATAGATTACCAGAACAGATGTTCCTATTTTGATAAAATAAATACAGCCTGTCATCTGTCTACACAGCAGGACCAGGCGGTATTATCTGTGACATGTTAAGACCATATGGGTCCCTCAGTTATTACGAAATTGCTCGATATCTCCCAACTCGTGAACCGGGTTGCAGAAACCGCTGTCAAGAAAAGTGGCGACGGATCGTGTCCGCGCGCCCGTTTTATCGCGTCGCGTCGTCTCGGTGATGTCATCCCGACATCACGCGCCTTCGTGTCAAACATTTTTCACCGATTCACTTCCGCCTTCAGCCCTTGAGAGAATGAAAGGCCGTAGAAAGCTTTTTCCCGGAGGGAAGGATTTTTCAAGGGAGACGACGAAGGGGGCTCGTGTGCTGAGGAAACGGTGTGAGACGGGTGCCGCGGTCAAGACCTGCAAGTCACTTCGCTTCAGTGACGAAACCGCAAAATGTGAATCGTTTCGTAAGAGTAGATACTGTATAACATTCAACTTTTAAAAATTCTGCCAAGTTAGAAGGGCGCTATAGCTTCTTCACGTACTGTAACATTGACTTATAGGATTAGAGAACAAAATACGAGTCAAAATGATGGAGTGCGGAATTGATCAGTGACATATGTGAATCGTTTCGTAAGAGTAGATACTGTGTAACATTCAACTTTTAAAAATTCTGCCAAGTTGGATGGGCGCTATAGCTTCTTCACGTAATGTAACATGGACGAATGAGAATAGAGAACAAAATACGAGTCAAAATGATGGAGTACGAAATTGATCAGTGACATATGTGAATCGTTTCGTAAGAGTAGATACTGTATAACATTCAACTTTTAAAAATGCTGCTAAGTTAGATGGGCGCTATAGCTTCTTCACGTAATGTAACATGGACGAATGAGAATAGAGAACAAAATACGAGTCAAAATGATGGAGTACGAAATTGATCAGTGACATATGTGAATCGTTTCGTAAGAGTAGATACTGTATAACATTCAACTTTTAAAAATTCGGTCAAGTTAGATGGGCGCTATAGCTTCTTCAAGTACTGTAACATGGACGTATAGAATTACAGAACAAAATACGAGTCAAAATGATGGAGTGCGAAATTGATCAGTGACATATGTTAGTATAAGCCATCCCGTTTCTTCATTTTTGGCCATATTAAGTTAATGGTACGCCCCCGTTTGGGGGTGGTTTCTTTCGATTTTGCTGGTCTCGAAGTCGGATCTCAATGGGAAATGCCTCAAAAACGGCTTACAATTATCGCATTAACTACGTTTTGGTTCGATGTACTAATGAAAATCCAGTAACCGGCCTTTTCTTGAGCAAAAACCCGCATCTGGGCGTCTAGGGACGAATTTAAGGGGGGGGGGGGGGCCCCCCCCCCCCCCCTCCGAGAGGCTGAAGAAAAAAATTCTTCTGGGAAAGTCAGAATAGAATCATGCCGTCGCGCTTGTAGGTTGACAAAAATATGGGAATAGATGAAGGAATTTTATATTGAGGGGAAACTGGTATGATAGGTATCGGTTTTACTAATCTGTCACGGCCAATTTACTAATTTGTTCGTTTGAATTTTAGTTGGCCCACAAACTGCGTAGGTGCCACGGGGTATCAATCGGAGATTTACGTGGGTAGTGTCAGAATTTTCGTTGGTAAACTCTGAGATTTCCAGAAGTGCTTGAGGGGAAAATCATCAAAGCAGGTTGGCAACGGTGGTCTTGAGTCCCTGTCATGCTGTCGTCCATCGTCGCCCTTTTGTGAGTAGAAGAGCAGTAGAAACCAAACTTCATGTTAAATGCGAACTTAAGTTTTTTTAGTGTTTGAGTTTAGCTTCGTCAAGAAACGAGCACGGAAGATAACATCTTTCTTCTTTAAAAACATAAGTCAGCAGGTAAGGAATACAATTTTAATTAATAGGGATAAGTTTGTGTTCATCAGTTTATTTAACAAGTTACGGTAGGAACCTACTGTACTTGTCTCTCGTTTACCGCTTTTGGTAACGATAACAATACATAATCAATAGCCATAATACATAATCAACCAACCTACTGTTTCGACGGAGAAAGAAACGAATTGTGTTTTCTTAACTGATTGCAACCAGTATTTTTCGATTGAAGTGAATTATTCAATGTTTCACATTTACCAGTAATAGACAAAAAATGTTTAACAAGCTAATATTTTATTTGTATTTTCATCATTAATCAAAAATGTACTTTGTTCATTTAATTTCATCGTGAGTATTTATTAAATGGTTGTTTACTTCTCAAGTAAATTGAAAAAAAAAATAAAGAGTGCATTATTATTGATCCTGTGTTTACAATATAAAAGTATAATTTATAAAATATTACATCACGAGGACTGAAGTTCTCCAGCGTTTCATGTTTCATTCCCTGCCTTTTTCGATAAAATTTTGCCAAAAAAATTACTTACCAATAATCATTTCATTTTTTGTTATTTTTATTTTTATTTATTTATTTTTTTTGTGTGTGTACATGGATGTTTGGTAAACAAGCTAAAATTTGTGCAAATAAAAACTATGTTTTTCATGTTAATTTTTACATACTTGATATAAAGTTTGGGTCTCTATAACCTCTAAAACTGCTAGTTTTTCAAGGTCTTTTAACAAAAATTTTCTCGGGGGGGGAAGGGGGGGGGGGTACTCCCGGTAGAGGACCGCCCCCACCCACGAAATTATATTAATCCGTCACTGTGGGCGTCAGATACGATTATTTTGTTAGTATTCAGGTACATACGACACAGTGACACTTGAAAGTCCAGATAAGAGTTTATTGCTCAGTATTTTAGGACTCGTGGCGTCTGAAACGATCTCGGAATCAGTGGGAGACACGATTTTTCTTCCCAGTATTTTGACCATACGAACGTATTTTCTCTTGTCTGATCAGATACGGTAGGAGGTTGGCAACCACGATTATTTCTCCTAGTATCCTGCATATACGAGAATTTTTTTTTCCGCTAAGTATAGCAATACTCATTTCGTATTAGAAAAAACGTATCAGTCTTATTACAAAACGAAAACTCGTATGTGCACCAGATACGAGAAAATTGCGTAGTACATTTGTTCTACACCTTTTTTTGCAATTTTCTGACCAAAATAATGTTTTTACCGCCACACCACGCGATTCAGCGAGAAATTTCCTTTGTAATGAGTGCTTTTGGAGCTCGAGACAACGTAAAATAGAGCTATTATCAGGAAATTTCGACTCAAAACCTAGAGACGCATTTTCCCAAAAGTAGGGTCCGGTCTACTGTTAGTACAGCAGAATAGACATGCTAATATTAAAAAGTTCCAGTCATGCAGCATGATCGTATGAGCAAATTTTCGTAAATTGTCGTACTTCCTTATGTTAAATTGTTTTGGAAATCAAGGACTTTGAGTGGAAAGACATTGTCAGCCACCAAAAAAAAAAAAAAATTCTAAATAATAAACCTACTATTCAAAAATAGAATTTCAATTTTTAATTTTTTTGAAGTTTTTAACGATTTCAGCTAATTTTTGTCGAAATACACTTGTTACGTACACTTTTTAGCATTATTTAGTACAAAAATGTGTGAATGTTCTATTTTATAGTTAATAAACTTTATTTGAGTAATATTCTGCTAAATAATATACACTTAACAATTTTTAGCCGGTTTTAGTGATTTTTTCGGTACATTTTTTTACTTTTGAACAATTTAATATGCTCAAAAAGTGCTGGTCAACGAACTCATCCTTTCATTTGAAAAGCTTGATTTTTTTTTCGCAAGAACAGAATTTTTATCTCAATCCTAAGGAGACTTATCTTCTGGAATGACACATATGTATATACATATATATAAATATATATAAATAGAAGTTGAGGACTCTGTGTGAAACGACATTGTTAGCTACCGATTTTATGGAAAAAACCTAAGTAGTATAATAAAACTGCCATTCAAAAAGAGAATTTGAATTTTCAGTTTATTTGCAGTTTTTATCGATTTTAGCGAATTTTCTTCGAAAACTTAGCACATTTTAATTAAATTGAAGTACACTTTTAAAAGTGTTTAAAAAGTGTTTACGTTTATTTTAAAAAGTGTTAAACTGTAGGATTTGTTTCAGGATGCCTCAATACGGATTTCAATTAAGACATTTTCCAAACATTTTGATTTTAAAATTTCCGAGCCATTGCAATAGTTCATTTTCTACGAAAATTCGCTAAAATAGGGCCATAATTTATTTTTGCGGATACGCATACCCACAATCCAACGGCATTCACTATCTGAGGTTTATATCGATAGCCACATTGCAAAACCCCTGCACGTTCACTTTTGGCCGTATGTACTCAACGCAAATACTCGACGAGATTTCGCATTCCGGGATACTTTCCCTTCTCCATCCGATGGGAAGAAAGTACCAGGCTGGACTATTGAATTTACTCTGAGGACGGTCGGATTACTTTATTCGATTACTGGAATCTTAAAAGTCTTGAAACGTAAGCCGACAATTGCCTGACTTTTACCGCTTTTGTGCAGTTTTTTGTAGTTGGTTTAACTTTTGTATTTGTCTTTTTCTCGTGTTTTTTCCCCGCACCTCACCCAGAAGGGTCATTAGCGCCATTTTGTTCGTGCTTTAGACGTTTTAAGGCGACAATTTCAGCATTTTCATCTCAAGATTTCGTTTAAAGAAATGAAATTTCAAGATTTATTTTACATGTTTTGAAGATTTGTGATCATCATGGGTGAATATTTTTGTATGATGTAGAGGTAAGTGGTCGTTGTTTCTTATTTCACGTTATAATAGTGTTGCGAGTTTTAAGCACTGACTCACTAAAAGAGTCACGTTAACTTCACATTAAGAGTTCTCTTTATCTCGGGCTTACGAAAACGCTACGAGAAATCAATGTGAGAAAGTCCAGTCATGCAGCATGACCCCATGAGCGAATTTTTGAATAAATCTTCGATTATTTCGATTTTTGACTGATTTTTCAACTTTGAAATTTTTGAAAACTTGATACATATTCTTATAGGAAATTTTACGCTGATTCCGAATATACCACATGTTAGTATGCTGAAAAAATTATTTCGCACAACAATCGCAAAAAACAGGCTATTTTGAAATTGTTGACTACAGTTTTGATAATTTCAACCCGAAGATGTAATCCGATCATGCTGGCCAACGAACTTGAACTTTCGTTTTGTGTCCTTAACATTTTAAAATTTGTTTGAAGTTTCTAGCACAATTCTACGGACAGTTATCGTCTGGAATGACACATACATACATATATACATACATATATACATACATACATACATTAAAAAATGCGTTAAACTTCAGAATATGATTGCCAGAATAGTCTGCATTCATTTATAAGAACATAGGTTGGTATTTAAACGGATTTCTGCATAAAAGTTTTTCAAAAATTCACATTCTACAAATTTTGAGGCGAGAGCAATAGCTTAATTTTCTTCGAAAATTCGCTAAAATGCGTCAAACTTCAGAATATGATTCAGAATAGCCTGAAACGGATTTCTGCATACAATTTTTTTCAAAAATTCACATTCTACAAGTTTTGAGGCGAGAGCAAAAGCTTAATTTTCTTCAAAAATTCGCTAAAATGCGTTAAACTTCGGAATATGATTCAGTAGCCTGAAACGAATTTCTGCATAAAATTTTTTCAAAAATTCACATTCTACAAATTTTGAGGCGAGAGCAATAGCTTAATTTTCTTCGAAAATTTGCTAAAATGCGTTAAACTTCAGAATATGATTCAGAATAGTTATAGTCTGAAACGGATTTCTGCATAAAAGTTTTTCAAAAATTCACATTCTACAAATTTTGAGGCGAGAGCAATAGCTTAATTTTCTTCGAAAATTCGCTAAAATGCGTCAAACTTCAGAATATGATTCAGAATAGCCTGAAACGGATTTCTGCATAAAATTTTTTCAAAAAATCACATTCTACAAATTTTGAGGCGAGAGCAATAGCTTAATTTTCTTCAAAAATTCGCTAAAATGCGTTAAACTTCAGAATATGATTCAGAATAGCCTGAAACGGATTTCTGCATAAAAGTTTTTCAAAAATTCACATTCTACAAATTTTGAGGCGAGAGCAATAGCTTAATTTTCTTCAAAAATTCGCTAAAATGTTAGCATTCATCGTGCTCGCTTTAACAGCTTGTTTTCATGTTTACGAGAAATACGAATACCAGAAGTACAATAGCTCTCCACTATTGAAAATAATACACCGAAACGTGAATCTGTCACTGCATAACAGCTTTAATAGGTATAATAATTGACGTCAAGCATTTTTTATTCTACCTATTTTAGAAAAAAACATACATATTTGTTAGCAATTACTCAGTGATGCGTGTTTCGCTTAGTTGTTATTCATATGAGAATTCGGAGACACGCACCGCTTTGGACCGCGTAAAATGATGACAAATTACACATTGACCAGGAAACAATAGCATTGAAGATTATATGAAGTATTTGGCCCTGTTGAACCTTTCATGTCGACCGAAATCCAAACCGAACGATTTTAATAATAGTGGGGTTTCGCAAACTAATGAACACTTGAGTCACAATGACACGGACATCGTTTTTAACGTTGATAGAATATTTCATTTCATTTCATCGGCCGTAAACGACCTTCGTGAGCAAACAATACTGGCGAGACTTGCCCACGTGTTTTCATAATAATTGTCCCTGTGATCCAGTCCAATGGGAGCTGATAAGAGAGCACGTGGCACTTGAAGTGAAGAAACTGTGGAAAATGCGGTAGAATTTGTTCATCTATTTGTAGAAAGTCAATATTTTACCGTAAATAGAAAATAATGTACACAGCAGATAGAGAGATAATGACAACCTCTTACTAAATCCAAAGCCACAGCGAAACAAGTAAAGTTCCCAGGCGTGCAGCATGATCGTATGAGCGAATTTTCGTAGAAAATGAAGGTATCACGATGGCTCCAACAATTTTGTGACAGTAAAAAATGCGGTAGATTTTTTTTCTTTTTTTAACTCTTTCTTTTAACTTCGATTCTCTTCTTGAGCTCTTGCTTTCTTTCTTGAGACAAAATTTCAGATCGATTTTTAACCCACTTCCCGATATCCAATCGATCTGAAATTTTGCACACGAGTTCATGCTGGCGTACATTTTAATTTATCAAATTTTCGCGAAGAAAAAGTTAGTTATACTATAAATTTTCGAAAATTTGAAATTTAATATGGGAAACCTTATATATATATATATATATATATATATATATATATATATATATATATATATATATATATATATATATATATATATATATATATATATATATATCCCACTAAATATACTATATATACTAAATATACGAACTCTCCACTCAATGTTTAAATTACCTGTTCAACGTGATGGTAAATTAGAAAGACTACCAAATTTGAATGTTCAACAATGAATACATGTCTTATCTTATATCCCACTAAATATACTATGTACTATTGAACGTCTGCATAAAATGACAACGAATCCAGGGTCAATAAAATATTAAATGATTTTCCTTGTCAATTTAATTTAAGTTATTATCAATGTGATTTTGAAACAATGTGATTTTGTTTCAATTTACTGTTGCCAAGAAACTAACAAATATTGAAACAACAATAAAATTAACCGAGAACATGAGAAAAAGAAAGAGTTACATTAAAAACTTGTTTTTATGGGTTCCTTTTTTATTAATTGGCTATGGAATTTTCCATTAGCCAATATTGATTACAATACTGTACAATTATTTATTACATATATCACAATGTTATTTTAAAATTTCAATTCACACGTAAAAATTGCACCGCACAGTGTAGTCATATAGGGCTTTGAACACTCGGATATCAATCAGAGAAAGAAGGTGTTGCTATGTAAGGTGGCGTCGTAAGTTGGTGTAATTCAATAAACATCTGGTCACGTTCGCAATAAAAAACAGGGAATTCCATAAAGAGGTGCTCCAATGATCCTGTAGAGAACTCGCAGTATTGGCATTGAGGAGATTCATGGTTATTGAAATGTCAGGTATTCATTGCATATACTTTGATGTGATCTCAGCCTGACTATCGTTCTGCAACACGATTTGGAAACTTTATTTCCTCTGAACCATAGTGCTGATGGTATATCCGGTTGAAGAGCCTTATAGAATGATCCTTTTGCTGACATTTTGTAATTCCCATGCCACTTATCCTTCCAGAAATGTTGGATAAAGGGATATGTGTCTCTATAAGGGAAAGCGATATTGATTATTTCTCTTTCCATTGCACCACGCTTTGCTCAATAATCCACTCTCGTTCCCTTTAATACCGACGTGTAACTTGATCCATACAAAATCCAGGACTATGTTGTTAGGTAGGTACTGTTGAAACTTCGTTCATACTTCATGCGGTAGAATTTGTTATCTTTCTGTGGAAAGTCAATATTTTAACTTAAATAGAAAACAATGGAGGCAGCAGATAGAGAGACAATGACAACCTCCTACTAAATCCAAAGCTCAGTAAAACAAGTAAAATTTCCAGTCATTCAGCATGATCGTATGAGCGAATTTTTGTAGAAAATTAAAGTATTACGATGGCTCCAAAAATTTTGTGACTGTGGAAAATGCGGTAGAAATCATCTTTTTGTGGAAAGTCAATATTTTAACTTAATATAGAAAATAATGGAGACAGCAGATAGAGAGACGATGACAACCTCTTACTAAATCCACAGCCACAGCAAAACAAGAAAAATGTCCGGTCGAATTTTCAAAATCACGATGGCTTCAATAATCTTAAATGAAATTCTTCCAAAATTTTCTTCATGGAAATCCGTTTCGATGCTGTTTCGGGATTTTAACGCTTTTTGTATAGGAATATATGCACACACCTCAAAAAAATTAAAGGATCACTTATTCTTGTGGACGTCAAAGACCCCAGATCAATCGGACAAAGTTCTCAATATATTTCATGATTAGGTACCTAATGAAGATGGGATGCACCCTATTATTTTTGTTTTTTCTCAAACACTGGCGTATTCAGTTGGGTGAATACAGGTGTATTCATCCTCATTTATACGAATACAGTTGTATGCGTGTATAGTTGTGTGAATACAGGTGTATTCATCCTCATTTATACGAATACAGTTGTATGCTTGTATAGTTGTGTGAATACAAGGTGTATTCATACTCACAAATACGAATACAAGTGTATTCGTAATCGGCTGTGTGAATACAGGTGTATTCACCCACGTGAATATGAGTACACATGTATTGGTATTCATAAATGTGAATAGGTTTTCTGTGAATATGCCCATCTTTGGTTCACACCTACTCGTCACTTTCTTCCTCAAAAGTCGGTGGCTTCGTGACGAAGAGAACCACAACATAATATAATCATCACACGCGTTATCAGAAGGCGAATCGAATGTGGAATCCGAACATCCCTGGTCTCGATTTCGTGGTGGTAAAGACATCATCTCGCTTCTACCGGATCCCGTGAGGGGATCCGTCAACCGCGGAGGGCTTTTCCCACGGTGCCGAGGGTGCCCGCGCCGCCCCGGTCCCGGCCCTAATTCAATCCAGCAGCGAAACAAATCAAATTCGTCCTCACCACTGTCTGACTCCGGATTGAGCTATCCGATCCGTGTCCTATTCCGGAGGGTCTCTCCAGGGATCCCACTCGCACTCTATGAGATCCAAGGGTTTCGTTTAGTCATCGTGAGGGCCGTTGACGTTACTCTAAGTTCATGAAGTGACGATCATACGAGAAACAGTGGGTGGTTGAGGGTGAAGAATATGATAGTTTGGCTTCTTCAACTTTATTGCAGTCATATTTCCTACTAGTTTCGCCTACATAATATTGGCATCTTCAGGGAAATACTATAAAAGTGAATCTAGGAGAACCTAATCAGTTAATAAGTAGTTTAGGTAAGTTAATCAAGTTAAGCTAATTAAGTTCTAGTGGATTCTCTTTTATAGTCTTCCCCTGAAGATGTCTATATTATGTAGGCGAAACTGGTAGGTAATATGACTGCAATAAAGTTGAAGAAGCCAAACTAGCGTATTCTTCACCCTCAACCACCCACTATTATCATGGCAACCCAAACTAATAATACGAGACATCTAGTCTTAGTTCTATTACTTTATTTTTGGAGTTTTTTTTTAAACCACTTTGGGGGCTAAACAGTGGTAATCACTTTACCCCACATTTTTCCCCTTTATACACCTTGTTCATTGCCGCTAATGTCCCTTTTGGTTGAGATGCGGCTTAAACCTGAAAAAAAAGAATTATTATTATTATTATACAATAAATACTTGATATGGAAATCAGCCATACAATATGACCTATTGAACATTTGGCTTCCGAGTCAACTAAAATAGCAGAACCATTGTGATCACCTTATACCTTCAATATAAACGAAATTCACTGCAGAGTCACTCAGGTGATTAGGTCCTACGAGGTATAATTATACTCTACCGCACCCAGAGAGACCCTGATCAAAAGTTCATCGTCTTAAATTGAATAGGAACCATAATAAGGTAAAGAGCTCACTCAGCTTATTAGAGTCACTCCCCGAGACATAATTATATTCTACCACCCCCAGAGAGGCCCTGTTTAAAGTTGAACAACTTAAATTGAACAGGAACGAAATCCGGTGGGTACAGGGTTACATAGCGTTGCAATCCATTCATTTTCGCTAGTAAACTTTGAACAGTGTTTGCTTGGATGCTTATTTCGCGATCGCAAACTTATCAGACGCAACGTGCGGGCAGTTGCAAGAACTGCCGAGAAAGTGGAAGCATTTGTTGGACGCATTAGTCAACTGGTGCACATTTATTATTCCCCCGCATAATTACATTTTTCGGTGAATGCTCGCGGATATGCAACCGTCCAATTTGCGGGGTCCGAGGTGTAACCCAGTTTCCATTCCGTACGTACCAATTAACCCGGAAAAAATGGGATCGCTTGAAAAGAAAGACCCTCGAAGGGGTTGGCCGAATCACGGATGCTCCTCCTGAAAAAAACAACGTGACTTTTGAAATATTCGCGGGCGACCCGCACGTTCGACTATTGTTCCATCTCTCACAATATGAAGACGCCATGTGTGTTATTTTTTCGTGACGCCGGCGAATCCCAAACCCCGCTAAAAACGCCCTTTTTGAAAGCTCGCTAAACTTTTTGTGGCAGCCACCACATGTTGCTCGCAGCATTAAGTCTCTCTAGATGTCCCTCAAGGCGTCATAACTTCGGCGAAAATCCGGTTCGTTTCACTCCGTTCTTGCGCCACGTACGTGATTACAAAAAAACTCCTTATTAGCGAAAGGCACCGCTCATTGTCTTTTTAGAAATCTGCATTGTCAGTCAATTTTCTCGCAAAAATTGGAGAGGCCCCTCTCTTTGTCCTCACTTGACTTCAATTCAAAATTGTTCCCGAAGGGAATTATTAAAAATTGCAGGTGTCAGGGCGAAAGTCAAAAACCGGTGAATGATGCAAAGTGTAATTACGGAGGTTTCTACCGCCTAAAATGTTTTTCTTCCCCTTCTGTCGTGAACGGGACAGAAGAGAGGAACAATATGCAATAAAACTAGAAGTACGGTGGGAAAAACCATCTTAACGATCACTCCTTGAGGCTAAGAAATAACAACCAGATTCCTTGCACTCCTGCAAGTCTTAGGTGTGATCTTCAAGAATAATTTGTGATCATCATTACCTACATTTTACCAGCTATTTCGTTAATATTTATTTATCGCTCTAGAGTGTGAGTTGTGACTAACAAGGTTATAAAAGAACTCTAAACCAAATGGGACAATCATACCGATTGAAACTGAAGATTGAACTCAGAAAAACGTACGGCTCAAAAATTGTACCACAAAATGGAATATTTAAAAATCCAAATCTTCCAGAACTAAAAGCATTCCTACCAGTTCATACAAAATAATGGTATCCATTGTGACAGTTCCCGTCAGATTCAAGAGAATGCGCGTCTATCCGTCGCTCTCGCACAGGGTTGAACGCGTCATACACGAGTTCTTGGAATGCTGCGTTTGGCGATAGATGAGGATCTGAGAACCGGAATATCAATCTTCTCCGAACATAGCACATCACGCTATTAGTACGAGTTGTATCTTTTATGGTACTGTCACACTCCCCTCTCTCTATGTAGCGCGGATTTAGGCCCCATTGCACCTCTGGGGGCGACCTAAGTCCGTGACATGGTAGCAGAGCGTGGTTTCCTTGATTACACATGGTTATACCTAGTACATCCAGGTCCACTATTTTTGAGGGTTATATGTTTCAGAAGAAACATGGCCCGGGTTTCCATAAGGAATACCCATTATTATCCTTTGGTATATAAATAATTTCATTGGTCTTTTAAGGACTTACAATTTCTCAAATGTTTCCCCTCATATAATTTCTATTTTCAATACCTATGGTAACAGGCCTTCGCCTTTTTTTATTATTAATTGCTATGCAATTCTTAGGCCGACCCCCAACAATTTTTTTTTGTAATGTCCGTGACGAAAACCCAGCACCTCCAAGCAGCACGTTCATGCGCATCTTGGGTTCGAACCCCAGCCAGGCTTGAAAAATTTTTTATATCCAAATTTTTTTATATCCATTTTTTTATGTAAAATAAACGAATAAAAATGTACAAAAGAAAAAAAAGACTTCATTTTTTGAGCGTTTTCAAGCTAAGAATTGCATAGCAAATTATCCTCGTTTTCTACACAGTAGAAAAGAGAAAAGATCCGGGGGGTCCAGGGGGGCGAAGCCCCCCGGCGAGGAGCGAAGCGCCGAGTTATTATACATATATTCTTTATTCAAGGGCATAGTTCCCAAGTATTATTTCCAGGGCTTAGTTCCCAATTTAAGTCCCCAACGTGGGCACATATTTTTATATATATTTTATTTTCCTATAGGTATAAGTCTTCATAGTTGAGCAACCGTTTATTCCCGATTGTTCCAATCTTTGATTGGGGGTTAATTACCTAACGAATACTTCATATGAAGATTCATTGACAATCCATCCTGTTTTAATTTCTCTTTTCTCATCCTCAATCGCCAATGCAGCTATTTATTAGTGAGCATCAGTTCTCAACCATTAAACTATACCACCTGGTTTACATACTTGCTCTTCAATCAAGTATGTCTTTAAGGGGAGGAGTGTGACAGTTCCCGTCAGATTCGAGAGAATGCGCGGCTATCCGTTGCTCTCGCGCCGGGTTGAACGCGTCATTCTCGAGTTCTTGGAATGCTGCGTTTGTCGATGAGAACCGGAAAATCAATCTTCTTCGAACATAGCAAATTACCCTATTAGTAAGAGTCGTATCTTTTATGATACTGTCACACTCCCCTCTCTCTATTAGCACGGATTTAGGCCCCATTGCACCTCTGGGTCGACCTAAGTCCGTGACACAATTGAGACTTTTAGGAATAGAGATTGTCAATTAAACTATCATTTATGTATTTAGATATACATGGGATTCATACCACTTGTTTAGGTGTACCAGAGGTGGGGCTTCAAATATTTTAGAAAACCAATTACCTATGGCATAAACGATATATTTTTAAAATCAATGGTCATATGAAAATAAATAAATTAAGGAGCTCCATTTAAGTTATTTGTACAAGAGTGAATATGATTATTAAATCTGATGAGTTGATAGTTTACTTAGGTAGTTAATAATGTTCTTTGAGGCTGCTGAATGACGAGCGATAAATATTAATATTAGGAATTCTGACCGTTTTGGTGCAGGACGAGGAGCACGCGCCAGTGTAGAAGATTTTACCCAGATTCTGCGTAGAATCAATACACAGCATGCGTAGCGATGAATAGAGAGCGATGAATAGAGATCGTTGAAAAGAAAGCGGTGCTGCCGAGAACGTCCTTGCTATATAGAAATGGCCAAATGTTGTGTCAGCGTCGTCCTGGTAGATGTGAGTCTTGGGTACGGGATGCTGCTGACCCTTTCCACAAGAAGCTATTCAAAATAGTGGATGCTGAAGACCACGAGATTGAGGAGTCAGCCACGAACGAGGTTGATTCAGTTGGCAGTCTCAAAGCAAATGGTGTCTTGAGTGAAACGTTGTTAAGTTGAGAGATAGATAAAGGGGGGCAGGATTCATAAGAAGATAGGATCACTGAATCGGCTCGTGGAATCGTAGTCAGGCACAAAGAACACTTCACTACACTGATAATATTAGAGGTAATAAAGCGCCGGCTGTTTACCATCTTTGTTCGGCAGAACGTAAACGAATACAAACAAAAATAAACTAGGCGTGAACGTCAATTTTATATTAAAAATTAAAAATACAGCCTTCCGTGATGGAAAGATGGGAAAAAGGAAAACTTACATTATGTAATAGTAATATTTGATATTAAGGAAAGTAACATAAAACAATAGGCGATTCCTCAGGATAAGTAATTATGGAAATTCATGAAAATACAATTAAATTAAAGCTGAATCAGATTGAATCAGGACGGACAAAAAATCATAAAATTACCTCAAATGCTTTATCGTATCAAGCGAATTAAACCACATATCGACAGATGAATGGAGGCCGGTAGCTGACGATTGCATTCGCACGAGGGAGGACTTGACACCACAATTAGTCCTATGGAACTCCTATGGGAAGAAATGGTAGATTAGGGTCTTCATAAACACCACACAGAATCTCCTTAAAGGACGAAGGCAGCAGTTTCTGTCTGTGTCTATATTTTCTGTAAAGTGGCACAATCCTTACCCATTTCATCAAAATCGATCTATCAGTATCGGAGCTTCGTCTATAAAAACCGATTTCAGGTTTGGCATGTGTAGTTACCTTTTTTAACAAAATTAGTACGATGCCATCATGAGACTTGTACCGAAATACCCTCAAACAAAATCGGACTGATGGTAGATCGTGAAGCTTTACGAAGATCGTAGAATCCATTTTATCCATTATCAGCATAATTCAAGTGAGGATGAACCCAACCAACCACCTTTTTTGAAAATCACGAATATTACAATGTCCATGTCATACCACCTTGAAATAGGAACCGAAAAAAAGTAAATGATTATAGCGTCATAGGTTATTGTTATGGAAGTTATGGAAGGTTAGATGTGTATTCGGCTTCCCTATTCGTACTACGATGGGTCGCTAACCGTTAATATTTTGCGCGCATGCGCAATGCCCCATTTCTATTCGTTGTTCCTCCCTAGTGACTACGACTCAACTTTGCAAAAACTCCTTAATGAATACTTCATAACCTAATGAATCTGCAATCATGTATATACAGCCTATATGCAACACTAGGTAGTACTATCTATGCGTTCTAGTGCTATTTTGCAACCACGACGAAAATAGAATAATACGGTGCTACGCTATCATTGTAGGCGATTTTCGTTTTCGCTTACGAAACAGCCAAGATTCTGCGTGAGCACTTAAGAAAAAACTTGTTTCTCCGCAAATATTTTTGAAGGTCAAATCCCCTTATTCCGTCACTACCTCGCATTCCGCATCCACGAATACGGTATTAATTTTTGAAAAGGACTTGCAAGTCCATTGTTTATACGCGGTTCCAGAAAATTACTTATTACCCTTCACATTTTAGTAGAGTTGAAACGACGAGTAAAGACATTGTACCCCACGGCGTGAAGTCGGTGGAAGATGCATGCGGCATTGTTTGCCTCCAGCCACCATCTCAAGTCGAGCCATAGTTCCGAAACCCGTGAAGGCTGTCGTATAAATCATTTAGCCTCAGACAGTATTTCCCTTCCTAGATAATTATTTAAGCTAAACTACCTCCCATGAACTTTCCCACCGGCGAACTCCCCTTTTTGCCCGCCGTCCCGCGAAGTTGTCGCTATAAAACAAGAGTTTATTGTCTCGCTGCACGCGGAGGTCCCTCCGCCTTTTAGTGATGAACACGGGAATGGAAATGGACAGGAAAAAATTTCGCATTTGATTTATGCTGTAGGTCGTATAATGGACACGGCGAACGCCTGTGGCTGCCATCCGCTCGGAGCTATCCCGCCCTAAACGCGGATTTCCGTGATGCCACAGGTGCCTTGCCTACTTGCTGCGACGAACAAAAGTCACTCTTGAGTACTGTTTACAATGAATGGACACGGCGAACGCCTGTGGCTGCTGAAACGAATCCGAGAAATTAACACGTTTTCATAGAATAATAAAATCGGAGATTTCAGATGTTTGTTGAGGTGCGGTCGATTAAGTACACATGCTTTTGCAACCAACGTTTCGTACGTTTATTCGTACATCATCAGGGTTCTATAACAGACAATACATAACGGGACGCTCGGAGCTATCCCGCCCTAAACGCGGATTTCCGTGATGCCACAGGTGCCTTGCCTACTTGCTGCAAGGAACAAAAGTCACTCTTGAGTACTGTTTACAATGAAGCCCCAGACACGCAGCACGTCTTTACAAGCAAAAGATTGTATTAGTATTGTATTTAGCGAAATTTCGTAGAAAATGAAACTATTACAATGGACCAAAAATTTTAAAATAAAAATTATTGCAAATTTTATTTCATTCAAATCCTTTTTGAGGTATTCTGAAGCGAATCCTAGAGTTATTAACACGTTTTCATAGAATAATGAAATCGGAGATTTCAGATGTTTGTTGAGGTGCGGTCGATTAAGTACAGCGACATGCTTTTGCAACCAACGTTTCGTACGTTTATTCGTACATCATCAGGGTTCTATAACAGTCTCTGCATCGGAACAATACATGACGGGACTTAGTCTAAATCGGTCTTAATCCGTATTTTACTTGTCTTTGAATGTTACATCTAATCTAATTGGGTACAAAATATTAATATGGAAATATGAAATAACTTGCATGAGTGGTGTTGGAAGGTTAATATTACAATATCTGTAAACTGGTAAGTAGTAATGCGAATTCACTGCAGTTCAGAGAGTTGTACACCCAGGGGGACTTCTAACACGAAACTGAGCTCTGACGGAGAAAAGCCCACCTGATATATATATTTTTGAATTGGGTTGTGAGAGGATTAGCTTTACAGGGGACCTGATAAACAAGATGGGATTGCATATCTTTTGATAAGGATCGTACTACATAGTAGGTACAATTGTGTAGATTATTTAAGCAGTTGCTATTACTAAATATATTATGGATGGTCTTTTGGTTTTTATAAAAAAATTTACAGTTGCTTTCATTGTCTATTAGTATTTTATTTAATGAGGGGGACAAGTGTTCTTCAACGTAGGGTAGTCTATTAGTATTTTATTTAATAAAATTTTGACCTAGTGAATAAAATTTTGATGGTTGGCGGCTGTCTATTGGAGTGGTATTGCTACTGAGTACTATTTGATGTTTCTTCTTCTTGAGGAGTTCACACACAAGTTTATGGGGAGAATGTCCACGACCGAGTTTTCGCTCTTTGTGAGGTTTAGGGGAGCTTAATTTTCTCGCTCGGTCAATGAAGTTTAATGCAAAATTAGTTTTTTTTTGGAGGAAGGGTGTACGGCTGTAATAATTCATGCATCTACCCTTGTTTTGTGGTTTCTTTCACCATTATGTATTTATGTAACCATTAAAATTTCTTGTAACTAAAACATCTAAAAAGGTAATAGAGTTTTCTGTATTTTCATTTGCATGCGATTACGGAATCTATTAAATTTAGCTAAAATTATGTGTAGTGTTCCTAAACGGACACAGAGAAGTAGACCATCTACATATTTACGAGAAAAATAAATGGCATTCTGAATGGTAATGAGGGGATTACCTGGTCAAGAAGGTAATTGAGGCAGTGATTGGCCAAACAAGGTGCAATGGGGGTACCCACACTTACTCCAAAATTTTGTCTATACATAGTCATATCAAATTGAAATGTACTCTCTTTGGTTCATAATTCCAATAGTTGATGTACGAATAAACGTACAAAACGTTGGTTACAAAAACCTGTGTACTTAATCGACCGCACCTCAACAAACACCTGAAATCTCCGATTTCAATATTCACTATACGATTCACTGTCAACAAATTTTATCAAACATTTATATATATATATATATATATATATATTTTTTTTTATCAAACATATATATAAATTTTATCAAACATATATATATAGGTATATAAAACTTTATCATACATAAACTTTATATATACATATAAAATTTTATCAAACATATATATATATATATATATATATATATACATATATTTGGGCCTCGCAAAGAGCTCCGCCCCTGCACCCCGTCAGAGGGGCTTCGCCTCCTTGGACCCCCCCCCCCCCCCCCCCCGGTTGCTTTCCTATTTGAGCCTGCGGCTAAAATGCTAATTTGGGGTCGCATTTTTGTTCTTCCGGCTTATTCGGGGTTGCATTTTTGTTCTTCTCGCTGATTCGGGGTCGCATTTTCCTATCAATGGACTATAAATGCGTATAACTCTGCTTCCGTTGAAGTACAATGGTACAATGTTAAGTTACTAATCTTCAGTAAAATGAGAGCTTTCCAACGAATGGTGAACGATTTTTTGACGATGAAAACTGCGGAAGTTCCATTTCCCTACCAACGGCTTGGTTGTACGTGAAAATCATAAGAAAATAGGAGCCTTTACCAGCAGATTGCGTGGTACATAGTACCTACTACTTAATAGTACCAGTGCGGGTCCTCGCAGGACGTTTACACTAATAACCACTTTTAAAGGAAGTAGGTACTGTCGTCTTATTACCAATTGTTTGCGCTTCGTCACCAGGCGAATAGCTTAACTAGTACCATAGAAACTATAAATCACTAATTACTACAATAACCAAAATTACCACCTCAACCAAGTGAAAACAAAACAAGGGTTACAAGCTGCACAATAATATTGTTTATTAACCATTCATAACATCGCATTATTGGATTAATATCTTGTAAATAATTATAAAACTACGACTTAAATATCTTACTGATCTTCAGTTAAATGAGAGCTTGCCAACGAATGGTGAACGATTTCTGTGCGATGAAAACTGCGGAAGCTCTTTTTCCCTACAAACGGCTTGGTTGTAGGTGAAACTCGTAAGAAAATTCGTGTGACAGTTTTTCGTGACATAAAAACGACACTTTTGGCCAGTTAGGTGATGGCTAATGCGTGTTCCATGTTATAATGAACTACATTAACTCTCAAGGTGTTTTTTACCGACGTTTCGCGTGATCGCGTTATCAAAGACTGGTGGTGGAAATAATGCGTCCACGGGTTGATGTTGTTCAGCTTCCTTTGAGTGGCTCCGGTCCGGTTGATTGGCGGAGCATGAGCAACCGTTCGTCTGGTTGTTAAGCAAGCAGTGGGAAACGCTAATTAGGATAGTAGGGTGCGATGTATTCCATGATGAAAACTCCATGATAAACCCAGCCATTTGAAACAATAGAGAGTTCCTAAACGATAAATCAATTGGGGTAAGGAGCTTGGGGATTTTATCATCTGGGGCGAGCTACACCGTATGCTAACCTGACAAAGTCAAGAGGGTCGAATTAGTGTTTTATCTTAAAGTGACGCTACTTATCTTCAAGTAACGCTAAACCACCAAGGGGATTTTCCCGCCTATCCAGTGTGTTCAGTTTCCAGCATTTCTAAGTTTCCTAGTTCTTTTCTTATTCACGAAAAGGTTTTGCAATGGCAGATTTTGAAAATTTATGAACAAGAAAATGAATATAACTTTCATGAATCATGAATACCAACAAGAAATGAATATCACTGTTATCGGTGTGTAAGGTTACTTTGCGATAGGGAGGAAGAGATGAGATAGGTTGGTTTGGGATAAAGCGTCTTTGACGAAATCTCATCTCCCCGCACATGCGCAGCAGTGTTTTTCGTTCACGATAAGGCGCCTCATCTCTATCTCCCTATCCCTTTAGGAACTCTCTCATAAGTGGGTCTGTGTATTTCGCGCTGGTTCAGTCCCAACTGATGTACGCGATTGTAGCCTGGGGTAACTCTGCGAAGCAAAATATTAAGCCTCTCTACTCGGCACAAAAAAGTATCGTGCGAATTATGACCAGATCAGGATATGATGTTAGGTCTAAAGAGTTATTTGAAAAGCTCAAGCTACTTCCTATTAGTAAATTACTTATTCGCTCAACCTTAACTTTTGCTAGATCCAATGAAAACGCATTGAGTCATGTAGCACATGGCAAGGCTACAAGCTGAGAGGAGGGGAAATTTCGCAGTCCCGAAAATGTCCACGGTGATGGGGCAGAGAGCTTGGCAGTTTTATAGCCGTAGACTTTTGAACGCCTTATACAATTTTGAAAAAAACAAAAAATCCGAAGAAAAATTCAAATCATGGATTAATAAAATGATGAATAATGAGGAATTTTGTTGTACCATGGAAACATTTCTTCCAAAATAAGCTGGTTGTAACAGTGAATGTCCACTTGCCTCGCAACCAAGAAATAACATTTTTATTGAAAACACTAGCAAATACTCAACACTGAATAAACATATATAAATTAGTAAAAATAACTTAATAACAATTGAAACATAATAATAAACAACAATAAATAACAGGATTCAAAAATTAAAATGAAAAGCGCTTGACTGACTCCTCACCCTGCAACACGAGCTTGCTCATAGTGGGGGAGGATTATTTTGGACCTATAGGTATAATAGATTATTAGTAGTTATTTATTTATGTTTCACTATGAATTATTATTATACATATTATTACTATTTTTTTCCTAAGTGGAAGTATTGTTTACTATACACATTGATGCGATGTACATTATATTCTATAGAAGTTTAATGTTTACTTTTGTAATATTTCACAAAATAAAGAGATTAAAAAAAAAAAAGAGTTTATCTGCTCAGTTCTCCGAATGTATAAAGCTTTATAATGCTCGCTCCCGACCGTCTTCATTAATATTTTAATGTACAGGGTGTCCCAGTAACTACGCTCCCATCTCTTATTTTCTCTAATTGTGGAAGAAAAAAAATCGGACCAACGGTATTCTTTATAATTTTATGCGTAGAATTCAAAAATGACAAAATTCTATTGACATAAACTCTGTTATTTTATATGATAACCCCCATTTTTTATTGCAGATTTGAAGTTTACGTAAAATTTCATGAAGAAATGACCCACCACTCGGTTTTTTAGGTGCGTCCAAACGGGCGCAATTTCACTCCACAAGTGCGCATTTCTGCTCCAAGTGCAGTAACTGAGTTTTTGAACATACACAATTGCCACATGTAGTACATGATTTTGGAGTATTTATTCGTGCTACACATCGTAACGATGTTCATTTATTGATATTTGCAGCATCAACTTGGGGAAACACCGACAAATTCACCAGAATAGCACTTTTCCAACACATTTCCACAAAGCACAAAGCGTACTAAAAAGTAGGTTTTTCGGTGTTTTCCCACGTTGGTGTTGCAAGTATCAACACCCGGGGGGGTGTTTTCCAGTGTTGGTGGGTTATTTCTTCATGAAATTTTACGTAAGATTCAAATCTACAATAAATATAAAATGGGGGTTCCCATTTAAAATAACAAAGTTTATGTCAATTGCGCACATTTGAGCAAATGCGCAATGCGCAATTTTGTCATTTTTGAATTCTACGCAAAAAATTATGAAGAATAGCGGAGATTGTATTTTTTTCGTCCACAATTAGAGAAAATAAGAGGGGGGGGGGGGGGGGAGTGCAGTTACTGGGACACCCTGTATATTACAGTGGAGTAAGGTTGGGATCAAGTGTGTAAAGGGATTGTTAGGAAAAAAATGCGGAGGGGGAGAATTACCGGTTGATGTTCAAACCAGGTTGGCGCAAGGCTCCCAGTACCCTAATATGCTCCTTTTCTACCATGTACCATTTCAAATCTCATTCTTCTTTGAGTTTCTTAAGCACCTGCACTCTACAGCAATCATTGAATGGCAGGTTGTGAAATGCAGCATGGAGCCCCACCGGTTGGCTCTCCCCTTATCTGTCGTGAAACGATGCAGGTTCATTCTCAGGTCCAGCTGAGTCGCCTTATCCACATAATAAGCCTCACACTCAATGCATAATAACTGGTAGACACATTTCCTGCCCTGGCAATGTGCTGTTCATCCGACATGGTACATGTGTGGCGTTTTAGCAAATAAAAAGGTCACCCCCCCCCCCCCCCCCCTAGGGACACGAGCTCGCAAAGCCCCCTACAAGGATGTCCACAACACAAGGCTGCAGACCATGGTTCCACTGGTTGGCAAGCAGTTTTATGGCTCAGCATATCCCCTAAATTTCGAGCGTTCTATACGCCAAACAGGGTACTCCTGGGTAGACCTTTTGGTTTATTATTTCCAATAATAAGCCTATGTGATCGTGTAGCAAAAAATTTTGATAACCCCCCCTCAAACTTTGTCACTTTAAGTTTCAAGGTGCGTAGAATCCAAATTTGAAATGTCCGTCCGCCGTCCGCCGTTCGCCGTCCGCCGTCCGGGCCATAAAAGGCCTAAGAATTTACTTTAAAAAACCTGTTCTTTCGCACATAGACTCCATTTGGGGTCTAGATGGTCCTAACGTTTAACCATCCCGATCGCTTTACTCGTATAGATGCTATGGACCGAAAACGGGCGAAAAAGTGTCTTTTTCGAGACTTTGAGTGTTAGAAGTGTTAGACGCACGCCTGGCCCGCTTGGCAGGGGCTCACGGTCGGTGGTGAGGGGGGTGAGCGGGGGTTGGAGTGAGAGGAGGCGCCGCGGCACCATGAGGCGGGTACAGCGTTCCTTTGAGGCATGAATATATGTTTTTTTCTAGGTCATATTTGTGTGTTAATACCAATGCTTTTCCTACGCATATTTAATAACATATCTGTGGTGAACTCACTACTGTGGTGTACTCGACTTTTCGTACGTACTTAGATAATGATATTATTAAGGCAATAATTATTTGAATAGATAGGAGCTCAAATTGAGAAATATACGCATATTTAATAACATATCCTCTCGACTTTTCGTACGTACTTAGATAATGATATTATTATGGCAATAATTATTTGAATAGATAGGAGCTCAAATTGAGAAATATAAACATGCGTATATAATTGAGGAGCTGACATGGAAAACCAGTTAAGTCCAAAAATCAAATTTCATAGGAACTCCCTCTGAACTCTTATCAGATTTTTTTTGGATCTTCTCCATGCAAAGCTCACACATTTATTCAGGGTGCGATCTAGCAAGGACGGGAGGACCTTAGGCCGTTGGCGTGACTGTTTACTTGCACTTCGACGAAAAAAAATGTTCTTTAGATTTTTGGACTTAACTGGTTTTCCATGTCAGCTCCTCAATTATAGAAGTAGTGGCAACTCGAAATGGGACACGACGAGGAGTCTGGACGGGCCTTATGACGTACGCAAGCCAACTAAAACTACGATCATACTCAATTGAAAAAATAATAAACCTTTGTGAAATAATTTGCAGCGTTTTGTGTTTGGGCATCCCCCGCCAGGTTTCGGTAGATCTCTCTCAGGATGGAATTAATTTTAGTAATTTCCATTAGATTATTTGATTATTTTACAATTGAGGCTGTCATGAATAAATAGTGCTACTCCACCGCCTTCCTTACCCTGTCGATCATTACGCAATATATTGTAATAATGTAATTTGAAAACTGAAGAAGGTCTCTAAGGCTTTAAAAAGGTCTCTGAGACGGTTATAACGCCGAATACGTCATTTCCGTAACAGGAAAAGAAATCATGTTTGTGGGCAACTAAGGACTTAGTATGTGAAATTTTAATATGTCTTCTACTATCATTGAAATTTTTTTTGCAAAAAATCATGAAAAATATTTAAATTTCTAGATATAAATTTTCAAGCAAAGATTTCAATATCATAACTTACTTTGAAATAGATTTGAAACAAATAGGGTGGTTAGAAACAATTAGGCTCGTTGAATTCGCTTTAAGGAGGTCTCTCTGAAGCTAGGTCATATCAACAAGGCTTTGCATATTATAGGAGGGACGCCTTATTGAAATTGATCCAGGGATGTGGGGGGGAAGAGGCAACCTAAGTGTTAGAAAAAAACATATTATAGGAGGGACGTCCTATTTAAATTGGTGACCGGAACGTGACGGTCGGAAAATGGAAATGTCCTGCTAATCATTATTAAATGATAAAATATTAATCTCAATATCTCTACAGGTCTTAAGGTCGTCCCTCTGAAGCTAGGTAATATTAGCAAGACTTCGCATATTATAGGAGGGACGCTCTATTGATATTGATGACCGCGAAGTGACGGTCGGATAATGGAAATGTCCTGTTAATCATTATTAAATTATAGAATATTATTCTCTATCACTACTTACTTTGAAATAAATTTGAGACAAATAGGCTGGGCAGCAATCGTAAAAATTCATTTTAAGAACGTCCCTCTGAAGTTAGGTAATATTAGCGAAACTTCGCATATTATAGGAGGGACGCTCTATTGAAATTGATGACTGCGACTTGACGGTCAAAAAATGGAATTTTTTTTTTTTTTTTTTTTAAGTAATTTATTTCCCAATAAACAAAATTATCACATTATATAGTATACATCGAGTAGGGTTAAATACAACAGAAATCATTTTGCTACTACTAAGTAATTAAGTTAGACTTAACCCTGCCATAGGTGGAAAATTATTCCCCAATATGGGCTACTGCCCGTGGTAGGGGAAGAGTCACTCCCGCCTGCAGAAATCGATATGACTAATAACAGAATTGAAGAAGATTAAGCAATACATTAGAAAAAAGAAAGGAAGAGAGAAAAAAAAATACAAAAATAAGAATACAATAAATAAATAAATATTCTAAATGATGCTATTTTCGTTCTGTATTAAGTTCATTATAATAGTCCTTTAATAATTTGAATTTAAAACTATTATTATTGGAAGAACTTAATAGTTTAGTTCGTAATTCGGTGGAGGATTTATTAATAATATTTATCGGTTGATAAATAAAGAAGTTTTGTGCCAATGTGGTGCGGTACCTTGGAATTGATAAAGTGCTGGTTTGAGAATTACGGGTAAAAATATCATGTTCTGGAACTATGGGCTAAATCCTTCCAAAACAGCCTGATCACTCAGAACCCCATTTAAACGTACAACTTGTCGCCGTCTAAACATATAGCTTTCAACCCATTTTGCCTCAATTCCAGTGACTCCAAATGCTTTCATTTTGTTGTTTAGTATGTGATGAGAAATAGAGTCAAACGCCTTTGCTAGATCAAGGAATACACCGATGGTCTTCCGTCCTTTATCCAGTTGATCAACTATATTTTTCACAACAGTCGCAATAGCATCTTCAGCGTTTTTGTTCGATCTAAATCCAAATTGCCCTGGATGGAAAAGAGAATTGGTGTCTAAATAGGTTATTAACTGGGATTTTACACACTTCTCAATGACTTTAGAAATGACACTAACCAAAGAGATCGGCCGATAATTCAGCATAATAGTACGGTCTTCCGATTTAAAGATGGGAGAGACAAGACTTACTTTAAGGTTCGTAGGGAAAATTCCCTGCTCAAGACTCAGATTAATGAGCTTTCGCAATAGCTTAATAATCACAGGCTTAATCTGGGAATTTGCAGTCAATTTCATCAGCCAAATTTTTCCCAACGTTAGCAAAATAGTGATTGAAGGCATTCGCGCATTCTCTAGCATTACTCTGGCTAATTACTTTAACATCCTCCTTTATTTTTATGGCTTTAATTTGATTACTTTTTTTACCTTTGCCACATATTTCTCCCACAAGGTTCCAGACTTTCCTAGACGATGCCAAAGAATCCTTTACTCTTCTACCATAATACTGATCGCGAGATTTGTTGATCAACATTTTCATTTTTTTCTGATACATTTGTAGATACCTATCTAAGGAAGAGTTAAACGGCTGCTTCCTAAGTTTAATTAGCATCTTATTCTTCTTTCTAATGGAACAAAGCAACCCTTGAGTTATCCACGGCTTCAGAGAGATGAATTTAGAGGACTGTTTTTTAGAAGTTTCATTAGTATTACGAGAGATATGGTTCTGCAGTATTGCTGAAAAAGCCGTACTACACTCGTCCACACTAGTGGCTTCATAGACATCTCTCCAGTTTTCATTTTCAAGAGATTTCAATAAAGCCACTGAATCCAGAATTTTAATAGACTCATTACTTCTGCCATCTGTAACTTTGTCAGTATTCATTGACCAAACTACAATTACCGAAGAATGGTCGCATATGTTATCTCTAAAAACTGCAGGGTAAATAGACTCCGGCTCATTACTTAGAACATGATCCAAACAAGATTTGCGCCCACTCGCACCGATTCTTGTATATTGATTAACACACGGAACAAACCCAAAAGCAGCGAGAGAATTTAGATAGGTATCACAATCAGTACTTGAAGGCCTATCCCCATATATATCAACGTTTACATCACCTATGACAATACTGTTTTTTCGAGGCAGCCCGGACACAAACTCGGAAAATTCTCGTAGGAAAACCTCCATTTCACACCCAGTGTGTGACCTGTATATACCTACCAAGGTTAGTAGTTTTTCGTTATGGAGTATTTCGACTTTAAGGACACTACTTCCGTGTATTTTCGGTTCCAATACATTTTTAACTATATACCCATCTTTTAAATAAATTACGGTACCACTATTCTGATTAAAGTTATTTTTAGTGTAGTAGGCATTATACCCACTAATGTTCCACAGCCACTGACAATTCTCATTCAACAAGCATTTACTTAATATTATAATGTCCGGCAATACCGCTAGCTGAGATAAGATGATCAAAGGTCGAAGTTACTATTTATACTTCTCATGTTGACATGAAAGATTATTAAGCCCTTATGATTTTCTAAAAACAAATTATTTAAACTTTGATACGAATCTGCCGAGAAATTTTCATTAATTACTCTGAAATTGGAAATTGTTTCCATAAGATCGGCCATAATAAAATAAAAAGGTTTAGCTCCTATGTAAAACTAAAAATTAATGACATATAGTAGAGGAGAGAAAAAAAAAAGTCATTTCTTGGTTCCCTCAGTATTGACCGCAAATATCGTAGACAGCCTCCTCGAAGAATCCATCTTAACAAGTTGCGATGAGTGAGTGATTACCAATGCCTTTTCACCCTCTCTTATCCATACGAAACGGTACCTGTACTCTATCCCAACTTGTTTTGCTTGCCATAGAAGTTTACGGTTTATCGGAGAAAGGCGATCATTGAGGAACAATTGCACTTTATTGCTTGCGGTTGTAAGTATATCAGTACTGTACACGCCTTGCATGCCCCGAAATTTTAACATGATTTCCCTTTTTTTGTCGAGACTTTTAAATTTAGCAACGATAACTCCTGGTTTCATATTTCTACTTGACAGGGGATGGTATCTGTAAGCCATCTCGACATCATTTTGCTCAATTTCACCACCCGCGAATTTAGCAACTCTGGTAATAATGTCTTTAAGATTCTCATTATTGGTTTCCGGAAAATTCACCAATTCGACATCCATTTCCAGTGAGCGCTGCTCTAAAAGATTTAAACGAGCAGAGAGATCATCGACCTTCTCCTTTAACAATTTGTTTTCCGAGGCAAGCACTGCATTCTCCTTACCAAGTTTTTCAACAGTCTTCATAAGAGTTTTGTTAGTTTCAAGTACCTCATTAAATTTCCCAGAGTTGAATTTAATCAATTTTTCAACACTTTTCATCTTTTTTAGTATAATATGTAGGTCATTTTTATGGTCATGGTCTGCTTCACTTCTACTCTCTTCATTCTCAGACTAAAATGACAGGATAATCATTATTAAATGATAAAATATTAATCTCAATATCACTGCTTACTTTGAAATAGATTTGAGACAAATACGCTGGGCTGCAGTCGTTAAATTCGTTTTAACTTTACCTCTGAAGCTAGGTAATATTAGCAAGGCTTCGCATATCATAGGAGAGACGCCCTATTGAAATTGATCGTGACGTGACGGTCGGAAAATGGAAATGTCCTGTTAATCATTATTAAATTATAGAATATTATTCTCTATCACTACTTACTTTGAAACATATTTGAGACAAATAGGCTGGCCAGCAATAGTAAAAATTCATTTTAAGAACGTCCCTCTGAAGTTAGGTAATATTAGCGAAACTTCCCATATTATAGGAGGGACGCCCTATTGAAATTGATGACCGCGACTTGACGGTCGAAAAATAGAAATGACAGGATAATCATTATTAAATTATAAAATATTAATCTCAGTATCTTTGCTTACTTTGAAATAGATTTGAGACAAATACGCTGGGCTGCAATCGTTAAATTCGTTTTAAGGACGTCCCTCTGAAGCTAGGTAATATTAGCAAGGCTTCGCATATCATAGGAGAGACGCAATATTGATATTGATCGTGACGTGACAATCGGAAAATAGAAATGTCCTGAAAATATCTTTAGCAATCCTTAAAATTGGAAGTTTACGTTTTAAATATTATGAACAGAATCACAAAGGTTCATAATTGAAAACATTGAGGTTCTCTGCCTCTGATAGAAAGAATATCTCCAACCGACGTCTGAAGATACACGATTATAATTGTGTTGGACTTCCACAGTGCTCCTGCAGTGTTCTTACCTTTTGTAAATGAATGTAAATATTTGGGGGTGCTTAAAGATCAACATTTGAGATTCAGAGGGCATATAGACTTGCTAGTGAAAAGAATAAGAAAACTTTTCTGTGTTTAGAATTTTAAGAGGTTTTTTCGCTAACATAAATTTGTTAAAAATGATTTACTTTGGTTCATGCAATTCTTTGATTAGATATGGTATCTTGGTAAGGGGAGGGGCACGTAAAAGTTCGCTTCACTCATTGCAAGTTGTGCAAAATATAATTTTGCGTATAATTCTAAATAAACCATCTAGATATTCCTCAGCTTTACTTCATAAGGAACTGGGTTTTTTGAAAATTCGAGATATTTTTCTGAAGGAATCATGTTTACACGTTTATAGAATTGGTATTGATGACAGTAATTTAGTCGCAGTTGGACAATACGAGAACCGCAAATAGGTCCAACATAAGAGTTCCAAAAATTAATCTGGAAATTTACAGAAGAAGTGCATACGTTGTAGCGTTACGATTTTTTTATAATCATAAAATGGATATCAGTAAGTTTGACAAATTTAAATTATTTAATAAGTATTTAATTGTAGAAATTTCTGAAATAGGCTCATGATATAAGCAACCGATTATTTTTATTCTAAGATGTTTTCATAATGGTTTTCTTATACTAAATAGTGATTTATTTTTTATATAACCATGAGGGATACCTGTGACTCGCACGAATTCTTTGAATTTAAGCCTCTGTGGGCACACGTGTATAATGTATTGGTTTTTAGCGAATTTTTGAAGAAAATTAAGCTATTGCTCTCGCCTCAAAATTTGTAGAATGTGAATTTTTGAAAAAAATTTATGCAGAAATCCGTTTCAGGCTATTCTGAATCATATTCTGAAGTTTAACGCATTTTTTTATGTATGTATATATGTATGTATGTGTCAAAGTTTTTTTTGTTTTTAAATTTATTTATTTATTGATAAATAAAGAATCTTGGGCTCGAAGCATTAATAAGCCCATCTCCGCTGTACTGGTGATCATAAAGCAGCTTATTTCCACGACTTGCGACGCAGTGCGGCTCCCGGACGATCAGGTCAGTTGCAAAGTTATCGGCTCGGGGAAGCGCCTCCGGATATTTGCTCAGCCACCAGGACCTGACCGTGAGCTGAGGAGCCGCCGAGCGGGAGAGCGAGAGCGCCGCGGGAGAGAGACGAGAGGAAGAGGTTAAAAAAGTTTAGGAGCGTGGGAATAAGCGGCGGGCCGTCTTCCCAACTGTCCCCCTCCTCCTCCCCCTGAAGCCCCTTTTTGCCTCTTCCCAGTCATCCTCCCCCCCCCCCCCCCCTGCCCCCGTACCGTCCTCAATCCCCGACCTCCCTCGGGAACTTACGAACGGGGGCTCTCGCTCGTGGCGCTCGGTTCCCGGGGAGCTCCCGCTTCTGGGTGACTCACGGCCAGCACGCGTCCCGCCTCCTCCTGCTCGTCTCCCCCTCGTCCCTCGCGCGCCCCGCGTCGCTCATCCCCTCGTCGCCTGCTCATCTTCCCGGTATGGGGTTCGCCTCCTGCTCGGCCATTCGAAGGGCCCTCGGTGGCACGCAGCCCCTCCACCCCCTCATCAACCACAAACCCTCGTTTACTTTTCCAACGCCCCAAACAGCTAGAGAGAAGTTGGGTATGTAAATTTTATAATATCTGTTAGACTGTTGTAAATGTGGTAGTTATAGGTATTCTGCCACACTAAGAATAGATCCCGTATCTTCATTTTTGGCCATATTGAGTTAATGCCCCCCCCCCCCTCCCGTGATGAATAAATGGTAGTCAATTAACGGAAAAGGTCCTTTTAGCGAATTTCCCTAGAAAATGAAGATATTGCAATGGCTCGGAAAATTTTAAAATCAACATTTTTGAAATTTTTCTTAATTGAAATCCGTTTTGAAACATTCTGAAACGATCCAAGAGTTTAACATTTTTCATTTGTATATATATAAGGTCTTTAATAAACTTCATCGCCATAAAATAAATAATAGTTTGTGCGCATGCGCAAACGTAAACTTTTTTTAACGTCGATTTTTCATGACAGTGTCCAGTTGGGTCTAAACAAGAAGTTGGGCACATCCAAAGACTTTGGTTGGGTAACAGTCTCCTCTCTGGTGGTTCTACCAAGGCTACCTCAACCTGGAATACACCATAAAACCTCAGGACTCAAACCCGACTTCAGTTTGGGTGTAAGGAGATATTGAATTCTTCAAACCTCTAGGCCTAAGAAGACAAACCATTTTTGTCTGCGCTCTCTCTCCCCCCCCCCCCCCCTCGCTCTCTCTTCTCTCCCTCTCTCCTAAACATAGTTTCCTAAACTATTAACAGTATGATAAAATCAGAAAGGCCCAATATGAGTGCATTCGTATGATGACAGGATTCGAGAAGAATTTAAAAAGTTGGAAATGCTGAAAATCAAAGATCTACAAGTCTATGTAATCTTGACAACCATGTACTGAGTTAAATCTCTATTACCTTTACAATAAATATTGTAACCCAGCACAAGTTCATGCAGTTGAGACTAGAAATATGTTATATTTGTACCGATTGCCGATTGGCCGTACTGAGGCCTATCGTGATTCATCCTTGGTGAAAAACATCAATGTTTAGAATGGTTAGTCAAATGATTTAAAAGAAGCAAAAACTTAAATACATTTCAAAAAAATCAAGAAATATTTGTTAAGAAATTATTAGTAGAAAACGAAGAGAATTGCATTTGTTTTTTGTTTATTTTTCGAGATTTGGGAGATACGGGCTGCGTTGTTAGGGATACTAAAACAGACTACAGGTTTATTTAGTTTGAACATAGGTTATATTATTAATTTGATTATTTATGTTTATTTGATTATTTTATTTATGTTATTTGATTTATACGTGTATAAATTAGTATAAGTTAATTTTTAATTGACGAATTTATTATTATTTGTATTATGCAAGACTTCTCGTTGATTATAAGACTGGCCTCTCGTTAGACTAAAATCTGTGAGATTTGTAATTAAAATGATATCAATCAATCAATCTCCTCCCCCTCTCTCTCTCTCTCTCTCTCTCTCCCACCGTCTTGACTTTCACCCTTTAAAACCACCTAGGCACCTTAAAATTGGTCGGATTGAATTCTACCAAATTTCATTTGAACATCACAACTCAAACCCTTTCCCTTTGATGCTGTATCGTCAAATTTTAATGTGTAAGATGACTTCATTATAGTCATGATGGCATTGTGATGAGGTGTTTCTTTCTACCTCTAGCTGTGACTAGAACACTTCCATAACCTAAGTCAACTCTGAAAATCAATTGCATCTTAGGTAATGCCAACCACCTATTTCAAGACCTGGAAAAATTGTTATGTCATGGGTATATGGTATTTACAACGATCTGTTCAGAGTTGTTTAACTGTTATATGTGAGGAGGTCACAACCGAGATATGCAGATTACGTTAGTGTATATGGTCGCGAGAGCCGTCCGCAATCTTCCATCCCAAAAGTCCAGCACAATCACGTTCCAATCACGATCTTAGCGAGTCTCAGGCACGAGCTTCCCGTGACTTTTCAAGAGAAAGTATTGCTATGGAGCTGTTTGGTGGGTGAAACAGATGACGTCCAATGGCCGGATTTATGTATAGCTTGCATCCCATTAGTCCCGCTAAAATCGTAAATAATGGGTTTAAAAAAAAAAAAAAAATTTTTCCAATCTTAATTTTTTTGTTTTTGTAAGGATCGAAAAAATAACAAAATTGCGATTTGTGCACGTGCGCAAAATAGCAGAATTGATATCAACGTCGTTATTTTAAATGAGAACCCCCATTTTTTATTGCAGATTAGAATTTCACGTAAAATGAACATGGCGCATCGTACCTCCCAAAAGGGTTAACACCTGTACAGTTCCAAGACTCCGCAATTTTACGCTTCACAGTAAATGTTGGAAAAAGGTCGACTTCCAATCTACTACTTCCAATACCCCCCATATTACATCTTGTTGGAAAGCTCTAGAAAGATATTTCTTATGTTTTGATAAAATTGCCCATTTTAGCGAATTTTCTTAAAAAATAAAGCTATTAGGTACAATGGCTCCAAAACTTTCAAAAAATTGTCAAAAAAGAAAAAGAAACGAATCCTAGAGTATAACACTTATTCATATATATATATATATAAATTAAGTACTTAAATTTCATTAAAATTTGCTTTAAAAAATCAATAAAAGCTGCAAAAAAGCTATGCATCCAAAATCTCTTTTTGAATAGCAGATTATTATTTAGAATACGTTTTTTGACATAACATTAATTGTTAACAATTTCTCTACACTCAAAAAACTCAAATTTCAAAACAATTTAACATTATACAATACGACAATTTACGAAAATTCGCTCATAGGATCATGCTGCAAGACGAACTTTTTCGGTGTCGTCTACAGCATTCACGAAAATGATACGAGATATCCTAACCTTTATTATTAGGTACCCATCACATGTTGTGATATTATGATTCATTGTTTACGTTGTCACAGTAGAATTTCACGATTTTTGCCAAACATTTTTCGGGAAGAGTGAATCGTAGATTGAAACCTTTGACGTTATTGCATTTTGATAGTTATGTTAAAGATCGTTCAGCAAGCATGTAGAACTGTAAGTCGCAGTCAGGCCAGGATAAGTCAACTCTACGTGAGAAGGTAGAGCAACTTTATTATATCTTCTGGCACCTAGGTGCAGCACATAAATGTAGGTATATCTAGGTACGTATTGTAAGGTACATTCGACAGATAAGTTCTTGTAATATCTTCGTAAAACTCGCTTTAACCGGGACCTAAAAGTGAAAACACACAAAAGTCGCGAAAAAACGAGACTAATTTCTTTACTATTTGACCTGTGGAGCTGAAATTTAAAATGTAGAACCAATTGGCGATTTTAATTACCGTTGGCGCGCTGCGATCGCTCCCAAAATGGCAGCCACAAGCGGGATAGATTTGAACTATTCCCCGTCTGAAAAACCTTTCGTGAGGTTTGATGGAGACGAAGCTGATCTTCAGTGAGTTCGCCAAACGTTCTTTCGAACGTTCCAAGTAACAATTCCTACGAATAAGTTCTATCGCTAGGTCCTGAACTGTTACACGGAACAAGTTTAAAATTTCAGGTATTCACCCGTTTCAGGTACTCATTTCGAGGTACTCACCTCAGGTACTTTCCGTGTTGATGTTGGGAAAGGCCATAGAGATTATTTCACATTTCAAGCGAAGGTTCACGTGTCTAACAGAGAGAGCTCTGATCAGTATAGATAAAATCCATATTCCATTATATGAAGCATTAAAACATTTCCATCTATACATAATGTTATGTACATAAGTGTAATTTTAAAAATGTAAATTGTTTAAAACTTCAGAGCTTCCGACTGCGGCTCTGGCGGAGGCGCCGGCCTGCCTATCGGAATCAATGGATTCGGCAGAATAGGGCGTATGGTACTTCGAGCTTCACATGACAGGAAAATCGGCAATGTACGTACTATTACGATTATGTATACTGCGTGTCATAATTTTGTACTAGTTCATACAGTATGGTAGGTAATGGTATAAGGGGCCGTTTGTCGATCACAGATAAAGCCCAGGCAAACTCTTGGAAACTAGGCCTCGGGCAACTTCTCGTTGGCTGTTTATCAACTCACATTTACCTGCAAGATCCGTAAACCTGTTTGACATCCGTACCTGAGTCTCATTTCCCTCAGTTAGCAATTTATCCTGTGGATAACGTTTTATAGAGAGGCTATAACGAGTACCTAATAGTAATAATAATATAAAGACATAATGTACAACGATGTTAACTTGATTGATTCCGATTTTTCGGATAGGGAAATCGTTTAATTTCTAGAATACGAACGAAGCCGTTATACGGTTCGTCCATGCCCGGATTATTTTGATTATTTTAACTCGATGATGTCGATTTTCACACCTGTTTACGACTATCAAAAGAAATGACGATGTTTGTGCTGGAGTTGATTGAAGGGAAATTAGAGTCCCGCAGTGAGAGAAACAATTTCATATCGCAGATCACAGAACTTCTCCTTACACTCAGATTCTATGGTCTTGGTGAGTAGTTGCTACCTGATGACGCAGCATAAAATGACAATCGAGATCCCTTGGCATCAGAGATGAAACAGAAAGGACAGGAATGTTGTTTTTGTGTTGTGCTATACATAACTACATTTTACCCATGGACATCACGAGGAACTAAAAATACAAGTGTTGTAAGGCTGTTTTGCGGGGAAATCATTGTTGTAGTAGTGGTACCCCTTTTTCCCACAGACGAAGTTATCTGAGCAGTTAGCTATCGGGGCAGTTAGGGGGGCATTAAGGCATTAAGTTGATTGGTAAACGCCCCACCAAATTTATTCGATAGGTTGCGATGATTTCTAGGTATCTACCTGAGGTTTGTCTGGAAGTTACCGCTGTAATTCATAAACGGGCCCTAAGTCTGCACCATATGAAGTCCAGGAGAAATATGGAGAATTTGGTTAAGTCAGGGCTGAAATTGTAGAATTCACTCATTGTCAGTTTTTATATAGAAGGGCAAGATATGTTTAATGATAGGGACATTGCCAGCTGATGGTGGGAATGATAATTATTTCCCGACAGTTTCCATACTAAGTTCTCAGCACGGACGTAAATCCGCGGGCGTAATGTAGAAATGGTATCGGGTGTCGGGTTCATTTCAATGACATAAATTGCAAAGGTTTTCAATATTCAGTTTGTTTGAGTTACCCTTACAATAAAATGTCACAAACCGTTCGGAAGACAGCCTTAATTGACATAGTACTCTCTCTACCTGCATGTTCTGGAAAATACCAACCCAAATAACATTGCCTGCCCGAACAATCCACGAAGATGTGTTCTCCTTAAGAATGTGTTACATCTTGAGTTGTACACCAGGTAAATATCCTGACACCAAAAATACTCGTGCAGTTTATCAAGGATTGAAGGAAAGATACGCTTTACATACATTTTGAGGACCATCCACAATTTTTGGCCGTTTTAGCCATATTAGAAATTTGTTGAGTACCTACATATTGGCGAAATTTCAAAAAATATGCTGCGTATGTATGAGTATGATCGATATTTTATGTGTTTTTATGGGAGGAAACTAAAGCGTAAAACTCGGTTTTAACGGCGTTAGTTGGTGGGACCTGCGATTGTTACCATTCGATTCAACGTTAAAAAAAAAAAAATGTAGAAACCGCCCCAAAGTAGTACCCTAGATTTCATTTAAACAACCATGTTTTTCAACACAAAAGATAGTTTTCTCCTCTTATTTGCCAAGTAAAGACGTGGAGGTTTCTAAGTTTTGGCAAGTTGTCCTTTTCAACTGAATTTTTCACCTTTTCGCCGATGTAAAAAAAATGTAGTTTTCCATTAAGCAGATAGGAGATTTTACGCTATTTTCAACGATGTAATCAGATTTGAATTAACCTGTAAATTGAGGAAGTTATGGTTGTTTCAAGTTCATAGGGTAGAAAACAAAAGCCTTGAAAATTAAATAACTCGAAAACGAGTTAGGTTTTAAAAAAAAAACCTATTGAAGGAACTTCCGATCAAAAATTAGCCTCGATCAGAATCGGTTCCTGCGGCCTGTGACCAAGTAACACCATATATACATAGGGACGCCCCTGAAACATGTTTCCAATAAATTGTACTCTATTGTATTGTATGTTTCCATATTCTGTATTCAAATGACACGTCTGTAAAAACTGTATACACTAAAATATGGGAAACAGTAGAACATGAAGCTTTTTTTATGGGATGGTAGCTGCAGAATTCTGTTGGAATATTTGAACAGTGTACGTATAAAAGTCATCACTAGATATCACGTTATGGCATTAGGCTATTAGTAGCATTAGTGCAAACCATAGAGTATTCAGGATTTCGTTGCAGGTCGTTGCTATCAATGACCCCTTCTTGGACACAAAATATATGGCATATATGTTGGCATTCGATTCAACGCACGGAAGATTCGATGGGGACGTGAAGGCATCAGGCGACCGGGAATTGACTGTGAATGGTGAGTCACTTGGCATTATTTACATGTTGGAAAATATAATATTTTCTGTTGTTTTCATACAAAGTTATTGCTCGATAGTTTATGGCTTCAGATCTGCTTTGCAGAATTCACTTTTTTTGTCGCTCAATATACATTTTTTATGCCATATTTTGCTGAATATGGATTTGCGGTAATGTCACAATTAACATGAAATTCAGAACAGTATGCCTAAACCAAAACAACAACATTGCCTGTGAACATGCCTAAACTAGACCGTGCATCCGCAATAACGCCATTGGTGAATCATTCAGAAATATGAGTATAAGGATGGAATTCATAGACAAAGCCTGAGTGTGAGTCTTCACTCACACTCACCTAAATGGAGGGTCACCCTTCACTCGCCGGTTCAAATTCATAGTTGAGTGGGGTGGTTCACTCAGCAGTTAGGGGCACACTCAGATTACACGAGTTTGACAGTGCACTCAGGGGACACTCATCGCTTTTTTAACTAAAGTTGGCAGCTCTCTGACGGTATGTTGTAGGGGAAATTTCCCTGGTTTGAGGGGGAAAAGGACAGGGAAAATTTCCTCTCGCATTCCGGAATGATCAATAACAAATCTCAAAGGTTACTATTTTCTTTTTGTTTTTACTTTTTGTGCTGTTATCCTTGTTCCTTGGGGAGACAGGACAGGCCTTTTAAGACAAAGACGCAAGTCATTGGTCCTCCCGCCTGGATCAGGCTTCCACAGTTGAAAATTCGAAGTTCCTCGTCTGTTGTCGTGCAGAAACTTTGTGCATAGAGTTTTTACGGTGTGGCTGAAAAGAAGCGAGAAAATAAGAAAGCAATGCCAGTTAGTTTTGGAGGACAGAGATATGTAGTTGAAAATAGGAAGAGTTATTGGTATGATGAGACTGTTGGAAAAAAAGAAGACGTGAAGTTTTGGAAGAGCTTCAAGCAATCACATTTTCTTAGAATTCTAATTGATTGCGCTATCCTGATGAATGGGCTCATTCCACAAACCAAGGTGAATCGGAGAATCATGCACTACAAACTTGAAATGTAGAGATCGCATAAAATCAAAGAGTGATCAGCACTTTCTGAGCTGTGGTGGTTATAAATCCTCTAGATCCATTCAAATAAACTCGAACAAAATAAACTACATACGCTTCATTATATGACCAGTACCAACAACGAAAAACCAATAAAAATTATCAGTTGACATACTCAAATGAACTCAGGATTTTGCACAGCTGAGCTGAGGGTGACACTCAACTCAACGCCATTTTTTGTTAATAAATCCCGTTGAGTGTGCATTTAGATCGCCCCCTCAGTGCGCCCCCAGGGTCGACCACTAACCACGGAAATGATCACTCAAATCACTTAAGGGCCTACTCAGACTCAATACCCATCTATGAATTCCGCCCAAAAATCTTACCAGTATTCATACAATGAAAATATTTAATATGTATAAAAATATCAATATGTATCTGAATTAATTTCAGGGAAGAAAATAAAAGTTTTTAATGAGAAGGATCCCAGTAAAATCAAGTGGAAGGAATCTGGAGTGAAATACGTGGTTGAATCAACGGGTGCTTTTACAACCCTCGACAAAGCTAAAGTACCTACTTTATTACTTTCGAATTTATATTTTTCAAGGCAGCGTTGATTTTATAATTTAACTTCATCTTTTATTAGGTACCTAGTCCTTCATTGTTTCCATTTCTAACTCAAGGGTCTTACAGTGACTCCACTACATAGTAACGTAGAAAACCCCTATATAAAATATCTTCCTCCTATATAAAAGAGAGAAGTATGTTTGTCTGTCTGTCTAAGGTCGATTCACGTCCGAACGGCTTGATCAATTTTTGGTTTTGGCAAAATGATCGCAAAGTTCTGGATCAACACTTAGGCTATAGTAAGCTCCTCCGAATCTCCGTCGTCAGCTCAGACTTCTTTAACGAAACTACTTTCCACATCAAATGAGGTTAGGATTGGATCAGATGGATAGAACTTACTATTATAAATCCAAAGATAACAAAACGATTTTAATGGGTTGATCCGTTCAGTTGTAGTTGACTAAGGACCGGTTTCACCAAGTTTTTGATCCGAGCAAAACGCGGTTTGAGTATTGAACGGAGACCGTCCGCAATATTGGATTTCACCGTGGAAGTTCAAAGCTAATCTCTGGGCGCACAGTGGTTCAAAAACCCAATCTAGCTAGACAAAATTAAATTTTCTCGTCGCCAAAGAAAGAACACTGGTTCTGGGGGTTTTCAAGGGTGCTGAATTCAATTCTGAAACTGGTTTTCCAGTATCAGCTGTAACTTTTGAGATATACACGTCTGAATTGTGGAAAATCGCTAAATTCCCAACTTTTCTATTAAAATAAAAACAAATGAGTTAATCATGAAGGGTAATTAACGCTGAACAAATCTATGCCACATGATGGTTCACAAATGAACCCTTCATACGTAAGAATAAAAGAAAAACTTGTTTTTTGTCCGTTTTTCAAAATTTAGGACGGTTTCTTTTAAATTCTGAGATAACTAAGTCAGACGGGAATTGGAACAAACATTAGTGTAACTATAATTGATACAAATTTGCGTTAAATGAGACCTAGCATAGCTCAGTAGGTACTTTGTTTTGTAGGTATTGGAAAACACACATCTGACTCTTTTGCGGATAAGTTGTGAAAAAATTATGAAATCGTGTATTCTAATCCTACTAAAAAACATATAACCTTGCTAAAGGCATAAAGTCCAGTCATGCAGCATGACCCTATGAGCGAATTTTTGAAGATGTTTCATGCAAATATTACCGATTTTTACAACTAGCGAACGGCATTATTTCGATTTTTGACTGATTTTTCAACTTTGAAATTTTTGAAAACTTGATACATATTCTTATAGGAAATTTTACGCTGATTCCGAATATACCACATGTTAGTATGCTGAAAAAATTATTTCGCACAACAAATCGCAAAAAAAACGGCTATTTTGAAATTTTTGACTACATTTTTGAACATTTCAACCCGAAGATGTAATCCGATCATGCTGGCCAACGAACTTGAACTTTTGTTTTGTGTCCTGAACATTTTAAAATTTGTTTGAAGTTTCTAGCACAATTCTACGGACAGTTATCGTCTGGAATGACACATACATACATACATACATACATATATACATACATATATACATACATATATACATACATATATACATACATACATACATAAAAAAATGCGTTAAACTTCAGAATATGATTCAGAATAGCCTGAAACGGATTTCTGCATAAATTTTTTTCAAAAATTCACATTCTACAAATTTTGAGGCGAGAGCAATAGCTTAATTTTCTTCAAAAATTCGCTAAAAAGGCAAACGATTTTAATCTGATTCTGTTTGCAGACGTCCCACCTATGTATTCCAGATCTGAGTAACAACTTAGGGCTTTATACAAATAAACATCTAAAAATTTACTTATTTTCATGCTGAATGCAATACCGATATACCTAGTCAATATTTTTTGCTTACCTCTATTCATATAGATCATTGTGGAAGATTTCTCGCGTCCCAAGCCAGATTGAATAGCAAGTTTACTTGTTGATCTGTTGAAGTGAACTGGTAACAAGTTGTTATTAGTAGTCGTTTTTCCAGATTCCTCAGCATGCACTGATACTATTCGAATGCATGTCAAGACCTGCTGAGGCCATACCTTTCAACTCGAAAATTTAAGCTTCGTTCTCAGTACGCGTTCTGAGAGTGCTCGAACTCACCAGAACTGGGACGGAATATCCCGGGGCGTTACGGAACTTGTGGAACCGCGTTCTGCACCGCGAACGATTTACCGGGACACAAAGTGTGTTTTTTGTTAGAAAATTGTCGCGAAACAAACGAGACTAAAGTAGCGGCGCGGCGGATCTAATTTCTTTGCTATTCATCGAAGTGGCAAAATATGACATGCATGCTTTTCTCAGTTCTTAAGTACAGAATCGTCACAAATTGTACTACTTTAATTGGATTTCTTGCTTTTTTTTTGCAAAATTCTAGAACGTATGGTACCAGATATGGTACCCATAATATTTGTGACCTTTCTAGGGAAAAGGGAGCTTAACTTGCCAGAGGTCAAACTGAGTTAATATTTTTGACATGGATATGTCTTTGCTCTGGGGGGTCAACCAAAAATTTTCGTGACGCAAAAAATATGTCACAATTTCTAATGATGTTCACGTACAACCAATCCGTTGCTAGGGGAATGGAACTTCCGTAGTTTTCATCGCACAGAAATCGTTCGCCACTCGTTGGAAAGCGCTTGATTTATGTGATAAATGTTCACATCTCAAGCTACCGATTTCCCCCTCCTTACGTACCTGGCTACATTCCTAAACTAAGTTGATTGGACTATAAACAATTTTAATAAGCCGGTTACAATTTTCTTAACGTAAAGCAATAGCATCATTTACTCCACTCCATAGGAAACATTATCATCCTCTTGACAACAGTCGACTGTAAACAACAACTCATTGTAGTGGCTTCTTTCCACAGTTATTTTCAACATTTCTATAAGTAAACCGTTGTTTTGTTAGGACTTTAATAGTAAGTATGTATAGTATGCTTATTGTGTCTCCAAGAATAATAGAATAAATTCTTTATCCTACATTTCGTCGCCTACAGTCCAAAGTTAAAGGATTTTTTACAACTCTCGAGGACAACCGTTATGAAATCCCCAATCAAAGACATATCCATGTAACATGGTATCTGCTTGTAAAGCAGATAGTGGAACTCGTTTACGAGTTTATAAGTAAGTTTTTTTCATTTTTCTCTACTTACATGATGTCGAACAAAATCGTGTTTTTTTTTGGATTTTTTCTATCATTTTCCAATCAAAATTTATGATTTTTTCAAAGTTTGAAAAAAACAGGGCCAAAAATTGCAAATTTTTAGTAGGTTTCAGCAGATTTTCAGCAGACTTGCAAAACTGCAGTTTTTACGATAATTAAACACAATGAAAAATTTAGAAAATTCGAGTTTTGATGATTAATGGGGAAAGGGAGATAGTTTTGGGACCCACAAAAATATTACAAAAAACGGTACCTACTTTTCCGTTATAACCCCCCCCCCCCCCCCCCCCCAGTCAATTTGTCTTCAACACGCCCGCCCGATGTTTCTAGGCATTACTTCTTACTTAGATTATGTTATGTATTCTTGAGATGCGAGCTTGCGAGCATCCAGACCGCCAAAGTATACACATCATTCTGACCTAAATATCCAACTAATCTGAATTTTTACTAAGGGATTGACTACTTGATGTTATGTAATTTTGAGATGCGAGCAGCATTCTGATCTATTTGTGCAAATTCATGTGCATTCTACATTCTATTCTGAGGCAATGAAACCACAACCACGCCAATTCGTTTCAACAAATCCTCACCGACATCGGCAACTTTTGAAAACACGGTAACTCCTTTTTTCCTTCTTTTTTTAAAATAATATAATTTCTTCCCACAGCTTGAAATTGTCAGCAATTCTACGTAAATATGTAATCTAAGTAAGAAGGAATGCCTAGAAACATCGGGCGGGCGAGTTGAAGACAAATATAACGGGGGGGGGGGGGGGGTAACGGAAAAGAACCCAAAAAACAGTCATTTTTTGACCCAATCTTCGTTTTTTCGTTCTCCAGAAAAAAAGCCTGGGCAAATTAAGCTTCCTTTTCCCTTGCACGGTCAAAATTAGTATTTTATATTATTGGATCAAATGTGTTTTCAGAAACACATTGATGCAGGTGCTGAAAAAGTGATAATCACAGCACCATCCGCGGATGCTCCCATGTTCGTTGTGGGTGTCAATCTGGATGATTACTGTCACGAGAGCTGCATCATATCGAATGCTTCCTGCACAACGAATTGCTTGGCCCCGCTGGCCAAAGTCCTGCACGAGAAATTCTGCATCACCGAGGGCCTCATGACCACCGTCCACGCCACCACTGCCACCCAAAAAACAGTGGACGGCCCCTCCGGAAAGGTTTGTGATTAGAAATCTGACACTTAGAAAACGTACCCTGGAATAAAAAAGTTCCAGTCATGCAGCATGACCTTATGCGCGAATTTTCGTAAATTATTTATCGTATTGTACCTATAATGTTAAATTGTTCTGAAATTTGAGCTTTTTGAGTGGAAGAAAATTGTTAACTATAATTTTAAGGCAAAAAACTTATTCCGAATTATAATCTCCTATTCAAATGATAGGTTAACGTTTTTAGCGTTTTTGCAGATTTTATAGAATTTTTAGCAAATTTTAATTAATTTTAAGTACATTTTTCAGCATAATTTACAAAAATTAGTTCGGCTAAAAAAAACGTTAAATTTATATTTTTTAGCAAACTTTTAGTCAAATAAACTTTGACAACGAACTAGAACATTATGAAACTCATACAAAAAATATGCACACAAACCTGCTTAAATTTCATTATTATTTGCTGAAAAATCGATGTAAACTTCATAAAAGTTCCAGTCATGCAGCATGATCGTACGAGTGAATTTTCTTAAATTATAAATCGTAGGTATTACTTGATGTTAAATTGAATAAAAATTTGAGCAATTTGAGTACAAGGACATTGTTAAAACCGAATTTAATGGCAAACAAACTCTTGATACTTAAATTAATTTCGGCGATTCAAATCAGATTTTGGATTTTGAGATTTTTGCAGTTTTTACAGATTTGTCAGCATTTAATGAAATGAAAATAGCTAAAAATGGCTTAAAATTTCAAAATCTTTTTTAATCGCATAATGTTATTTATAACGAATTTTTTTGCCATATAATTGGTAGTTAACTATTTCTTTGCAATCGAAGTACTCAAATTTCAAAACAATGTAATATTATACAATACGATAATTAACGAAAATTCGCTCATACGATTATGCTGCATTACTGGAACTGTTTACTGGGGAAGTCTCTAGGTTTAATATTAAAAAACTACTTCTCTCTTTGTACAATCTCCAAATAATAGTTTCCCCGCTAGCACGGAAAAACATTGAAGCATGTATTCATGTTTTTGGGCTATGAATGAACCTGTCGTTTCCCTTCGAACAAAACATGTCTGTACTGTGTGACGCGAAAGAGCCAGTTGTTGTAACTGTGATTAGATAAAACCTCAACAGCGGTTACCTTGTACCACGTTCAATACTGGTGAACCATTATTTGGATCGGTCGTTATAAGAAAATCATTATGAATTCTACGTAACTACGAAAATACTTCGAAAATTCTATAAATTATAGAAAAACCCTTACCTACGTATTTTTTATGCCTGATTTGCATAATATTTTTCAACGTAAGTTCAACTTTTTATTGTTTCTAGCAATGGCGTGATGGCAGAGGTGCTGGTCAAAACATCATTCCTGCGTCTACTGGAGCAGCAAAGGCAGTTGGTAAGGTGATTCCAAGCCTGAATGGAAAACTGACAGGAATGGCGTTCCGTGTGCCGGTGCCAAATGTATCCGTTGTTGACTTGACTGTAAGGTAATATTGCAGATTAGATTGAAGAATTGAGATTCATCTTCTTTTTGAATATTTTGTGTATGTATGGAAAGTTTCAATTGATTGTTAAGAATTCGCTTAATGCAGTAGCTTCATCTTGGAATAGGCTTTTAAGAGAATCGGGGCTATTTTAGACAAGAAATTAACCACGATAGTCCGATATCACCTAATTTCGGTCTTTTACTTGTACTTCGGTATAATTATATAAAACTTTATTGACAATCAGTAGGGCATGTGTAAATTAGAAATTTTACCAACATACTACCAACCTTAGAATGCCCATAATGGCCATTTGAACATCAACAAATGAACATCACTACATGATTTAGCGTGAAAAATAACCCAAAATCATGTATCACAATGTGGCTATTGAATATCTTCATAGACTCAATACTTTTTGCGCGTAATTACGCGTTTTTTGCAATCTCAAAAGTTCATACGACGGGTCATTTTGCATGAAATTTCTTGTAGATGCCGAATCTGGATTGAAAACGCTGCAAAATATTACATAAAGGCTAATTATTTCTGTATTAGATAGCTAGCCCATCTACGCATAGAACATTGATCTGTAATTTACGCGCAGTCATTATTATTAATTGTAACTTAACCACTAAGTGAATATTGATGAGACAAAATAAATAATTAATAAATAATAAAACGCCTACTTCACCAGTCCTTTCTATAATTGATAGAAGTATTAAATAAACTCGGTTTCGTGTTCAGGTTCCCATTGTAATTACATCAGGTGATTTGATCGGTTTTGGTATTGACATGGATATGTCTTTGCTCTGGGGGGTCAACCAAAAATTTCCGTCACGCAAAATTTGTGTCACAATTTCAGTGTTTTTCACGTAAAACCCAGCCGTTGCTAGGGGAATGGAACTTCCGCAGTTATCATCGCACAGAAATCGTTCGCCACTCGTTGGAGAGCGCTTGATTTATGTGATAAATATTCACATCATCATACCAATCCCCCCCCCCCTCCTTACGTACCTGGCTACATTCCTAAACTAAGTTGATTGGACAATAGCATCATTTACTCCACTCCTTAGGAAACATTTTCATCCACTTGACAACAGTCGACTGTTAACAACAACTCATTGTAGTGGCTTCTCTCCTCAGTTATTTCCAACATTTCTATAAGTAGGGTGGAGGCACCGATAGTAGCCATCCCTGCCAGTAGTAGCCATCCATGAACTTTAGATTTGAAAAATAAGGATTTGGCACCATTAAGACATTCGACATTAGCACCATTTTAAAGCAGGAGATGTCAGCTGCGCATTCCAACCGTTCTCGCCATAATTAAGAAACCAGTGTGATTAACAACACGCCTTATAACCCAGATGGACTGCCAGTTGATCAGATGAGCTCCTCACCAACGGTTTTGATTAAGGACGTATCTAAACCGTTGTTTTGTTGGAATTAGTCGGAATGCGGCCCAAGGGATTTGTTTAAAGTGAAAGGATTTGTTTACAACTCTCGAGGACAACCGTTATGAAATCCCCAATCAAAGATGTAACATGGTATCTGCTTGTAAAGCAGATAGTGGAACTCGTTTACGAGTTTATTTTCAATAACGAACCTTTGTAATTCACAAGATTTATTGGTTAACGTTTCAAGCATGTAAATTCCAAAAATCGAATTACAAAAAAAATCCGTCCGTCCGCCGCCGAAGCTTTTTTTTTCGAAACTACTTGACTTTATGAAATATGCGCCAGTAATCTTGGCATAACTTTGATCTTGGCATAATACTCGTATTTGAAAATCGAAATCGGAAGTTAGTGAAAAACTTTGTCTATTTCCACGAAAATGAAGAGTTACAATGTTAAATCGATTTCGATGGTTAGGCCATCATCAGTAACAAACAGTAACAAAGTTATTGTTTGTTACTGATGATGGCCTAACCATCGAAATCGTTTTAACATTGTAACTCTTTATTTTCGTGGAAATAGACAACGTTTTTCACTAACTTCCGTCTTGTAGGTGTTATGGTGTTGTGGTATGATGATATCATACCAAAGAGTCGAATGTAACCACCCGGATCTCTGTACGTTAATCCGTTCGCTCTCCCTATTATAATAAGGGCTAGAACTTGACAGACAAAAAATATCGTCAGAGGCAGAACTGATGCGAACGCAGTAAAAATCACCGGATAAACTACGACCATCGTATCAGCTGATAAAATTCCAGTGGAACACAAACCAGTGGACTACATAAAATCGAGTTTATTTTAACTCTTGTCACTTATAGATGGAGTGTAGGGACGTTGGTAGGCGTTTTATTTCTTTTCATTTTCTTTTGGTGTGTCAGCTTTGGTAAAATACAAAAAGAATTGTGAAGTGAAGGTGTTATATTTTCTAATTAATGTCTCCTCGGTAGGCGTCATTTTTTCAGTTATATTTAGATAATGTATAGAAAGGCTTCCCATTACAAAAATAACAAACCTTTGTTTAAAAATTTGAGTGTTTTACTATGGGCATGTTGAACCCTGTATATTATAAATGAATAATTATTATATACAAAAGTTACAGTCATGCAGCATGATCGTATTATATTATGGTACATTGTTTTGACATTTAAGCACTTTGAGTGCAAAGAAATGATTAACCACCAGTTTTATGACAAAAAACTCGTTCTAAAAACTATTCTGGGATTCAAAAAGATTTTTTCGATTTTTAGATTTTTATTGCAGTTCTTATCGCTTTTTCAGGGAATATTGGAGAAATGTATGTACATTTTTCAGCATAATTACCGTGCATAGACTTTTTAATGTACTAGTTCATTGTTGATAAACTTCTTTTGACTAAAATTTGGCTATAAAATATAAAATTAACGATTTTTAATCGTTTTTAGCCATTTTTAGTGATTTGTGATATATATATATATATATATATATATATTTTTATCAATATATATATCACCTCATATATATATATATATATATATATATATATATATATATATATATATATATATATATATATATATATATATATATATATATATATATATAATATATATATATTAATTGCTATGCAATTCTTAGGCCGACCCCCAATAATTTTTTATGTAACGTCCGGGACGAAATTAAAGATGATTTTCACGTACAACCGAGTAGTTGAGTAGTTGCTATAGATTGTGTCACAATTTCAGTGTTTTTCACGTACAACCCAGCCGTTGTTAGGGGAATGAAACTTCCGCAGTTTTCATCGCACAAAAATCGTTCGCCACTCGTTGGAAAGCGCTTGATTTATGTGATAAATGTTCACATTTCAAGCTACCAATTTCCCTCTCCTTACGTACCTGGCTACATTCCAAAACTAAGTTGATTCAGGCTAAGAATTGCATAGCAAATTATCCTCGTTTTCTGCGCAGTAGAAAAGAGAAAAGATCCGGGGAGGCGCGAAGCGCCGAGTATAGATTAAGGGGATCCAGTGGGGCGAAGCCCCCCGGCGAGGCGGGGCTATATATATATGAAAAACTTATAATCTAGGAAACGTTTCAGAATACCCCAAAACTGATTTCAAAGAAGAAATACTTCGAAAATTTTGATTTTAAAATTTTTGGTGCAATAGGTTTTCTACGAAAATTCGCTAAAACGATTCCTTCACCAACAGGTTTTGCAAAGAAACGTGTCTTGACGAAATCAAAGAGACGGTCCGAGCTGCTGTTAAAGGACATTTAAAAGGAATTTATGGATACACTGATGAACAAGTTGTTTCGTCAGACTTCAATACAGACTATCATAGCGGTTGGTTCGATTCGAAAGCCTGCATGGAACTGGGACCTCGATTTTTCAAGCTGATTTCATGGTAAGATTGGTAAAGTATTGCGTTACCTACTTATTTTAAGAGATTGATATTTATAGGAATAAATAGTTCATTGCAATAAAGGAAAAACAAGAAGAAAGCTTATTTTGTTTACGAGGGAATTTGAATATGTGAAGTACATCTCCATCAATGTATGAAAGGAAAATCAGAAACATGATTAGCAATGACCGTATTTGCAGTCTTGGGAAGTGAATCGAGGCATCAAAACTAATCCATTCAACTACTAACTTTCAACAAATCAGAGTTAATGGGAAACTGGATAGCCACAGATAACAAGTGAAGAAATTTTTCAAAACTTTTTATTTTAAAATTATCTGAGCCATTGCAATATTTTATTTTTTACGAAAATTTGCTAAAAGAATGTCTTTGCCATATTCATTTGCCATTATAGTCCAGTAACCATAGTTTTACACAAAACCCCAGAAGTTTTTTATCAACATTTTCTTGTGTTTTTCGGGGTGCTGCATCCTAATTTGAGGTTTGCTATCGGGTCTGCGTTTGTTCAAAAATTGCAAAAAATCTCAAGAATTTCCAACTTTTTTCAGTGTTTTGCTTATGTCTTGAAAACTATGATATTTTCGAAAATTGACATTATTATAACATTTAAAGTAGATAAAATTCTCACCAAAAGCGCTAGTTAACTTTGAAATTTGCACCACCAGAATTGGCTATACAGCTTGTTGAAAAAACGTCATTTTTTGCTGTTTGGAGAAAAAGTTTAAAATTAATATTTAGAAGTTCGGTAGAGCCCACAAATAACTTTTGAACCTAAAACTCATTGTTCCTCTGGTTTCTTCCACAAATAGTTGTAATGAATTACCGAACGCCATTGAGGGACTATTACACACTGTATGTACCATGTAACTAAATATTCAAGTCACGTCAACGGTATAGGGGAAGCGACGCTAGGGTTGAAGTAGGTAGCATAGCTTTCCGATGATGTATGAAATGATATCAATATTATTGGAATGAATGAGAGAATATTGATCAGGAATCCAACCTCCAATTAACTCAGCAACCAGTTTCTGAGCAGTATCGCCTGGCACGCGAACCATACCGCGCGAATCCAAGACAATAATTATCTCCGTTTAGGAGGCCCAACGTTTCCTCTACGTTTAGCAGCTACCTGTCTCGCATTATAATGACGCTTAATCTCACCAATCAAAGCTTAAATTCTAGCAATCAAAATATCAAAATCACCTCGCCTGACATCCAAACTGGTGGGGGCCTCTTCCAAATCTCAGTTATACCTTTAGCAAGAGGCAAGATTTGAGTTCTTTCAGCCGAAATCGTTTTTACAACGGTACATGTTAAAATAGCTATAATTGTTTTTTAACTCGATAGATAAACTGTTTTCAAGCTGAAACGAAGAATTTGTAAAACAGATTATAAGTCCAGAAAAAGAGGCGTACCAGGGCTTAAACAAGTTATTCCAATTATTTTCTAAACGCCTTATCTATAAGGTCATCGGTTTTAAATGTTTTTAAGGAACTTTCCCGATTCATGGGCTTAAAATTTTACAGAAAACACATATTAGCGAATTTTCGTAAAAAATGAAGCTTTTGCATTGGCTCGGGAATTTTTTAAATAAAAAATCGTTTCAGAATGTCTCAAAACGGATTTCAATGAAGAAATCTTTCAAAAATTATGATTTTAACATTTTTGGAGCTATTGCAATAGCTTCATTTTCTACGAAAATTCGCTGTAACTTCGCTTGGCTGTAATTTGCAACAAGTTCTGAGATGCTTGTAAGTGGTTTTGATGATCTGACGTGCTGAGAACTTGCAGAGTGCTACATTAATAAATTTATTCATATTAGGGCGCTTTTCCCTACCTATTTGTGATCCAGTGTATTACGATCGCGCCTGTCATGTTTCCCGACAGTCCTACAGTTATTTTATGTTTACTATTTTTTAGGTACGACAACGAATATGGATATTCTTGCAGAGTTCTCGATCTGATAGCGTATGTAGACAAAGCGAGCAAGGCAGCAGGGAAGAAGTAGAACTGTGACAATGAGTAACCCAGTAGTCAACTGTAATCTTTCTGTGATCTAGACTGCACAAAGTCTTGAGCTGGGAAATGATTATACGAGAAGCCCAGAGTTTCAAATTCGCAGGAACAAAACAAATGTGCTCAGTGTACCTATACGAAAGAAAGAAGTTCGGAATAAACTTTGGTGACGACATTGTTTCCAATAAGTTGATTAAATAATATCATTAAATTGAATGGGTACCCACCTACGTTCGTAATACTTGCGAAACTCTAAGTGGTACCCACCTATTGTATGTTATAGTTTAGAGTTGGTGTACCAAGATTTAGTTTATGTAGGGGATGAAAAATATGTTGTCTCCAAAATTGAAATTCCCACTTGCATTTTTTCTTTTTAGACCATTTTGAACAACTTTCGTTCCGTGCCTGTAGGTATGTCGTGTGTCCGTAAATCCTTGTAACAAGCATAAGTTGTACAGTTTTCATCTGATGTTGATTAAATTTTCAGGGAATGTGCGTATTGGGCTGCTGATGGTCCCCTGTCAGTTTCATTTTTCCCAAACCAAAATTTCACTCTGAACAAACGTAAATTACATCAAGCATAATTTTCTAACGCCCTAGTCGTCCAATCTCGGCCAAATTTGGAGGAAAATTGGTCGAAGACTATCATCTAATCAACCCACATTAACTTCAACACAATTATATCATTTGTAGCTTCTGTGCAAGCCCGAATTCGAAATAAGCTTTCCCTTTCATAAGCTTTAATTTGACAGTTATCATACGATTTTGATGAAGTTTTCAGGGAATGGGTGGGTTAGGCTGCAGATGGTCCCATGTCAGTTTCATTGTTCACAAATATCAATACTTCACTTTGCGCAAGCGAAAACATAATGTAAATCGAGCACCATTTTCTTGTTGCCTAATTGACCGATTTTGAAGTATTACGCTATCATCTGGTAGTGTCATCAGGTTGATTCAATGTCCACTAACTATTCTAAAGCCTTTGATAAACTGTCTCATAATAATTTTTTTTATATAATAAACTAATAACCTTTGGATTTTATGGCAGCATTCTAAATTGGTTGATGAGTTACTTGGATAGTCGTTCCTTGATAGTACGTTTGAAAAAGTTTTAATATCGCCCATTCGTCGCCTCATCAGGGTGCCCTCGAGGGTCACATTTGGTTCCTTGGCTGTTTATCGTATTTATTAATGACATTGGAACTGTTTTTGATGAGAAAATAAGATTTTTAATATTTGCAAACGATATTATAATATTTACGGAGGTTTCTGATGGTTCGGACTGCAAATCATTGTATTTTAATCTCAATAGATTCAGTGCTTGGTGTGTGGCTAATGGTATGCCACTGAACCTATCTAAATGTCAGGGAATGTCCTTCTCTCGGCGTTATTTATAGGGTACCTACCGTCTAGAAGCTATCCAGCACAATCCCTAAAAATTTCATCACAATCGTTCCATTAGAATAGCAGTTTTGCCTATGTCAATGGATATTATTTTCTCGCATGCGCAATGCTTACCACTCTATCAAACACGATATAATTTAAAGGGCATTTTCTAGAACAAATACCCAATCACCTACCGAGTTTGAACAAAATCGCCGGCCCAAAAGGTGATGACCGATCGAAGTCATGAGAAATTCACTTTTGCGCATGCACACAGGCTACTGTTGATTCGAAGGCATTGAAAATTATAGGGGACCGTCTAGGAGCTAACCCGCACAATCACTGAAAATTTCAACGGATTAGGACTGAAACTTGGTATAGTTTTGGGTGTGACAAAGATTTACCACTGACAGACACGGAACCGAAATTGATCAGCAAGCTCTGAAACACAAAAAGCAAGTGGAAATTTTGATTATTGAGGACAAACATTTTTTCGATTTCTATCGCGAGATCAAAAGCTTCCATACCTTTGGTAGTGAAGAAGCAAAAAACTGGGTCGCCCTTGTTAATTAAGCTTGTTACAAGGATTTTTGGACATCCGAGAGGCACACTAGGGATGGCAAAAAAGTATCGATTCTGAAAAGAGTCGATTTTTTATTAAAAAGTATCGATATCTTAATAATTTTTCTTAATTAATAATTAATTAATAGATAAGTAATCGGTAATTTACGTGGGAGACAGGTGACAACAATAATCATTTGTGCCTCGACATAAACTCAGTATGAAAGATGTCAATTTTCAATTCAATTCCAAAAGTTTTTATTTTATTTTTACATGGATGAATATAACTATATATATGCACATTTTTCAATGTCCGAAAATAGATTTATTATGCTTTTTAAACATTTTAAAAGAATATAATTTTTTTTGCCAGTTTAGCTATTTTCAGCTTCCGTTCCGACGAAATCAGTATACAATTAGGTACACAGTAAAATAGGTAACACTTTTTTGAGATGACAACCTTCTGTTTCAGTTTAATTAAAGAGTATTCATTATAATTCTAATTTGAAATAATTGAAGGTAATAAAATTCAAGGTAATAATTGAAGGTAATACTAAAAATATCATTCTAATATCATAGGGTGATGAATTACAATTCAACTTCAAAAATTACCTAATAATAAGGTAAATGTATATTATCCTTTATAATAATGATGATAATTCTCCACTATTCTCATCTATGTCCCATATCCAGTCATTTATTATTTTTTTATAATTTTTGAAGTTAATTTCTCTTTTTGTTTTGCACGGTAGTAAATTGTACAGGTGTGGAGCTATAAACGTGAATGATTTCCGGAACTTTTCTATAGGTATTTGCTTGGGGGAGTTTAACCTTTTTAGTTCCGGTTTCCTGCTTTAATGTATCTTTACTTTTAGAAACTTATATTTTTAATGTTTTTAAAATTAGAAGTTTTTTTTATTGGCGTTATTTTTATTTTTTTGAAGAGAGGAAGGGAAGGTATTGTTTTATTTTTTCCAAAGATTAATCGAATGCATTTTTGACATGGTTCTTTGCTCTGGGGGGTCAACCAAAAATTTTCGTCACGCAAAAGTTGATGTCACAATTTCTAATGATGTTCACGTACAGCCCAGCCGTTGCTAGGGGGATGGAACTTCCGCAGTTTTCATCGCACAGAAATCGTTCGCCACTCGTTGGAAAGCGCTTGATTTATGTGATAAATGTTCACATTTCAAGCTACCAATTTCCCCCTCCTTACGTACCTGGCTACATTCCTAAACTGAGTTGATTGGACTATAAACAATTTTAATTAGCCGGCAGGCGCGGATCCAAGGGGGGGGTCACAGGGGTCATGACCCCCCCCAGAATCAGCCTGCATTTCAAAAAGCAGAGCTGAACGACAACAAATTGTTGACAAACCCAAAAAAAAAAAAAAAAAAAAAAAAAAAAAAAAAAAAAAAAAAATCGAACGACCAAAACGAACCCAATTTTTGTAAAATCAAAAACCAGAAACAAACCAAACGACCAAAGTTAATTTACCACATTGCTAACTAAAAACATTGGAAACAAAATATAACAATAATAACGACTAATCTTTTTATAGAATACTGATTTTTTTATGTATTTGGTTTGTAGCAACACTAGTGATTTGTTTACATTTGTAAAAGTTCCAACTGGGACGATCATTTATAACACAAAGTCTAATTTTCTATTTTGTTTTGCAAATCTGTTGATTATCGCATCGATGTCACGATGAACGTGTAACAATGCAAGCCCAGTGAGTCTGTCTTCTGCCATAGTTGATCTCAGCCGAGTTTTGAGAGTTGAAAAACTCCTTTCTGCAGTGGCTGCGGTCACAGGAAGCGTATTTAAAATACCAAGTAGTTTCCAAATGGATGGATAAATTTCTTCATCACACGCAGCACAAACGAGAGGAAGCGAATCGGGGAGTTCACCGCCGTTTTCAACAATACGATTCCATTTGGCTACCTACAATTTGAAATCTGCCAGGACTCCCGAAACAGAAGTTTGCAGAAGCTTCTGGTACGTTTCTGCTCCATGTCGAACGTCTTCAATGTCCTCCACTGTGTATGAAGTCCGAGGCAGAAACACTCTCAACCGAAAAAGGTTCATCACGTCTCCGGAGAGTCTTTCGTTGAGGTCTGTCACAACGTTGTCCAATAGAGGAATGAAAATCCCTCTCCTGAAATATTCCTCCGGGGTTTGATTTTGTTGATGATTATCTCGATGTTTTTGGCGAGAAACAACACGAGGTATTTTCATCTCCACATCCAACTGTTTAGCGAGATTTTCATTTTCAGCATACAGCTTTGAAAAACGGAATCAGCATCAGCTTCGCTTCTTTTCGTCTCCAGAACAGTCAAAGTATCTGCTATCAAATCGGTTGCATGAAATTTTGAAACATTATTATTTTGGTTTGGTGCACATGCGCCAATGCTCCTATCAGTAGCCGCCCCTGTCTGGGGGCCTTCTGCCATTTGTTGCAGTGCCATTTGTTGTCATTTATGGACATTGTGGGGTCATCATGGAAGAGACTAGCCTAACCTTCAACCTAATTTATGCTGTTCTCAGTACAGAAGAAGTTATTACAGGTCACGCTTATGCTAGAGATGTTAAGAGCCCACCTCCTTGCTCATCGAGCTCTGGCCTCGTTAATATTGAAGACTTATCAGTTTTCGCAGGTGGTTCATTGTAGGGCAGGTAGTGGTTGTGGGATCGATCAGATATTCTGAATCGATTAAGAATTCAGCATATAGGTAATTAAAAACGTGAATGTAAAAGGAAATTCTAACTCAGAAGTTCAACTCCCGTTCTCGTTTACTTTCCTGCCAAATTCAGTAAAAACGATCCTGAATTCACTGAGATCAACAATCGATTGTTGTGGTTTCAATGTTTTGATTTGCAAACTCTGAAGTTAGCTACTCTGCCATAAAAGGCGCTACTTTGTTTGAAAACACATTTATCAGCTAAATAATTAATAAATATTTAAAAATATTTTTTACATTAACAATGAATTTTATAAATAATTAGGTACAATTAGTTTTTAAGTAGACAAATTGGACGAGTTTAGGCATAAGGTTAGTCTGGCTTTCTATAAGAAAATTCGGTTTGTTTTGTTCGTTTGGTTAATTTGTTATTTTTTGTTATTTTTTATATTTTTCTAGCAACTCTCGAGGACAACCGTTATGAAATCCCCAATCAAAGACATATCCATGTAACATGGTATCTGCTTGTAAAGCAGAGAGTGGAACTCGTTTACAAGTTTGATTGTCTAAGTTTTTTGTTTTTGATTTTGGTTAAAGATTTTAAATGTTTTTTTGCCGTTGTTCCCCACCATTCAATTCCATATTGTAATCTTTACTGAACTAGCGCAAAATGTAGGTAGTTAGTTATTAGAAATAAACTATACGATTTAATTAGGTAGGTAAGTACCTACATTTTTGTTTTAATTAGTCATTAGAAGTTTCTGACAAGTAAATAATGCACTGTTTCGAAATTCGAAGGATTGATTCTAGAAAAAATCGATACTTTATGAAAAGTCGATGTGATTTTCTCATTCTACGATGACTCATTTTAAAATTCGAAAAAATTGATAAGATTATTTTTTATTCTTTCAAAAAGATCGATATGTTTTAAATCGATTCTTTTTGAAGAATCTGACATTCGGGACATTCCTAAGGCACACTAGCATACAGATATGGAACGAAAGTTGTTCAAGAATGATCTAATCTATAACGTAAAATGCATGAGGAAATTTTGTAGAACAAAAAGTTTTTCCCCGAGTGTTGTATTGAAAACACGATGGCCACAAGTCTTCCTCGGAGTAAGTTGTAAAAAAAACTGGGTTTGCCCTTGTGAGGGGCTTGCCTTATGTTTCGTATTCCATCCTTGTCAAGGGGAGTGCTAAACGTCTCTCCTTTCATACGACACATATGGTAGAGAAGTCGCAAGTATATATACCCCACATGTTGACGGTAACCAACGACTCGGGAAGAGGAAGACCATAGTTCAGCAGCTGCTCGGTAGAGCGCAGCGCGTGAGCCCACGTTAAAGAGTAGTCCCCTCAACGAAGTAGACCATCTCGAAGACAACCATATCGTACATTACCACTCACCTATATTGTTCAATAGCAGGGTAAAGGGTAAATATATTGGCATCCTCCAATAGAAAGTTAATAATAAGCTTCGGACTGCCTGCTTTGGTTAAATTAATTTGTGTTCTGTGACTTGTTTGCAGTCATTTTAATAGGTAGGCACTGTTGTTCTTAGGTAGGTACCTACGTACTGTAGGCAACAGAATAACACCAGCACCTAGTTGAATTCCATCGTTAAAAACTTAAAAACCTTTTAATACATCTGAATAACAGGTCGTTTGTAAGTAGGCGGAACTAAAGGGAAGAATAACTTTTCATAAATTTGGTTGCACTCTTTGCAACAGGCAAGATTTTTGACATAGGGTTTCAATATCTGAGTATGTATTCAAAGATTTTAGGGTTTTATTATTGGCACCCCCATTAATAATTCAAACACTGAAAATAAACAGAAATGAAGGCATAATGTAGTACAGAATGAAATATGAATAATGTATGAATATTGAGATTCTACGAGTTCCAAGGAGAATATAGCTCATTATTTTCCAAACGATATCCCTTTACTTACGAGATTTGTTAAGCAACTTACTAGAAGAGAAGCAGGACCACTCTTCCTCAAATTTGAACAACTGGACCAGAAAATAAAGTTTTGGAGGGGCGAAATTATTAGCTCTTCTGAGGGTATGTGGAGAAGGTAGGGTAGGTACGCTAATATCTGGCACAGAGAGTGATGTCTGTAGGTTTTCCCAACATTTCTGAATTTATTCAATTCTAATCAATTTACCGCGATACCTGCATACCTAACTTATAAGTAGGTCTCAGTCAAAATCTGGAAGTATAACCAGAAATAACCAATAAAAGATAACCAGAGGGAGCAATATGGAAAAATGTGAGAGATCTATCCAATATAAAGGTGCCAATATAATATTCATTAGGTAGGTAACAACTTGCACTTTTCAATGATCTAATCATTATACTTCTTTTGAAGTTATCTATAAACAACTGGTTCTTGTGATTGATTATAATTTATTCATAGTGATTAACATGCAGCATGCTAGTGTTGTATGTGTACCGATAAGTTTAAAATACCATGAGTTTGAACTCTGTTGAGGTAGGTACCGGGGGCCGTATCAACAGCATGTTTAATAATAAATTCCTAATCAAAGAACTCAGTTATTAATCACAGGAATCTATGAGGTTAACCATGGGAACCAGAAATAACAAAGCCATTATCTACCTGTAAAATTTTTGAATGATTAAAATGTATACTTAGGTGGGTGATTCCACTAAATGTGGCGAATTTCAGACAAGGAAATCTGGTGATGTGGTTGGAAAAAATTTGAACGTTTTTCGATGTTAAAGTGTTCTTCAAATATGTCCTAATGAAATCTATTTACCAGCAGCAAAGTTTATTGATCCAGAGGGGTACACAGCCATAATTAATTATCACTGGTCCAGGGTAATGACAATGGAAACAGGGGAATGACAAAAGTTGAGATAGTCGTTTAAAATTTGTCTATTTAATATACATATATTATATCATCAAAATCGACTTCAGTGTAACAGTTCAGACTCTTTAATTGAAAGTCATCCTCTACCCAACACATTCTGCAGTTTAGAAAATACACATCAGTTGATAATGACCTCTATAAAATACAAAAAACTAGAACTAAATCACATTTGTACCACATAGTCTTCCAATAATTGGAAGACTGTGTGATACAAATTATTAACTGGCAGCCTTTTCTTCTCGTTGAATATGTCATGGTTCATAAATTTAAAACAATTTTCGAAATCAAGGAACATATTTATGCAGTTACCTAAATAACTACCTACTTTTTTGAATGGAGAAAACATACATAACGAAATTGGAATTTAAAATGTAAGGGGATGGCATTTACCTACTTGTGAAAAATGTTAGTGAGTCTAAGTATGAGTAAAAGCAAGTGAACAAGATTAAATAACCAAGAATCAGGCTCATAAGTCTTTTCATCATTACTTAGGGAGATTTTTTCTGGTTGAAGTAGTTAGACTTGAATTTCCACATGCGTTTTCGAAAATTGAGGACCTATTAATAAAAATATAAAACAGCAAAGGAATGCAACGAAAAATTTACTCAACACCAAATATACCATATGTATTATACTATAGTCCTTCACTGAGATAATTTATAAGGCCTTTCAACGAATATTAAAATCTGAAAAATCAACATTAAAATAAAATCTCCATTACATTAATATGTATTACATTAATACATATTACACTATCATATTATCTCTACATTAATATGTATTATACTATAGTCCTTCACTGAGATAATTTATAAGGCCTTTCAACGAATATTAAAATCTGAAAAATCAACATTAAAATAAAATCTCCCACGAATTTCATTCGGAGTGGGTAGTTTTGACACAATGTCACTGAAGGCTACAACTGAGAGGTCAGGTACATTCGGGTAAACGAAATAATCGATTAATTTAATATCATTACAATCATATATTGTAGTAATTTTTGTGCATTTAAGAACTAAACAGTAAACCTAAACAACAAAAATAAACTTCAAACCAATGATCTATATATATTTGATATTACAAACTGAGGTAAGTCATAACATTTTTGTGTTCGAAGTTAAAGTTATTTACATTCCAAACCGACTGAGTCTTACGAAATTGTAGCAATTCAATATCATTCTTGAAATCAATATCTTTCATTGAACAATTATAAAACAATATCTTTCATTGAGCAACTCAATATCTTTCATTAAAATCAGCAATAATATGATTCTTACAAACAATATGAAACGATGAAAAAGTGAATTTTAGAGTTTGAGGATGTTTTCCATCCACATTAGGAACAATGAAAAGTCTTCAAGGTGACGGTTGTAGAGCCGACGGAGGAGGAGGCGGAGGAACGAGGAACAGCTTTCTTCTGAGACTGTAACTGTGAAAACGATTAGCACATTACTATGTATCTTATGAATAAAATTTCAAATTTGAACATTATGGTACGAGTTGGTCCAATCAGGAAACAATCGCTCCTGCAGTGTCAGTTAAGAGAAACAAAAAAGTTCCAATCGTGCAGCATGATCGTATGAGCAGTTTTTGTAAATTATCCTATTGTATAACGCTAGTTTAGAAATTCTAGATTTTTGAGTGCAAGGTAATTTTTAACTATTAATTTGATGGCAAAAAACATATTCTAAATGATAATCTTCTATTCAAAAAGAGATTTTGGATTTATCGCTTTTTTGCAGCTTTTATTGATTAGTACATTGGCAGACATTTTTGTAATATTTGACGCAAAGTTTTTCAATTCACGACTTTCTCGTCTTAAGGGCCTTCCTAAGTCATAGGGTAAAATTGTATCTCCTTTGAGACCCGTTTTCTCAGCAACTATATGACCTAGAATCGTAATTTTTTTTTCGTTTCCTAAATCTAGATCTGCTGTGTTTACTGAGTTTTTTTCATATATATACAATAATAAGTTATATTTTTTATCCTCATTTGCCCAAACCCTTATTTTGTGTTTCAGTTTTCCCGCCATTTATACCACTAACACAATTTTTAGGACGATGAAAAAAACTCAGTGTAGAATTTAGCTATTTGCCAACAAAACAAAACAAAAAGCAGCTCAATCGGTTCGGTAGTTTCGGAGAATTAGGGACGAACGTGTATAAAAACGTAGTTTCGAGAAAACAGGAGAAAACTTCGGGGGCGTGGAACTGCGTTGTCCGCGTGCTTCTTGCTTTACTCCCACTGACGGCTTCACTTACACAATGAAGAAAAAATATCCATCCACATTGTAATAACTGAAGTTATTACATCTCTAGTCCATTATTGTCAATTCATGGAACTGCCATGGATGCTATGTACTCCTACTATCCTAAAAACAACAACAACAATAATTGAAGAATTCACATTCGTATGGTTATCTTTTTGGTCTGAACGTTGTTTTGCTTCTTTCTCAGCCTTTCATTTCATCTCATTGCTTTCTTCCAATCGAATTGAGTTTTATAAAATAATGCCCAAAAGTGGTCGTGTTTTCTAAAACCGAAAAGGGAAAGGTGGGCGGAAAAAAGTGAATGTGGAAGGCAGAAGAAGAATCACTAACGCTTCTACTTTTTTTCCAATTTCGTTTATATATACGTAAATTTTTTATGTAAATATATTTATGTACCTATCTATGGTTCATGTTCATTACAGTTCACTCATTATTTACACATCGAAAGTTGTAATCCCAAGCTCGGAAGAATAGAGTAGAGCAGGGCGTTTGAAAAGGTGCTTCTAGAGGAGCTCTCGGGTGAAATGCTCAACTTTGAGAGCTGTTTACAGTAATTATACAGTGCCAAACCACCAACATATTGGTATCAAACGATTCAGCATTGAATAAAGAATTTTTAGAGCTAATAAAAAAAAATTTTTTTTTTTTTCTCATTCTTCGACTTAGGAACTTAATGTCTAGTATTTCGGTGAGTGGGAGTGGCAGAACGGAATGGACCCGGATGCTGGGAGTATGACGGGCTTACTAGTCCAAGTGAGGGGAGCATAACGTCCAGCGGAACTGGGGGTGCATCGTCCACCTCTTGAACCATGAGGAAAAAGGACCTGCTTCAGCGGTTTGGGAGAAAAAGGAGAAACTCCCCCACAGAAATATGGAGAAGATACTGCAGCATTTATGAAAGATCTTTTGATTAATCATTTATTCTCAACAATAGATTTTTGCAGGATGGAGATGAAAGAAAGTTAAACATTACGACTCATTCTCCTAAACAGCTCATCCACTGCAAAGGACATTGTAACTACTTTACAATAGTAGTTCTTTATTATTTTCTTATTAGAGTTTTCATCGTGGTCAGAAGGGAAGCAGGAATAAGGGCTCACTCATTCATGATTGGTGGAGGCCTCCCTCCCCTCATCTTTTCGTTTCAGTGTTAATGACATTTTTGGAGCCTGCAGAACCCTCATTTTCTTTAATCAGTTGAAGCATTCATTTCCGATAATGAATAAAGAGGAGCTGATTGATTTAGTGCTAGCTGCACAATAGATATGTGCCTGACGTCCTCATGTATTGAAGAATTTCTCTCCATCTTCCTTTAATCGAGCGAGTAAATTATGATATTCTCCCAGTTTGTCCCTCCAAATTTACTGAGTGGGCCTTGATCCTTCTGAGGGGTAGAGAATCACCGCTTAGTTGATGCTGACTAACTTAAATTCTCATCATCAATCCTGCCTTCATGAAACTTCGACTTTTATACGCCTAACATGTTCTGAAGGTTGTCAAATCTCACAAAAACTGCCTCAAGTAATTAGCTTTTGAACGGTTTGATCAACATTGCGATTTTGTTTCAATTTGGTAGAAAAATTTTTGCTGGAATTCGAAAAAAACGAGGTCTCAGATGAGGCAAGGGGGGGTGAAAGAAGTGCTATTATGCTCGCAATCATTTTAAGCTTGAAGAATCCAGTCTAAACAACGTCCCACTAGAGAAGGTGAGTAGTTGAAAACCCATAAAGACGGTCCTTTTGCACTCTTTCAATAAAAACCGGACATTTAGCGTCCAGAACAATTTTTGTCTGGATGCCTTGATAAAACGCCGGACTGTCAGGACCAAAACCAGACACCTGGCAATCCGTTCAGTATTGATGCAATCATAGACGATATCAATACTATCAATATTGATTGGTATAGTCTACAACACTACCCTACATACTGTCATCACATTCTGTGTCCCGACTACAGACAGACACCGAACGTTATCTTAATACACAGTAAAGTAATGGCAAAGAAGTAATGTTTGGCAAAAAATTTAAAGCAAACAATGTGATGGAGGAGCATACTTATTTGCTCAGATTGACAGGCAGCCCTTAAAGAATTTGCATCTGTCCAGACCAGGTCAAGACTTGTTAAGAAATACTGGGAAGCACTGAATAACCCGGATAAAAACAACAAGATTACCTTAGTAAAAGGGCACACAGGAGTGGCAGGTAACGAACGAGCAAACCTGCTTGCGTGAATGAAGGCAACATTTCATTCTATTGGACTGGATCCTGTCTAAGGCATAGCAAGATGCTGGATAAAAACCGCTTTGTGGGATTGGATAAGGAAGGAACACTAACGGAACTGGGAGTACATCTCAGAACAGAAAAATGGAGATCTGGCAATGAAAGCACACTGTCATCATAGGAGCAGAGTCACCAGCAATCTCTGTAGGAGGAAAATTAGACTCTTAGTAGGGATGATGACTGAGCATGGATGCTTCAGGAATCTGAAGAGAATTGGAGCCTACACAGGTGATCTAGTGTGAGGATTGAGGTGATGAGGGAGAATCAGTTCCTCCACCTGCTCTTCTAGTGTCCAGCTCTCGATGAAAAACAAATGGCTGGAACCCTCGACCTTGAGCAGATTGTATTGGCAGACGACCTAGTGGTGAGGGGAGGGGGAGAGGGTCTGGTGGAGAAGGTGGACTGGCTCCAGCACTTATAGGTTGGGAACAGGGGGAGGATACTCGACACAATAAACCACTGTTTTGGAGTGGAGGGAGGAAGGGAATCTGACACTGAAAACTATAATAACTAATAACAGCGATTGAGTACATTGAGTTATATGTTTTCTGGCCCGGAAGTACCCTTTGTTGGGAAGCGAGCGGCGTCGGAGCCTGTTGGCAAAGCTGTGACCCGGCGAGTACGTTGGTCGACGCCTGATGCTCTGGCCGACTCGGCGGGCGCCTTTTCGAGCAGTCAGTGCCCTCGACTTGGCCCTTTTACGTCGCTTCAGAGGTCTCAAGTTCACTGGAAATTGAAACATCAAAACTAGTGATTATTCAACTAACAAATACTGTTAGCCAGTAGTGTGGGGGTACCCCAATGATTTGGGCTTTTTGGACTCCCTGAAATAAGATTCGTGAAAAAAGTTTGCCAAGTTGGGTGGGCAGTATAGCTTCCTCACTTAAAGTAACATGGACGCATATGATTAGTTGATGAACATAGTACGAATCACAATGATTGAATGCAAAATAGAACAGTAATAAAAATATGTGTAGACATGCCAATATACGAAATAGAGTTATAATTCATGTTTGCGCATGTATATACTGTAACATGAATCCAACGGCATTAATAAATCCTATACTGGATACTGCGATAGTTACTGGAATATTGTTTAGAGACTAACCCGCATAAACACTGAAAATTTCATCAAAATCGGTCCATTAGTCTAGATGTGTCAACCAATGTTAGTTTTGTGCATGCGCAATAACTATTACTCATCCAATCGCATTAAAATACATAGGGCACCTTCATGGAACATATATACCCAGCAATCTCCAGAGTTTGAAAAAAAATAGGGATTTCTAATGATCATTCCAAGTTTTCAGAAAATATCCACATTTTACTGACAATTTAACGTGAACTCCATAAAATCAAAGACGCCAAAACAATTTTCGTAGATTATATTAAGTTGGATATATTAACATAAAGTTTCATAAATATAACAAGTATATGAGTAAATTATTAACTTTCAATTTCGCTAAGGTAGTTGGTAACTGTAAATCATAATTTTCAAGCACTTATCCACTTGAATAATGCACAAAATCTTCTACACTCACCAATGTCAACGCTATCATTCCCTGCATATGGTTCGTCTTCAGAATGGTCCATCAATTCGTTCTCTCTCATATACTCTCGGTGCAGAAGCATTCCTCTTTTAACCCTCTTCATATATGCTAGATGGTTGATTTGCTCCTAAAACACAAGGATAGATTAGAATTTCATTGTTCTATTTACAGTCAACAGTACAAGGCGTATGATAGTAAGGGTTGAGGGGAAGTTGGATCAGCAGCAGCAAACTCGAACATGGAGCGACTCAATAATATTGCAATGTTGCATTGTACGTTTTAGTTCCAAGAGGTATGTAGCAACCCACTCAAGGGGAGCCAGTACAAAATAAAACAAAAATTCTCGATTTTTGTATACTTTATTATCATTCTATACTAAATTCTGAACAATTTTGTATATAAGACTTAATGGTTTAGAGGTTTGAAGTCTGAGAAAATGGAACTTGAAGTTGACGGTCTCAAGGATGCGCTCCTACCTCGGGGAATTTAGGCTGCCCATTTCGCCCGCAATAGTGAACGACTCTCTCACTCCTGGTACGGTCCTGAATAAAATGGGAATGATTTTAAATCCACAATTCAATCCCAGATTACATACATGCAGCAATACTACCAAAAAAGCTTGAGAAGTTTGAAGAAGCTGAAGATGAGCCAGCATATACACCCGGCGGATTAAAAAAAAATCATAATATTGCTGAAATTACAAAGATATACAATTTTCTTGTTTGCAAAATTTAATCTTGCTTTATAAAAATATAATAATAAATTAAATATGAAAGAAAAAAGTTAGTTCCTTGAGTGACACACTTACTTAACCAGGTTTACCAGATGATTGGTTTTGGCCCGGACAGTCCGGTTTTTGTCAAGGTATCCAGGCAAAAATTCTGAACACTAAATCTCTATCTCCTAACGACATGATTGAGTGAGATCCAGGAAAGCGTTTTCAGTCCATCTGCATGTTGGACTATTAGATGAAAAACTAAAACTACCTTGAGTTTTTTGGTGACATCTTCAAGAGTGTAGGTCGCGTTTTGAGAATCAGGCTCGCTGGAGGAGTCCTGGCTGCTGGTACTTTCCTCCACTTGGTACTTCCTGGACGCCATCCTGTCCCTGAGAATCCGCTCCCGCAGAGCGTCGTACAAACGATCTCCCAGCTCCTCACTCAGAAGTCTTCCTTCACCAGGCTTTTCAATTCTCATTGCTCAACGTTATTCTCTATAATACATTTAAACAAAAAAAAAACCATGAGAAAACAACACATGATGGATTTTACGTTCCAGCATGCACAGTAAAAACTATCCATTTCTGAGAGATGAAAATTATAGGGATCACCCTTAGCCTAACCCGCACATTCACCGAACATGTCATCAAAATCGAATGGGAATTGTAGAAGTTGTGTGTGTTACAAGGATTTCACATTTACGCACCAGCTACGTTAATGATATGATCGTGAAGAAATTGATATGAGATGATGATGAACATCGCTTTTCCTAACGACCCTCCAAGTTCTAGCCCGATCGGACACTAAAACGTAAACAAATTATGCTTAAAGGAATTAATGATTGCGCATGCGCAGAGTGAAGTATTGATTTGTGATTAATAAGAGTTTTTGGTGACCACTAACGTGTCACCCTAACGTACCCAAGAGTACGTGACCTTGAGGGGACGTTAGCAAGTCGTACGTCAGAATGACTCATTTAACGTCACCCGTTGGGGACATAAAGGCGCACGACACCACCCTAACCTTCCTGTAAATGTAACACTAATGGTCACCTCAAAATAACTTGAATATGGTGAAGATAATAATAATAGATATTGTTTTCCAAATGTTACATCACTAATTATGTTGATGTAGCGAGTCGGTTTTTCGAACACCCCTCAAACTTGGTATGCAAGGTAACCTAATGTGCTACATTCTGATGTCCGTCTCCGTCGTCTAGCTTTGCTATCCTTCAACTCGATCAAAAAAATCGGTTCTTTTGTGCACAGGCACTGTTCAGTCAATTAGAGCCTTGTTTTATTATTATTTCACATATTTTAAATGAGAAATCTGAGTTTTAAAACACTACTTCTTCGCAGTATTGTTCTTAGTTTGCCTGATATCTTAGCTGTATTCTCGTGAACATTGCGTGAAGTGCTGCCTCCACTGATGATTATCAGGTAAAATGCTGGTTCATTGTCATAGAGATAAATACTTTTTCATACTTGTTGATAATTTACCCAACGGAACACCCAAAAACATGAAGTTCGTAACGACTAATGACCTATAAGTGCAACTAAACCGCGGTTCTTCCCACTTGCGGCTTTTTATCTTTGCGTTAAATCCATGCCTTGTTTACAAGTTGAAAACTAAAAATGAGAAACTATCCCGTATTTGTACTGAGACTGAATAAAATTCGAATTTAGGATTGAAAACCGGTGTTTTACATCGGAATAAAGAAGTTGATTAGACAACCAGTAGACAACAAGACAGGGAAATATCGCGTTGCCCAACCACCGTTAACGTGACATCAAAATTAAGGCAACCGAATCCATTAGGGTTAGCATCTTCATTTGCTCCCTCAAGACTATGATGACGGGTGACGTTAAGTTGAAGTCGCCAAAAACTCTCTAATAAAACTGATAGGGGACTATTTACAACCTAACCCGCAGATTCCCTAAAAATTTCATCAAAATCCGATGAAAACTGTAGGAGTCATACGCGAGTTGCAAGGATTTGCAAACACACAGACAAGATACACATACACTAACACACACAGACAAAACCCAAGTTGTCCGTAATGGTCTAAAATGTAAAATGCGAGTGGAAATTTTGATTTTGGAGACAACGAATTTTTCATCTCGTGAAAGTGAAAACATTATCTGAGGAGGAACCTATATATTTAGACTCGGAAGCAAAAGTCAGTGGCAGAAGATGGAAAAATCGATGTCTAATTTGACCTAACCTCTATCGAATCTAACCTGATATAACCTCGGGAGAATCCTATCGAAGACCATGACCAATTCATACGGATCCGTTCCTTGGCAAATATCCTAATTCGATCCTAATGACCGTGTTGAATGAATAGTTAGATAGGTTACAGGTAAGTAGGTACACCTGCCTAAATAACCGACAAGAACCTCTAAGAGATAGTTACAGTGTGGTCAGACCCCATCCTTCAAAAAGGGGTACATTTAGGGGTACCTAAATGTTTTTTGGCTAATCAAACAATGCTCACATGTAGAAACTTGTAGTTGAATTTGAATAAGTGAATTTGAAATTGACGAATATTTGAACTTTATTTCATGCTTGATGAATGGAACAATCAAAGAAAGTAAATTCCACATCTCTCTTCAGTAATTCCACAAGAAGGGCCTGCCACTTGACGAAGATTAACCTTTCAGTAATACGAAAACTGTTCAAGATGTGAACAATACGGAACTACAGGCATCAGGCAATTATATTGCAAATTTAATTGCTGTTTTATTTCTCTTCTTCCATGGCTTATTCTTGATCTCTCCCACTAACCAACCCTCGAAAAAAATCCCAAAGACACAAATACAGGTATGGATAAAGCACTCACCCATGTTTCTTTTTACCCTTCTCAAGTCTCAACTCTACATCAATGTCTACAAGGGACGTACAAGCCCGCAGACAGAAAAATAGATCCAACCAAACAAGTTAACTCCTGATGTGCCAACCTATTTTATCCAAGCATGTAGTTCACCAAGTGACAATACGAACTAAATGACTCGCGACGAAGTTGTGGAAACCCATTTCAAAACGGAAGTTAGTGAAAAACAGTTGTATATTTCCACGAAAAATAAAGAGTTACAATGTTAAATCGATTTCGATGGTTAGGCCATCATCAGTAACAAACAGTTATTGTTCAGTTATTGTTAATTACTGATGATGGCCTAACCGTCGATTTAACATTGTAACTTCATTTTTCGTGGAAATAGACAAAGTTTTTTCACTAACTTCCGTTTTGAGTGACAATGATGGAAAAGAGTTAGGGATCATGAAAAGGGGGATTAAAAGGGACTTCAAACCATAAAGGGGTGAATCGGGACACGTCTGGCAACAATGGATAGGTAGGACCCTAGGTAGTCGACATAGGACCCTGCCATATACAGGGTGTCCCAGTTTACATGGTCAGAGTTCGATTCTTCGATCAATTTCCGACAAAAAATGTCTCGAAGCGATTATTTGAAAAACGCTTCGTTTTAGCGAATTTTTGAAGAAAATTTTGCTCTCACCTCAAAATTTGTAGAATGTGAATTTTTGAAAAAAATTTATGCAGAAATCCGTTTCAAGCTATTCTGAATCATATTCTGAAGTTTAGCGCATTTTAACACAGAATGTGTTTTAGCCATGGACTAACTAGCCGAAAATGGAACGCGGGATGGGAACGAAATGTGTGACGGATGATTTTCACGTACAACCGAGCCGTTGGTAGGGAAATGGAATTTCCGCCATTTTAATCGCACAGAAATCGTTCACCATTCGTTGGAAAGCTCTTGATTTATCACGAATTTATTTCGTTTTTTTTTTTTTTTTTTCGTAGTTTCATACTATCTATTATAATAATAGGATACATACAAAGTGATAACGCTTGAACGCCTGCACCGATTCTCTTCAATTTTTTTTAAACTGACCGGCATGAAGAAAACTGGTGCAGATAATTCTACCAAGTTATAAATCAGATTCCTTCATATTAAAAAACAAGAAAAAGTGCAAAAACGAGGGAAATTCTGGTGCAGATAATTCTACCAAGTTATAAATCAGATTCCTTCATATTAAAAAACAAGAAAAAGTGCAAAAACGAGGGAAAGTTGTAGAATTTGATGGTAGAGGGAGCGCAAAGTGACGAACCAAAACACATGGACAATTATACGTCGCATGTTCAAGAGTTCGTCGCTTTAGTGCAATTAAAGTTCAAATTAAGAATACTGAAAATCAAGGACAGCATCAGAATGGTTCAGTATACACCCGCAATGTTATATTTCCTGAAGCATTAGAATAAATTTTGTAACTGAATGAATGTAACTTTTTTTAATACAACTTGAATAAATAAAAATTAAGGTGAAACAGAAAGATTTTGCTTTTTTATTTTCATAATTAAAGTTTGTACTTGCATCCCGTGGTGACACGGGCTTTTCCACTTGTAACTATATAAATTGATGTTATAAATGAATAGTAAACAATGACGCTTGTTTGGTTGTCACTTGGTTGCGCGACAACGCAATTTTCGTAGTTTCATACTATAACTATATAAATTGATGTTATAAATGAATAGTAAACAATGACGCTTGTTTGGTTGTCACTTGGTTGCGCGACAACGCAAACACATTCTGTGTTTCAATAATTTCGTCCGAAGTATGTAAATAGAGGTAACCGGGGGTCCAGGGGGCTTGCCCCCTGGCGAGGCGCGGAGCGCCGAGTTTTATTTATGTATGTATGTATGTATATATGTATGTGTTATTCCAAACGATAACTGTCCGTAGAATTGTGCTAGAAACTTCAAACAAATTATAAAATGTTAAAGACACAAAACGAAAGTTCAAGTTCGTTGGCCAGCATGATCGAATTACATCTTCGGGTTGAAATTTTCAAAAATGTACTCAAAATTTTCAAAATAGCCTGTTTTTTGCGATTTGTTGTGCGAAATAATTTTTTCAGCATACTAACATGTGGTATATTCGGAATCAGCGTAAAATTTCCTATAAGATTATGTATCAAGTTTTCAAAAATTTCAAAGTTGAAAAATCAGTCAAAAATTGAAATAATGCCGTTCGCTAGTTGTAAAAATCGGTAATATTTGCATGAAACATTGTCCAAATTCAGATTGAACTACTCTTATGGAAGTATCCCTGTATAACCAATCCCAGAACCATGCTGTTTAAAGCGTAGGTAGTAGGTGCTTGTTAAAAAAAAAAAATGTAATCACAACTGACGAGTTTACTCTGTGAATATTCCGTCCTCCGATTCTCTCGGTCGCTCTCTGTAATGTTTTACGTTCAAAATGTCGAAGATTTCTTCAAAAATTCGCTCATGGGGTCATGCTGCATGACTGGACTTTTTTAGTTATTCCACTTTCAAGATTTTTTTGGTGTTTTCGACCTTTTTCAGTAATATGGCCATAAACCACTTAAATGTCGACTTAAAATTAAAAATAAGGATACCATTGGGAAGAGCATTAAATTTCCTATAAGATGATGCTCCACTCATGTTTCCGAAACGGAAGTTGGTTTGTTTTTTCCGAGCCCGAAAATGAAATTTTGTTTTTTCCTCATACGTGATGCGAATTTCACTAAGGATTTTCACCTAAATCGTAGAAAGGAAAATCGGTGCGAACCATAGGAAAAACATCTTCAGATTCTCAGCTTTCCAACGATATATTCAATTTTACTTTTACTTGGCTAATTAGGGGAGAAAATTATGCTTTAATGTCGAAAAACATGGGTTTTTCAATGAAATCGAGGGTTTTCGTGAAAAATGACTCTCTATGAAAATACGAGTTTGGGGGGCCGGTTTCCACGTATTTTTTAACGCTGAATCGAATGGTGACACTTGTAGATCTCCCCAACTTAGTTATCACGGCGTTTTACACGTTAACTCCCGAATTTTATCATTTAATAATGATTAACAGGACGTTTCCATTTTTTTCCGACCGTCACGTCACGGCGAAAATATCGATTTTCTATTGATTTTCACGTACAACCATTGCGTTAGAAGTGTAACTCCCTTAGTTTTCATAGCAGGAAAATCGATCGCCACTTTTTGGAATGCTCTCATTTTATCACAACGTCTCATGATCCCTAAGCCTCTGTAATGTCAAAGAGAGCTGATTTATTACGGTAAGTTATAAGCTAATATTATTATAACAGTATAATACAATTAAATTATCTGACCGTAGGTCTACCGTCTGTTTTTTTTTTTTTCAAGTTTGTTGGATATATTATGCTCAATTTCAAGTGTTTTTGAGGGTAAAACTAGTTGGTTAAAGTGTAAAACTCGGTTATAACTAAGTTGGGGAGATCTGCAAGTGTCACCAGTCGATTCAGCGTTAAAAATACGTAGAAACCAGCCCCAAACTCGCATTACCTATTTCAAGTTTTATAAGAAAGGCCTTTACCTAGAAAGGCATTTAGTCCTTAAATTGGTTCATTTTATTTATTTATTTTTTTTTTATTATTATTATTTTTTAAATTAAACTCCAACGTTTCTCCCCAGGAACTGAGGCTTCTTCAGGGGATTAAAATTCAAATGGGTGAAATATCTACTTACTTATAGTTCTCTTTTTTTTATACAAAAATCAAATTCAAAGTCAAACGTTTTTTGAAAATCAAATTTAAAATTGTTTACGTTTATGTAGGTAACGTTGTTTTTTCGTATTTTTGGCCTAGTTCGCTGGTGACGGTTATTATAAATTTAGAGTCCATCAATCAAATACGAGTAAATTTTGCTCAAGCTTTGAGTGTCTTTTCGGAAGTTGATTGAATTTGAATTTTATCTTAACAATTTCTAGAAATATTCTTTTTAGCAAATTTGATTCTCTTCCTACAATTTTGAAATTTTTGAAGTCCATAGTATATCCTGGGGAGAAACGTTCCAGTCAGTCCATTAGTAAACATTTTGATTAGTTGGACATGTAGGTCAGAATGATGTGTATAGTTTGGTGGTCTGGATGCTCACAAGATCGCATCTCAAAAATACATAACATCAAGTAGTCAATCCCTTAGTAAAAATGCTGATTAGTTGGACATACAGGTCAGAATAACATTTAAAAATATATTTTGGAGGTTGAGGTAGGTAGATACGAAGCAAAAAAAGTTTCAGTCCGCACTGGATTCGAACCCGGGGCCTTCATCATACGAGTCTGTTATTCCTACCAGTGGACCGACCGACCTAGCGTACAGTTGAACAATCACAGTACTTCGCTACTCAGTAGGGAATGCATTTGAGGGAGGCCGCAAGAGCGCTATGTAACGACTCCTATCACAGCATCTAAATGCATCGATGTGTAGGGAAGGGAGGCCGAATTCGGTGGGGGATCCCTACACTTTGAGTTCCGCAGAGACGCAAATTCTGGTCAAGAGAGGAGCCAAATATTCGGAAAAGATTTGCAACTCCACAAAAGCAGCAACCACTTTGATGAGCTGTGGAACTGCTGATGGTGATTTTGGGCCCACCTTCTTTAATTATAAAGCCGAATAAATCTGGAACGAATGGACTGAAGGGGGTCTACCTGGGACCCGATACAACCGGACAAAGTATGCACCCTCACGTTCGAAGGTTGGTTTCAATCACAATGTTGCCTTATTTGAGACGTCTGCCTGAAAAGAAAATCTTGATACATAGGAAAGAATTTGAGCACACACCTACGAGGTCATAATATGGCTTTGCTAACAACACAACATTCGCCTTCGCTTTGTACCTGTCTTCCTCCAACTCATCTCACCTCACTCAACCATTGGACGTCGTGGCTTACCGTTCAATGAGAGGGCCGTGGAGAAAGATTCTCAGAAAATGAAAAGAGACCGATTACGGACGGTTCTGTGGTAGGTACGATTCCAAACATTTTAGTGACTCCTCAAGGAATAGTCGGAAGACATGAAACCAACGCCGAAGGAGAACTTTGAAGGGGGTTTCAGGCCTTTTCTAACGAATCCGTCAATGATTCTACCTGAACGTGATAAGTTAGAATGTGTTTCTCGGATTTTTCTATCTTAGATTGATGAACCTTGTTAATTTGTAAATGAGTGACATGATGACGACTGATGTCAACCTAAGTGCAACGATTGTGATTTTTAAAAAAACTAGGTAATTTTAGCATTTCTGCCGGATAAGGATTTAGTTACTGAATTACCTATTGAAAAACATTTTTTACTTCAAAGAAAAAGTCTGTCTCTAAATTGTTTCCCTCTCAAACCTGGGTGTTTTGTAGATGTGGTTGAGCTGGTTAGGATGGTTCAAAAGACAAAATCTATGTAAAATAACAAGAGCCGAACTAAACTCACCTGTTTTGGAAGTTGCGTCGAATGGCGCAACAATTATTACATTGCAGAACACTTGTAGGTGTGAAAACTGTCACTTTTTAGGTTGGGCAGACCCTTGGAACAGAACGAGACCTATGTTTGGAGTTGATAAACTGGAGCTGAATAAAACAATACCCTATTGTATTTATCAGCGAGGAGTTTGAATTTGAACAAGAAAGATATAGAACTATCTAAAACTGATTATGTTCAACGAATCAGCCTGTTGTTTGTCCGAAAGCCGCTTTCTCTTCTTCAATCCAATGCTCAACATGCTTTCGTCAGGACCTCAGGACTCTTCGTAGGAGAGGATCGGGAGAACCAATAATCGTGAGCTGTTTTCTGAAGAATCCGCTGGTAACGCTGGCATAACCGTTCTATTTTGTGTAACGACTTGAGAAGTCACTTGTCACCGTTCATCAATTATAAGCTATTATAAGCTCTTTGGTTCGGTGGCTTTTTTTTTAGAAGGGGTCGTTGCTCGTTGGATGGTTTCACCTTACCTGTTTTTGATTAGTATCCACAGGTAACAGGAAACTCATCGAAAATAATTGTTTTCCTCACCATCCTAATGTTTAATTTCATGTTTTCAACGACTTTCCCATCCATTTGGTTTTGACGAATGCCCCACTTCACGAGGAAACTCATCAAAACGTCTCGAGTTCAGATTTGTGACGGGTTTCTTTACAATGAGTTTGTAGGGACCAGTTGATATGACTTCCTCTTGTTGATACTTTTCGTTAACCCTTCTCGCTCCACAATTCGTTCTCCGCACCATCATCCTCATCAATACTGGCCAAAAATGAGAATTATATTAGTAATAAATCAATCATTATAATAAAGAAAAACAAACAAACAACTGACAAAAAGCAATTGGTAGGGTACTTAATGTGTGTGAACTGTGAACAACTACACACGTCCTAGACAACAAAATTGGAGACCACAGACTAAATCAAGTTTTGAAGCTGTTGTACTTTGTAAGTAGTTTTTTAATTTCCACGGTTTACTCACATTTTACGATGGTTTTGTGCTGCGTGGTTTATAGTATGGTAACGCGGTTTTCCTGAGGGATGAAACCTTAGAAATCAGAGGACTGCAGCGATCCGGTGGGAAAAGTTTAGCTACCAGTGTGTACAGGACCGACTTCCGCCCTTATGATTCCATGCAGAAAAGTTACACTTCAGATAAGAAGTAAGTAGTTGATCGTTTTTATATTATGTTGTGACAGGCGGCAAACTGGAGTCCCCATACAGGACTTCAGGCCCCTGAACTGGCCAACGCCTGGTTCTTTGAGTTTTAGTGCAAATTATTATACTTAAAGGTCAGGCTACAAGCTACAACATGAACTTAGGAAGGAGCCCTTCCCTTCCTAGGTTCATGGGCTACAAGAACAGGACAGGATCGGGAGAGCACGATCTTGAGCTGCTTTCTGAAGAATCCGCCAGCTGGCAAAATAGCGCTGACAAATTCGTTCTTTTTTGTAGAACTACAGTTACTTTTTTGTCTCCGTTCATTGTTTATGTGAAGAACAGTAGGAATTTATTGTAGTAGAGGTGGGCGAAGTTTGTGTCTCCATGACTGGATGACTGGATGTACAAACGATTTAGGAAGATTAAGCACCACTTCCAGTCTTGGTAAATTCTGACTGTAGACTAGAGAACCGCAATCGGTGAAAAAGTATCGATTTTTTGAATCGATTCTGAATCGGTTTTAAACAATCGATTTCCAAAAAATTGTTCCTCTCAAGTATCGATCTTTTCAAAATTATGTTTTTGCGATTTTTACTTTTTTAGGGATCAAACTCGATCATATAAAATAAACCAATCAACAGTAGAAATAAACAAATATAGGTACATATTTTTTGTTCGAGGATTCTAATGTACTTAATGTATTACCTGTGTAATAAGTAACTAGGTACCTACATGTGCGAAAAAATACTTTCAGACTCAAATCTTTTTTTATTTGGTTCTTTTACAATTAATACTAAAAAATGCTCAAAATAGGAAATAAATGTTTTCAATATTCAAGCAAACTCATTTCGTCCTCCACATCCTGCAAAAATAATAGTTTTGGAGCAATCTTTCCTCTCAGTCTGTTCCTAGCTGCAGTTATCGTATTCCCTGCTTTGGAGAACAAACGTTTTCTAGGAACCGACGTAGCCACGGTTGGTAGATATTTGAAGTCGATCCGGGAAATGTTTGGATAGGTGTCACGCATGTTATTCAAATATTTAAGGGGATCTTCTTGAATTTTCTCTGTAGGCGCATTCATATACAAAGAGAGTTCGGTGAGGAGACGATCTGATGGGCAAGCTTCCCCTGCTCTCAAGAACTTCTGTTGAATTTTACTGTTGTGTTCGGAAAAAATTCCTTTGTTCCTTTTTGATTGATCTGAATCTGACTCAGAGAGCGGTCGGGGGAAACTTCTTCTGCCACGTGAGCCAGTGCTTCCTTGAACAAGGTGTTCAAACGCACGACGTGTTTCGCACATGCAACCTTGTTAAAATACATTTTTTTTAACCGGGGGTCCAAAAGTGTAGCAAATGCAAGGTAACGCACCTGCTCCACATTCTCAAACCTCTTGTCCAGATGGGCTTGAAGTTTTTTAAAAGGGTTTTTGTTTCCTCATAGGTAGACGGTTTTTCTGAAATTTTCGATTTAGTTATACTAACAATTGGGATGACCAGGGAAGACGTTCCATAGGTTTCTCCACTTATTGCCTCGGTGTCTGACAGGAAGGGTTGCAGGACTACCAAGGCTTCGGTAACAATATTTAGCTCAGCAGCTGAAACCTTGTTGTCCTTTCACATGTGGGAAAACCCAAACCTCCTCTAAACGATTTTTTGAGAATCGATTCTTTGAAGCCGGTCCAGAATCAATTCAAATTCTAAAATTCATCCCTCATTATAAATATGAGAAAGTAAATGCTTCAACGAGAACAATAATTTTCAAAACTAGTTTAAAAATCGATTTTTTTTAAATCCCGATTTCTAGACAAATGGGAATAAAAGTATCGATTTTCGATTTTATCCTATTAACGAAAATTGATTCAAAAAACTGATTATTTTACAAGAAAGAATCGATTTTTAAAAAATCGGAAATCGATTGCGGTTCCCTACTGTAGACCCTATTCATGCCATATTATGCACAGATACTGCACAGGCATGTATAATACGAATCACATCCTGATGTGATCTAGATGTGATTCCTATTATATATATCTGTGTAGTATCTGTGCATATAATTTGGCATGAATAGGCAGAAGCTGCGCCTCCTTCGCATGTACTTACTGCCAAAGCTAACATATGGGTTACTGCAGGGAGGCTGCTTGAGTTAAATAGCAAAGTTCGCTCTGCTGTGCGCTCTTAGCTATGTTTCTTGCCAGGTATCCCAAACGCCTATACCTATTAATGCAGCGGTAAAGGCCGGTGGGCCCGGCATTGTCTCTCTCTCTCAGCTAGTATCCCATTGTTACGCCACCAGCGCCTGCTTGCCCTTAGGGTCTCGAGCTGGGTGGCAGCTCGCACTGCAACAGTTCTGGTGGGACCAAGCAACACCAACTGCTCAAAAACCTAGCTCATCTGCTGTTTGCTGCTATGCTGCATGAGTCAGTAGATGGTAAAGATCTCTGTCTGTGCTCTGGCACTTTTTTATTTTTTTAGAAGAGTATAGAAAAGAAGTATATTTATTAGCAGTAGTAGTTTCTTTGGACAACTGTACAAGAGGGTAAAAAAGTAAGAGGGTATGTATAAAGTTACTTTTCTTACCATTGGATAAAAACAGCTGTACCCTACTTTCCAAGCAGCCTTAAAAGAGAGATGTAAACTTACTTTAGTTACTAACGTACGCTACTTTCCAAAGAACCTTACAAGACGATGTAATTAAAGTTATCTTTTGTACCATTGGTCAAGACAAAAGTTGCCTCTTAGCATGGAACATGATTTAGCCAAAAACCATTACGTTTTGTGTGGCGAAAATGCGACCCCGAAGTAGCGGCAAGATGATTTTCCAATAGCCACTGCTACGTAGCGGCAAGATGATTTTCCCCCCCGTACTCCTCCCCCCCCCCCCCCCCCCCCCCCCGTTACGATGGTTCAAAGTGAAACAATCAGTATCCAGGTTACGAAAACGTTCGCATAGAAAAGGTGGATTATTTCTGTATCAAGCGTCACTTGTCTCGCAGCTTACCCATTGCAACGTCGGCGCTCCTAGATGGGTAACTTAGTAAAACATTGGCCCCCTCCCGACCTCACCATGTCGACTCAAACTTGATTTTCTTTGCATATCCTGGGAGGAAGATGTTCCCTGATCATCTGATGCCAAATATGTGACAGTAGAGTGATTCTATATATGCTAGAACGAGGCGTCAGAATGCATGTTTTGGACCCCCCCTCTCTCACCTTACTTTTTGTCCACCAATTTCTTCCAGTTCTCCAAAGCCTATTTTGATGAAATTTGAAACGTAGGCTACATTTGACCTGACGAAGTGCCTTTTGGAGTTTTGGAGCCGCTACGACCAAGTGACGGGATTTTTTAAGGGAGGGGGGTAAATACAAAATTCTCTCCCGTTCACCCTAGGAAGTTGAAATTGGATAGCAAGACTCACACTCAAACTCATATAAACATATAATACAGGACAAGAATACTTTCTTTGAAGGTGTTAATCGAGGTGTATTAATAATGGTTTATTGGATAATAATGGTTAGATAAGGATAATAATTGTTTATCGGTAGTAAAGTTTTATAATTTTCTGCGATGAAATTCTGTGTGGACCTGAGTGTTTTTGATTTATTTATTCTATTTTTTTATGAGCCGTAGGCTCAGCAGAAACATTTAGGAGGTCCGAAGTTTAAAAACAACCTTGAGTTTCTTCCAATAATAATGAAATTTGAAATAGATCCTCCCATGGGGCTGCTGGTTTACATTTACTAGGTATAGGTAGCCACCATGACGTGACACCACCCAGATGAGCTAATCACGTTATATTTTAGTCTACTTTTATATTACCTAGTTAGAGCAGGGCTTGCACTTGCCAAGTTGTGTACCTAGAGGTACATTTTTTTGCACATTTCTTGAAAATTAGATGAACAATGGTTTTTGGTCGATTTCAATGATTTGTAACTAATAGCGATCCAAAACACGGCACTAGAGTGGTTAAAAAAAAAAAAGTTCTGGGATTTCTGGTCCCCATTGTGTTTTTGCTTCCTCGGTATGTGAGGATGACCCTCCTAAATTTTTAGCAAAAAATATTAATCCTAACCACTTTACCTGGGTCGATTTTTGCCAGTTATCGACCGCTATCGTAAACCAACCTCTAAATTGGTGCCGACGTGATGATTTGTATTAATTCAGGTGTATTGAGGAATGATGGAAATGGATAAAAACCGAAATAGTATTAGGCATAACTTTGTATTGAACTATACATCACATCTAAATCATGGCTTTAAAAATATGTGCACAAATTTCCAACACTCGAAACATCATTTTAAATTTTAAGAGGTTCAACATCAATAGAAAAATAGCAACATAATTAAATTCAAAACGGTTTCATAAACATATACCTATATCAGACTCATAATCATCAGTTTTTATAAACATTGTAAATCATAAAATCAGATTATCAAATTAGTAGACGGCCAAAAATTATCACATCAAAAATTATTTCTTAACCAAAAATATTTTTGCAATGCAAAAATATTTTTGCGTACATGTTAGAACCAAGAGCCTTTGTTAATATATCCGCAATTTGCTCTCGAGTTGAGATGTATTTTATTTTCACATTTCCCTTCTCAACTTCATCATTAATGAATCTGTAACGAACGTCAATGTGCTTGCATCGTTTATTATTGTCTCCATTAGTACAAAACAGAATAGCATTTTTGTTGTCTTCAAACATAGATATTTCTCCTACTTCAATTTCCAAGTCTTTCATTAATTGCTTTAGCCAAAGACCTTCTGTTATGGCAACCGATAGAGACACCTACTCCGCTTTTGCTGTAGAAAGTGCAACAGTAGCTTGCTTGTTTGATCTCCATGAAATAGCATTATTTCCGAAATAGAAGATAAAACCAGAACGAGATTTTCTTTCATTCGTGTCACTACCAAAATCAGCATCAGCGTATCCAATTAATTTTATATCATTTGATTTTTCGTAAGTTAATGTAACATTCATGGTACCTTTTAAGTATCGTAATATTCGTTTAGCATATTGCCACATTTCATCAGTTGGATTTTCTTGAAATTGACTAAGTTTATTAACTGCAAAGCAGATGTCTGGTCTGGTCATGTTTGCAATGTAGTTTAGACAACCTAACAACTGTCTATACGGTTTAGTAGTAGTTTTATTAGGGTCAAGATTTAATTCGATTTTCAAATTTTGTTCCATTGGAATTTTAACTGGAGTGCAATCGTACATACGAAATTTCCTTAAAACGTTTTCGATGTATTTTTGTTGAGAAAGACATTTTCAAATCATCACGTCGGCACCAATTTAGAGGTTGGTTTACGATAGCGGTCGATAACTGGCAAAAATCGACCCAGGTAAAGTGGTTAGGATTAATATTTTTTGCTAAAAATTTAGGAGGGTCATCCCGACATACCGAGGAAGCAAAAACACAATGGGGGCCAGAAATCCCAGAATTTTTTTTTTTTTTTTTTGAACCACCCTAACGGCACATTCACCAATTAAATCAGAATGATTCTGACGAAATTTCATTTTCCTGATATAATATTAACGCCCTGAATCTTCCCAGATATCTGAGGTTAGGAACCGCCCTTGTCCACTTATTTTATTTATAATATATACTTGATATAGCTTGCAATGCCATACAATCCATATTCAATAATAATTCATACTGTAGAAATTGAAACGGTTTGCAGGTGTAGATTGGTAGGTTGCTCTTACGCGTAAAAATCCTATGAGACCTGGAACTATATTCATTAGCAGTTATTGAGGACGTTTCGGCAAGTTCAAACATTTGGTGCAAGCTGTACAATAGGCCGCAGCTCATAAAAAAAAGACAAAACGGAAAAATAATTGGAGAGGAAAGTGAAAACGAGCTGAGGTGTTTTGGACGGTATCATGTGAAATAGTTTATGGGTCTAGTGTCGAATCATTCGACTAAATGAAGATAGAAAAAATAGTTTCTATCCCAGTAACGAGGACGAGGAAGCAGGTAACAGACGTTCAACATCTCCGAAGTTACCAGCTGTCCTACTACCGATATGAAGTTCCTCAGACATTTTCTGCTGATGGCAACCATTATAGGAGTCATTAGTAAGGATTGAATTCCATTTTCTTATCTTGCTATATTTCGTCAGATTATGAGTAGATTTAAATCATTATCGGCTAGTTAGTGTCATGGGCGGATTTACTGGGATACCAGGGGAATGCCGCACCACCCCCCCCCCCCCCCATTTTCGAGATTTTTTTTTTCTTCGACAGGAATAGAAATTTTTTTTTTTTTTTTTTTGTTCTAACAATGTTCCTACACATAAAATAGTTCTTTAACGCACTGTGTGATGTTCGGAAATCCTTATTTTTCAAATTTTCCATTATTGTTCCGACACTCTCTGATACTATACATGATGTCTCAACTTAAGTTCCCGTAACTTCAGAGATCGATTCTACAGCTCAAGGGCTACAAAAGGTGTCTCATAGAAAAAAATTGTAGAGGCTTCGTTTCCTAGTTATTCACGATTTAAGATTTTTGTCGTGTTTTCAATCTTACATCACAAAATCGGCTATAACTCCCTTCCATATTGAGTAAACTAAAATTTGAGGATACTGTTGGAAAGAGCGTTGAATTTCCTTTTGGATAGGCTACCCAACTTGTGGAAATATGCGGATTTAGTAGTCACAAATTCACACCAAAGTGAAAAAATTGTCAAAATTTGAGAATCGTGTATTTTTTTAAAACGCAGGACGGCATCCATAATCCCCTGAATTCCTCGCATGTTTCAGGAAAAACTTGGCTCTAATCTCACCTTTCCAGCGGTATAATCAATTTTTATTTTACTTTGCGAATTAAAGGAGGAAAGTATGTTTGTATGTTGTAAAAAAAGGTTTTTTCTATGAAATCGGACCCCCTAAAAAATTTGAGTTTGGGGCCGGTTTCTACGTATTTTTTCCTGCTGATTCGAATGGCAATACTTGCAGATCTCCCCAACTCCGATATAACCGAGTTTTACTCTTTAACTAACTAGTTTTACCCTTACAAACACATCAAATTGAGCATTACAAATTAACTAAAAAATTCGTGAGTCAAAGGGGAGAGAGGCGATTAACCTACTACACCCAGAGGATACCCTGAAGGTCGAATAAACCGTCAGGAATATCCCCAGCTGCAGCGTATTCAAGAATCGAGAACGAAGAACCACTCCTATCCATCACACTCCCTGGGCTTTCAAAAAACGCGAGGGTGGGGGGGAGTGGAAGGGGTGCTCCAAATAGGCAGGGCTGGGGTAAAAGTTTATTTTTTATAGCTTTAGGCCGGCTTCAGACGAGGCACTAAGTTGACCGCCGTGTGAACACTCCCTTCAGACGAGGCAACTTTATCACCATATGGAATCAACTTTATTTCCTAAGGGGACGTTTAGTACGATGTTAGAACCCGAGGAAGCTGGAGCACTTCTTGTGCTTGCTCTTTTGCACGAAGAAAGTGAAAAAAGGAGGAGACCAACAAGTGTGGGTTCATCCAATTTCACAAAATCGGGAAATGGGCGCTTTTTCGGTGTTGCATCCTCAATTTAATAATTAGGTACTTAAATAATTCAAATAATTTTGATGAAATGTTCTTACTGATTCCACTCTGTTGTGTTGGCTCCAAATCATCAAATCCATCATGACACTTTCGGGCCACTTCCCTCCACGCCTCACTTTTTTTAATTTTGTCCCCATAATGTCTACACCTCATGTCGCGGGACGAATCCGAATAGATTCTATAAAATTTTCTATATTCAAACCTCGCAGAGCTATGCCTTCCATGGTGGCTCGAAGTTGACTCGTGTGAAGACGCTCATTGGCGCTAGTGTCCTTTGAGTAGAACCAACTAGTGGGGATGAGAACGGTGCAGGCACTGTGCCGGGCTCCCACGTGTACGGGCGGACGAGTTGACCGCGTGTGAAGGGGTTCGGGCAACTCCCATTCACTTTCCACAGAGCTACACTCCTTGCACCCGCCCGTTCACATTGTGTAATCTCAAAACCGCCTCGTGTGAAGCCAGCCTTAGGCGTCATTGCCCATTTTACCTATTGGTTCTGGGGGGGGTGTAGTTCTGTTGTTCTTAAAAGAAGTCAGACATCTCTCTGATAGGGAATTCAATGCTCTTTCCAACCATATCCTCTAATTGGAATTTACACAGCAAATTAAGGGAGTTATGATCATCAGTTTGCTCAATACTCTATTACCATCGACCTAATGAGTGGTTTGGCCTGTATAAAAGGTTAGACCATGATTATTGAATCAACCTGGATAAGTTTTTTAACCTAGATAAGTGGATGTGTGTGTAGGATATGTAGCTACCTGGAAAAATGACCGCTACTTTGGAATTGCATTTTTGCCACACAAAAGGAAACGTTTATGGGCAGTTAGGTCACGGCTGAAGCATTAAAATCGGTGGGGGGGGGGTCCACCCCCACCCCCCAGGCGAGGCCTGGAGGGTCGAATTATTTTTCCATTTTTATTCCAACTGAATACAAATTCATTGACTTTATTTTTAGTAGGACAATGACTATAACCCTTTTTCTCACCACAGATTGTCTTGAGCAAACAACATTATTATATCTAGGTATTTTATATCCAAAATTAATGATCAATTTATTATTTTATTTTATTAATTTTTTTCTGAATAGAACTTTTTTGCTGTTAGGTACGTCTTTCTCCTTGTCCCTCCATGATAGTCAGTGACATATTGGAATAGGTTTCCACAATCTCACCACAATCTTGTTCTGCTCATGAAGTGAAACAGATTACTTTTTAACAGCGTTACTTTTTTCGAGGATTATTTTACCTTTTAACGTGGGTACGTAAACAATGAAAACACGTAAACAAATGCATTTAAACAACGAATCGGAGGACAAAGAATTAGAAATTGATAAAGAACTTTTTTTACATCATAATCCTCTACAGTCAATCCAGAGCAGTTCCACATTTTCATCATCGAGTTGGTCATTCCACACAAACATGTAAAAACTCTCCATCTTCAAAGTACCTAGCCTGATAAATAATCCAAAGAGATAAAAATCGAATGCGACAGCGACAATCCAAGCACAAAACAACATTTCGCGGTAGGATAGCTCTTCTCTTGGCTTGGAGTTGGGTTCCAACCCCTCCGAAGTCGAGAAATTTCCCATCTCATTTCCGATAATCGTTTATGAATAGAGGCTTTTGAGGAGGGTTGCCTTCGGATGTGACCGCTCTGAATACGTTGAGGAGACAGGAACCCACCTCAAGGCCAATTTCAGCTCAAATGTGGAGGTCTGCCTCACTTTTGCGATACCGATCAGGTGAAATTCCCCTCAACAACCCACCTTGAGGAGACCTCAGCGTTGAGGAGCGACTATGAATTCCGCATAATTATGTCTTTCTGAACAACTTTCGTTCCGGTCTGTGTGTATATTTTGTGTCCGTAAATCCTTCTAACAAGCTCAACTTCCACAGTTTTCATCCGATTTTGAAGAATTTCCAGGGAATGTGCGGGTCACGCAGATGGTCCTCTTTCAGTTTCATGGTTCTCAAATCAATACTTCCCGCTGCGCATGAGCAAACTTAAATTAGGTACATCAAGAGTAATTTTCTCGTTTCCAAATTGATTTTGACGTTTTACGACATCTTGGTTCCCACAAACATCGATCGCTGAAATTTGGAGGATGCTTAGAAAATTTGATCATTCCATATTAACATCATCAATGCATGCATAATTGTATCATTGATAGTGCTGCGCATGCGCAAACGTGAAATGCTTGTAACAAGCATAATTTACACAGTTATCATCCGGTTTTGATGAAATTTTCAGGAAATGTGCGGGTTAAGCTGCCGTTGGTCCCCTTTCAGTTTCACTATTCTCAAATCAATACTTCACCCTACACTTTGGAAATGTAAATTACATCAAGCATCATTTTCTTGTATTCTAATTCACCGATGTTGACGTTTTACGCTACACTGGATTTACAATTCCCTCGTCCATAAAAAACATACTTCGGAATCTTCAAGGATTATTTTAAAAATTTTCAGTGATCTATACATTCATATTGCAGTAACCTGAAAGCTATGTGACACGCCCAACTTGAACTTTTTTTAAATATTTTTTTATTCTACGCATCTTGAAACAAAAATCACCAAATTTTAAGGGGTGATTAAATTGTTGTTTCTTGTTAGATTACAAAGGTAGATTACAAACCTAGGTACTTAAATTGTTGATCATAATAAAAAATTAATATATATCCAAGCATCCCTAGATTGTTGCTTTATTATTGTGTGTTATTCAATAAGTTCGTGTTGAAATATAATCATAAGTGACGTCTCATTTATTTCTTCCAGCAAGTTCGCTAGCAGCGCCGTTAAAAGAATCTGATGGTAAGTAGGTACCTATGTACATACATTCTAAGATTAAAAGAATTCACATAGTTATCTATAAGTAGGTACCTCCTATATTATAACTATCATTAGATAAATGTGGTAATGTAACGGTTGAACAAAAAACGTTGTGTCATGATTACAAAAAAATGCTGCAAATTATTACGCAAGGGTTATTATTTCTGTATTGTATAGCTGTTCTACGCAGATCATCTGTCTATAATTATTTAACGAATCATTATGTAGGCAACTATCTAATATATCTGCATAGGTGCAGACGCTAATGAAGAGATTTAATCAAATTAAATAATACACCTACTCTATCCTTATACCTAAGTTTTCAAGACGAGCTGATGTGGTGCCGTGATTGGTGTGTAACCACTTTGTGTAATGCCGCTCGTTTGCTGCAAGCATAAAACTATCTAGCGGTCATTGATGAAACTTCATATAGAGTGGTTCATATGCAAAATCGTAGGTTCGCTGCTCCGTTATACCTTGTAGAGAGCAAACGGGAAAACGTAAGGCTTTTCGGGTGATTTCATTTGATTCGATAGATAAAAATATATAAGTAAATGATATATATTCTACCTTGAAAGTTGTTGTTATCTCAATTTTTCATTATTTCATTACCGCTGTTTAGGGTTGATCAAAATTGATGTGATGTTACTGGCACATCCCCGGCCAATGTATGATTTTTCAGCCAAATTTCGTTAACTTTGGTCTAGTAGTTTTGGAGAAAAGCTCTGGACGGCATATGGTGTACAGACAGATTTTTTTTAATTCGATTTTTAGATTCTATATGCATCTTAAAACGTAAACCAACAAATTTTGATGGGGGGGTTAAAAAATTTTTGATTTTTTCTTGGTCGATTACGGAGGTTTGTTATTGGAAATGATAAACAAAAAATGAATAACCGCCTAGTGTAATGAGGTGCAATGATGCAGTAGATGAAAATTAGAATTATTGAACATTATTATCAACTAGGTATCTACCAACAATTTTTGATCAATGCAAAAATAGGTACCTACTGATTATAATCTAAATAAATAATAGTAGTTTCAACCTATAATATTCAATACTTGTACTGTTTTGTACATTGCAGAATCAGATGACAATGACCTACCTACAAATCATTCGTCACAAATTACGTCATCCTATCAATATGGCACATGAGCTTCAAATATCGACTAATAACTTCCCCCCCCCCCACTTCCCTCCTAAAAACCGATAATTATTTTGAACCTCTCGAAGATTGTTCATAACTGGAATGCAATCTGGATCGAACCAAAAACCAGTCTCGGGAATCAAATGAGAATAGTAAAAACACCATGATTTATCAGTACATATTTCGCCCATTCATTCGAACCTCCTGACATATATCCCAAAACTAGACAAAATTCCTGGTTGGACAAACAACAATGACGAAAATCTTTTGAGAATTGTAGCTTGGTCAGTGCTAACAAAACTTGTCACAAACACGCACTAAAAAATCCCTCAATGGGGGAGTGGGCACACCATTCAATAAAAAAGTGGGGAGGACGCTGACCAGGCTTACCCATCACCGGACCTAGGGATCAAGGAAGTTTCAGAAGGAGGAGGAGGGAGAGTGGGATGAACGCCTCTATACCACACATCCCAGAACACTCCTGTAGAGATGCCCAATTCAAGTAACTCTGTGGCACTTTTCCCGCACCATGACACAGTCTTGCGCATCACCTTGAAGTTATTAGTCGGCACTACTTTTAGCTCATATATCATATTTATATCGTACTCACTTATCTTAGCCTGCCAGATCTGCTCCATATCTATGCTGCCATTGACTAACTGGACATCAGGGCGCCTGCAATCTGCTTGCAACAGCACCATGACGTTGAATGTGGCCACCATGAGTCCACAAGCACTGCTGCACTAGATGATAGTGATTCTCATTTTTGCCCTGATAGGCACGGTTGAGTGTCCACTGTTCTGCCTGCGACTACATCTAGAACATCTCACTGAGTTGGCTGATGTAACACCTGGCTGGTGAGAAAATATCCATAGTCATGGGCCCCAATTGCCTCTCAAGCCATTCATCCACTGGGAACAAATGGAGGATTCAGAACACTGTCAGAGTTCTTTACCGTTACACCACAATAACTGCTGTCTGATGAAGTCAAGGTTTCAGCTCGGGCCCCTAACAGCAAGCAGGTACTAGTGGCCCAAAGATATGATGGTGACAGATAGAAAAACAATACCGAGCCCATAGGCCTTGACGGGTGTGTGGATGCAAACACTTGGGACACCAGGTGAGAAGCCTAACCATGAGTGCACAGCAGAGTAAACTTCACGATCTAACTCAAACAGCCTCCCCACAGCAGGCCTGCAAAAGATGAACCCATAGGTTAGCTTTAGCAGCAAGTACATGTGGAGGAGATACAGCTTCTGATGTCACTTCAATGGAGCCTTGGTAAAATGGGAGAGTGATACACCAAGATCCACACGGCTTGTAGCTATGGTGGTGACACACATCATATCAACTTCAAGGTACTGACAAAACTCTAGCACAGATTAGGTGGGGATAGGTAGGTGTCCTATGACAAAGCATAGGACATAATAACATCTATTATAGGACTGTACTGTTTATATAGTCTTACTGTACTGCCACAACAATCATGTGTGATTTGTACCCAATTTTCAAGAAATTTGGTCCAGTACCAAATATTGGTACCTACATTACTTTTATACATGAATACTTACCTTGGTGTTAACTGCTTAAAAGCAGCATAACCGTAACTAGTTCCCAGGGAGCTTTGATGCTGAATGGGGGGTGGGGGTGGAGAGGGTATGCCATTGCCACACCCCAGTTGCACTTCACCACTTTTTCTCCTGTTGCTTTCTGTAGATGTACTTTACTAGCACACATTGCTAGTTGAGTCTCAGTCACTATATCCCGTGCTAGCCCCGTGATAAACTATCATTCTTGTAAAATAAAAATTGTCAAAAACGGCCAAAAATCGATGATTTATATTTCTAGCAGAATATGAGTCAAAACAAAACTATAAACGATTAACAAGTACATTAAACGATTTTGACACAAAACTGTGCTGAAAAACGTAATTTAATTTCATCAATATTTTCTGAAAAACCTATGAATGCTACAAAAAAATCTGAAATTTTATTTAGTACCTTTGATTTTTGGTTGACATAAATTGGTTTTTTAACATTTCCTTTGTACTCAAATTGCTCAAATTTCGATACAATTTAACATTAGTACAATAGATGCTGGTAAATACGGCATTGAGATAAGTAGAGTTGTTGCACTCGACGATTTTGTAGAATTGATTTTAGCGACATTTTCGTAGAAAATGAAGCTCTTGCAATGAGTCGGAAAATTTTAAAATCAAAATTTTTGAAAAATGTCTTGATTAAAATACTTTTTGAGGCATTCTGAGACGAATCCTAGAGTTTAACACTTTTTCATACCTATATATATATTTGTTCTTTTATTTATTTATGTGTCATTCCAGACGATCTCCTTAGGATTGAGATAAAACCCGTTCTTGCGCCAAAAAATCAAGCTTTCCAAATGAAAGGTTGAGTTCGTTGGCCAGCACTTTTTGAGCGCTTCAAATCGGTAACATTTCAAAAAATGTGTTCAAAAAAATCACTAAAAGTGGCTAAAAACGTTTTAGTCAAAACAAGATCATCAACGATTAAATAGGACATTACGAAATCGTTGCTCAAAATTATGCAGAAAAAGTACTTAAATTTCATTAATATTTGCTGAACGATCTATGAAAACTGCAAAAAAAGCTGAAATTCCAAAATCTTTTTTGAATCGCTAAATTTTATTTAGTGCGAGTTTTTTTGCCATAAAATTGTTTTTTAACAATTTCTCTGTACTCAGGTTATTCAGGTTTCAATACAATTTAACAAAATATTATACACCTATTAAGAAAGGTGGTAATTTAAGAAAATTCGCTCATACTATCATGCTGCATGACTGGAACTTTTTTTTTAATCGACTAGGTGTATACCTACTCGCATTTGCCAAATATTTGAAAAACAGGTTGGTAGGTACTTGTCGGCTACTGATATAGATTAGGTAGGCACTAGGTAAAAGAATATAAAGTAGTCTACGAGTAATATATACCCTACCTACCTAGCTGTTAACTAAATATTCAGTAACATTGTGTAATAAATTAATTATTCAGTAACATCGTGTAATAAACTAATTATTCAGTAACATTGTGTAATAAGTGAGTGCACGTACGTCTACATTTGTTAGTAGTAGCGAAGTAGGCACGCTACTTTTGTTGCATACTTATACATACTCACTATCCTTCATTACAGAGTCAAACGATGATGACAACGCTGATGGTGAGTAAAAATCACTTGTCAAACGACATCATCTTCAGTTGGAATAATTCCACTCTACGTTGTTACTCCCTTAAAACAGAAAATCTGTCTGTAAAACAGAATATTTTTCCTTTTCTATTTTTGAAGGTACTTAGTGGGTGTTCATGAAAGGATGCCATCCCTTTCCTTATAACTGGCAAAACAATGTATACTTAAATCGAATCCTTCTAGACTCTTAAGAAGATGCCCCCTCAGGAGGTTTTACTCGAACAAAGTTACTTCAACCAAAGTCCTTCATTCTCGTAAATTCATATACTTAATCATAATATATAATAATTTAATCATGTAGGTAATTATTTATGACTTGATGAGATTTTTAGGCATTAAATTATCTTCACTCACGGTTCATATTGCTCGTAAATACGGCAGAGGGATAGATGTTGCTGTAGACGAAAATAATGTAGAAATTATTTTTTTTTAATCGACTACTTTCATCTGCCAAATATTTGAAAAATAGTTGCCTATCGCCACTGATATCTAGATTAGGTACCTACTAGGTAAAGAATATAAAGTAGTCCGAGTAATATATACCCTATCCACCTAGCTGTTAAACATCACCTAAGTTTGTTGCATATTTATGCATATTTATACATACTATCCTTCATTTCAGAGTCAAGCGAAAATGACAATGCTGATGGTGAGTACAAACCATTTTTCAAATGACATTATCTTCAGCTGAAAAAAATGAAAAGTTTTAGGATTCGACAGACTGTCTATCCAGACATTGGCAGAAACAGTAGGATTTTTAGTGTCCTGCTCTCCAATAGTTCCTTAAGTTCACTATATTTGCATAAAAAAAAAAAAAATAATAATAATAAAAATAAAATAAATATAAAATTTAATAAAAGTTTAGGATCAAATTTTGTGCCAGATGCTCTTTATCAAATCAGGCTAGATCCGAATTACATTGGTAGGAATCAGCTATGGATAGGGGCCCCTCACCCATTCGTGGTGACCAATATGGTTATACCATCTGAACAGATAGCTCGTCCTCGGGATGGGAGGGAGGGGGGTGTCTGCCATCCTCACAGAGTCGATGGGTGGTGGGGACCTGAACATAGGAAATGACATATTAATGTGAAAGAGTGGAAGCCGTCTGGCTGGTCTTCTCAAATCTTGCACATAAATGGCACTCTGTATTTATGAGTATGCTAGATTCGAAATTACTGAACTTCGGCCTCTCTAGCGATCGTCTTCTTGGGGTGGGGGGGGGGGACTACATCCTGTACACCTCAGGGCTGGGACTCCATAAACGTCATATTTCTCAAAATGTTTCAAATTTTTAGAGAGTATCGAGTTCATCTGGCCAGTCATTCTGTTCCTTCAATGCACATAGATCAGCTTTTTCTCTAACTTCGGGTTCGGAATTGGGCCCCAACCCCTTCGTAAAACGATACTTGGAAGCCATTTTTGTTTGCGGCCCCCAGCTGCACAATATGAAAAAACCTGGTATCCTAGTGTGGTATTACGCTACTTTACCGATTAAATTGGTGACCCTACTGCTTTTGGCCTCTGGGCAGTGTCCTCAATCAATCCTAGTGAATATAGGGTCAAACATTAAATCTGATTCGACGGAAGTTGCCCTCTCTATTAAAAAGGACTCACTCTCAGACAGCGGCACCAATATTAAATTTGATTCAACGGGAGTTCGGATTTGTTACCCTCCCTATTAAAATCCCCTCGTCCTCTGGCGATGGCTCCAACCCCGAGTTTCCTGTTATTGAATGGGGAGCCGGAACTATGCGTTCCATCTGCCCTGCGGCAGTATTTGGACACTACATCACAAGCACACCATCGGGATCTTCTCCTATTGACGAAACTAACTGGGTTGCCACAACCCTCGGGAATACTGGGGTCGATGTTTCCATTTTTTCTGCTTATTCAACTCGCCATGTGGTGGTGTCTGCGGCAGCACGGAAAGGAGTCCCTAAATACGCCATTTTTCGAGCGCCAGGCTGGACACCGGCCCCTATATGACAGGGGGGAGTTCGTGTGATTTACATGTATAATTTCATTATTATTCTCTGCTTAGATGCTGGTCACACTGATGTGATCCACCTATCTATTACAGCACAAGTTGACTCTCACTTGAGCACCATCCACTCTTAGAAGGAGTGTTTTAATAATGACATCTGTACATCCGGTTTTTACATAGATACGTTACAGCCCAAGTCGGTTTTCACTTGGGCACCATCCACTCCCAGAGCGGGAGTACTTTAATTATGTTTCTATTTTACTACACCTATGTACTACTTGCTCATTTACGCAAATCACATTCTTCATTGTCACGTTTAGTGGACACATCTGTTTAAAGCAGCTCAATTTGACCCTACATTCAGCGCCATTTACCATTTACTCCCATTATAGAGTGACCTACACACATGATTTATGTTTTTTATATACTGAGACTCTCAATTGAGCACCATTTACTCCCAATATGGAGTGACCTGCACTCATGATCTAGGCATGTGTGATTTATTTATGTTATTACATTTACGCACTTCCGTTCATAACAGCTCAATTTGACTTTTCATTGAGCACCATTTACTCCCATTGCGGAGTGACCTACGCACATCATTTGTGCATCTGTAATTTTCTTTTTGCAATTTTATGCATTACTCGTTATATGTGCACCATAAATGTGCTATTATCACACCTATGTGCCTTTCTCGTATTTAAGGTCTCAATTTGACTCTATGGGGCACCATCTATCCCAGCTGTTTTGAGCTCTAGCTTTGGCTCCAGCCCATTCCCTTGATCATTTCCTGTATCTACTTAGCTGGCATAATAGACCCATGCTTACCATAAATCGGCTATTAACAGTTGAGGTGGATCAGCCATTGGCCTTCCCCCACCCTCATTTATTGTTTTTCCCTGTTCTTACGTCGGGGAGGGGGGGGGGGGTGCAGGAACGCTACCTAGTGGTGGCTCAGGTGGGTTTGGGGGCGTAGAGTACTACATTGGGCCCCTGCACCAAGTGTGTACCACTAGTGGAAATTTTTTTGTCTGGATTTCACTCCTGGGAGCTCTCTCGCCCCTTCACCCCCTCCCCTAGCCAGCAGGTGAATGATATCTCTAAATGGCCTGCATAAATAGTCTTCTACAAAAACCGTACTATAATTACTAACTCAACTTACTTTTTGGAAAGATTGAGTACAATTATAGAAGGTCGAGGAGATACTGTTTAGTGCCCATCCTACGCTGTCACCACTTTTCAGCCACCCAGTCATTCACCTGCAGCATCCAAAGATCTTACAACTAAAGTGCGGCAGATCCGCATCTCTCCCAAGATGGAGGAGTGTGGGGAGGCGCGCAGGGCAGCCAATGTAGGAGAGCGTAAACTCTGGTGTATTTTCAAAATCTGCATTTCTGCGGGGTTTTTCAAATATTTTTTCTGAAAAATCACCCCGAGCGATGTGTAACATGCCACTGCATAAGTAAACAGTATTTTCCTCAACCTACTATAATTGTACACAATCTTTCCCGAAGTTGAGTTGAGTTAGTAATTAGGTAGGTACTAGGTAAAAGAATATAGAGTAGGTTGTCTACGATTAATGTATACTACCTTCCTAGCTGTTAACTAAATATTCAGTAACATTGTGCGCACCTACGTTTGTTGCATACTAATACATGCTTACTATCCTTCATTACAGAGTCAAAGGAAGATGACAACTCTGATGGTGAGTAGAAAACATTTGTCAAATGAAATCATCTTCAACTGGAATAATTCCACTCGTACTAGGTAAACGAATATAAAGTAGTCTACGAGTAATATATACCCCACCTACCTAGCTGTTAACTAAATATTCAGTAAAGTTGTGTAATAAATTAATTATTCAGTAACATTGTGTAATAGGTGAGTGCACGTACGCCTAAGTTTGTTGCATACTTATAGATACTTACTATCCTTCATTACAGAGTCAAAGGAAGATGACAACTCTGAAGGTGAGTACAAACCATTTATCAAATGACACCATCTTCAACTGGAATAATTCCACTCTACGTTGTTACTCCCTTAAGACAGAAAATCTGTCTATAAAACATAAAATATTTTTCTATTTCAATTTTTGAAGGTACTTAGTGAGTGTTCGAGAAAGGATGCCATCCCTTTCCTTATAACTGGCAAAATAATGTAGGTATAAATCGAATCCTTCTAGACTCCTATGAAGAAGCCCTTCAGGTGGTTTTACTCGATCAAAGTTAGTTCAGCTAAATTCCCTGACTCTCGTAAATTCATATACTTAATTATACAGGGTGATTCCCTAGTAGATGCAAAAAAAAAAAAAAAAAAAATTGGGTGAAACTACATCAAAAATGGAGTAAAATGCCGCCAACCGCATATTTTTATCTCAATCCGTACTCGAGATATGATTTTTCAAAGGTTTTTTCAGGAATACCGTGTTTTTTTCATTTTAAACTCGGATTTCTCCACTTTACCTCATTTAATTTTAACTTTCAACCTCATTTTCGGTATCAGCATTAAATTTCCTACAAGAATAGTGTACTTGGGTTCTTAAAAAGTACCATCCGAAGACCCTCACATCAGCTCAAACATTGACGATTTTGAAAAAAGAATATTTCTGAAAATCTTTAAAACTTTACTACTCTTTTAAAAAGAATCCTGAAAACTGGCAAATCTCATGAAAACTGCTTCATCTAATATGCTTTCCAACGGTATTATCAATTTTACTTTTATTTTGTTATTTAGTGGAGAAAATTATGTTTTAATGTTAAAAAATGTGGGTTTTTCAATGAAATTGTTGGTTTTCTCGAAAGATGACCCTCCATGAACCTACGAGCATGGGGTCAGTTTCTATGTATTTTTTTCTCGCTGGATCGAATGGAAACTCTTGCAGATCTCTCAACTACGTTATAATCGAGTTTTACACTTTAATTAACTAGTTTTACGCCATAACACACATACATTTAATCGTAACAAACAAACTAAACATTTGCGATTTTAAGTGTAAAGCTCGGTTATAACGGAGTTGGAGAGATCTTCAAACGTTACCATTCGATACAGCGTGAAAAAATACATAGAAGCCGACCCCATACTCGTAGGTTCATGGAGGGTCACCTTTCGAGAAAACCAACAATTTCATTGAAAAACCCACATTTTTTAACATTAAAACATAATTTTCTCTACTAAATAACAATATAAAAGTAAACTTGATTATAACGGGTAATACATACCCTACCTACATAGCTGTTAACGAAATATTCAGTAATATTGTGTAATAGGTATGCCTACGTTTGTTGCATACTTATATATACTTACTATCCTTCATTGCAGAGTCAAACGACAATGACAACGCTGATGGTGAGTGCAAAACATTTGTCAAATGAAATTATCTTCAACTTTAGTGAGTGTTCGAGAAAGGGTGCCATCCCTCTTCTTATAACTGGCAAATTAATTTGTAAATCGAATTTTTCGAGACCCTTGAGAAGGAAGTCCCTCAGGTGGTTTTACTGGAACAAAGTTAGTTCAGCCAAAGTCCCTGATTCTCGTAAATTCATACAGGTACTTAATCATCTTATATAATAATCTAATCATGTAGTTATTTATTGCTTCATGAGATTTGTAAGCATTCAAATATCTTGTTAAATCATCGTAATTGAATTGCAGGAATTGATGAATATATTCAATACTTCATCCATAATTTATGATGCTGGTAAATACGGCAGCGAGATAAGTATAAGTAGATGTTGTCGCATATGAAGATTTTGTAGAATTGATTATTTTAATCGACTAGGTACCGTAGAACGGGGTTACAATGGTACATTTTTCATGGTTTTTTATAGGTGTTTGATTGAAGGAATGAAGATTCCCCGTTGAAATTCATACAGGTGAAACTAAAAAACATGTGTGAAGTGCTTTCTAAGTTACAGGTCCCTATCATTACCCATAAGGCCACGGTGAACCGTCAAAGTTGTACTACTTTTACCCCATCAAACGGGGTAACTGTGGTACACCAGCTCTATTCTGTTTATAGTGCCTAAAAGCACGCTTTGTACTAATGTTACCCCGTCCAGATTGTAGCCGGGATTTTTAAAAATATAAATTAGAAATTCTCTTCTGAAGAATACTTCTGAAGAGTACTTTTGCCGATATTGTACCGAGAAGAAGCTTTCCTCACTGACAGCCTACCGCTCTTGATATCCTCCAAAGCATTTCTATTGTCTCTTCAGTGAAATTGGCATAAGGCCGTGATCCCAATTTTCTTTTGTACTTTCTCATGATCGAAAACTGAAACAATAGAAAAAAAAACCCGTTCTACGGTACCTACTCGCATTTGCCAAATCGGTAATTAACAATAGGTAGGTACTTGTCAGCTACTGTACTTGAAGTACTAGGTAAAAGAATATAAAGTAGTCTACGAGTAATGTATACCCTACCTACCTAGCTGTTAACTGATTATTCAGTAACATTGTGTAATAGGTGAGTACACGTTCGCCTACACTTGTTGCATACTTATACGTACTATCCTTCATTACAGAGTCGAACGAAGACGACAATGCTGATGGTGAGTGCAAAACATTTGTCAAATGACATCATCTTCAACTGGAATAATTCCACTCTACATTGTTACTCCCTTGAAATATAAAATTTGTCTATAAAACATAAAATATTTTTCCATTTCTACTTTTGAAGGTCCTTAGTGAATTATCGAGAAAGGATGCCTGAGTTTTCGAGAAAGCATGCCATCCCTTTCCTTATAACTGGCAAAATAATTTATAAATCGAATCCTTCTAGACCCTTATGAAGAAGCCCCTCAGGTATTTTACTCGGACAAAGTTAGTTCAGCCAAATTCCCTGACTCTCGTTAGTTCATATAATCATATTATATAATAATGTAATCATGTTGGTAATTATTTATGACTTGATAAAATTTTCAGGCATTCAAATATCTTGTTAAATCCAAATTATGTCGAATTCAGTTGCAGGAATTGATGAATCAATTCAATATTTCATTTATGATTCATGAAGCTGGTAACTACTGCAATGAGATCAGTTGATGTTCAGACGAAGATTTTGTAGAAATGATTTTTTTAAACGACTAGCAAGGTACCTAATAATTGAAAAATAGGTACTTTTCGGCTACTGATATAGATTAGGTAGGTACTAGGTAAAAGAATAACTGACTAAATATTGAGTAACATTGTGTAATAAATTAATTGTTCAGTAACATTGTGTAATAGGTGAGTACACATACACCTACGTTTGTTGCATACTTATACATACTATTCTTCATTACAGAGTCAAACGAAAATGACAACGATGATGGTGAGTAGGTTCATGATACAGCCCAAAAATGTTTGATACCTTCTGATGGATATGGGTAGTTCCTCCTTCTCGATTCTTGAAAATGCTACTCCTGTGGATATTCCCGGGGTTTTCAACCTACAGGATATCCTCTGGGTGAAGCAGGTTAATCGCCTGTACCCTTTGAAGAGGGAGCTAATACATTTCCATTACACCCATTGTCATATGGTAGCAGAGCATGGTTTTGAACCCCCCCCCCCCCCCCATCAATTTCTCGAATATTGACGATCCTGGCGCCCTTGCCCCACCCCTTTTCTTAGGCAAAATGGGCAATATACCCAAAAGTTTTACCCTTAAAATTTTTAAAAAAATACCCCTGTCCTGCTTATTTGGACCCCCCCCCCCCCCCCCCCCGCTTTTCAATAGGGGTGTGTGATGGATATGGGTAGTTCCTCCTTCTCGATTCTTGAAAATGCTGCCCCTTGGCATATTTCTGAAGTTATTCAACCAGCTGGATATCCTCTCAGTGTAGCAGGTTAACCGCCTCCCCCCTTTGAAGGAGGAACTACTACATTATTCCATCACCTCCATTGTCATAACCTCGAACTCGTGTCCTTACTTACTGAGGTGAAATTTCTCTTTAGTTGCAACACTGCGATGGGTTGAGCTATGAGGCCGATTTAATCAAACCTCTTCGACTGTGAGAGTTTTTCTTGGAAAACGGAAGTTAGTGAAAAACGTTGTAAATTTCCACAAAAAATAAAGATACACAGGATGTAATGATTTCGTTGAAGTTAGCAGTGGTAGGTAGGGATAGAGACTTAGAGAGGATCAAGGGTTGTGTACCTGGGAATGTGTATGATCAAACCAACTTACTTATAAGTAGCTTAGAAACAAGAATTGCCCAAATGATAGGTCCCAACTACAAAAAGAAAATTGATGAGGTTTGTAGGCTCCAAGGTTTCTCAGCTACTGGGCGGAATCGGCTCGGCCGAGGGGGACGTAGTACCCTCTCTCACACTGTTTCATTGCCACCTGGTCAGGATGAGGGGCTTTTATCTTCCACCCCTATGCTGGCCCCAGTTTCGGTATCTTTGAATAATGACCTTGCAGTTAGTGATGAGCCAGTTAGCGATATACCTGAGGGTGGCCTGGAGCTTCGAGGAAAAATAAAGAGTTACAATGTTGAATCGATTTCGACGGCTAGGCCATCATCAGTAACAAACAGTAACAAAAGTTATTGTTTGTTACTGATGATGGCCTAACCGTCAAAATCGATTCAACATTGTAACTCTTTATTTTTTGTGGAAATAGACAACGTTTTTCACTAACTTCCGTTTTGAAATGGGTTTCCACAGCTTCATCGCGGGTGATTTAGTTCGTATTTTCTTGGAACGTAGTATTTTCCTCGAGTCCAGCCATCTTGGTTTGGAGTTGGACTAACAATGAAGTGAAACTGCAGGCTGCTGGCTCAGCAGATGCTTGCTGGAAAAAGTCTATTAGGCGAGCAAGGTCATTGTGTTCTGACCTTTTGACCCAAGTGAATGAGAAAGTGAAAGATGCTACGTTAGGAATGCAGTGTCTTTTGACTCGACAGGGATTTTATTAATTACTGTTTCGTATTATTTCGGGGTTTATACTGACATGCACCATTTGCTACGGCCCAAAAATATTTGATACCTCGACAGATTTCGAACTCATGTCCCAGCTTTCCAAGGAGAAATTTCTCTTTAGTTGCAACACTCAGATGAGTCGAACTGTGAGGCCGATTCAATCAGACCTCTTCAACTGTGAGTGTTTTTCCTGGAACGTAACATAAAAACCATTTGTCTAATGACATCATTTCCAGCTGGAATGAATCCAGTCTACGTCCCGTGAAACAGAAAAGCTGTCAGTAGAAGATGAAATAATTCTCCCTTCCTATTTTTGAAGGTACACACCAAGTGGATGTTTGAGAAAAGGGTGCCATGCCTTAATGTATAACTGGTCAAACAAATCATAAATCGACTCCTTCTAGACTCATAATGAAGAAGTTTGTTTGACTCGAACAAAGTTAATTCAGCCAAATTCCCCGACTCCCGTATTAAATTCATATAATCACATTATTGTAATTATTTATGACTTGATAAGATTTGTAAGCATTAACATATCTTGTTGAATCCAAATATTGTTGAAATGAATACCTACCAAGTAGAAATAGATTAATCAATTCAGTACCCTCTGTTTTCTGTGTGTCAGTATTCTATGTTTCTGCAGACAAAATAATGTAGATTGGTTTTTTTTTTTTTTTTTTTTTTTTTAATCAATTTTTTTTCCATTTTTCAAAACATGAATAATACCTATTAGATTCTAAGTTATCTCCTAGGTAAATGAATATGAACTAATCTACAAGTAATATATATACCTACCTATTCAGTTATATATCTGAAGATCAGTGATTTGTATAACTGTGGCAGCGGGCCTGAGCCACATTGCATTCAAAACTAAGTTTAAAGGAAAATTAAGCTTGTCCCCTTTTCTATGATAAAGTTTCCTGCAAATTTGGAAAAAGAAGTATAAATGCAGGTAGGGAGGTAGATAAACAACTAAACGTATTGCTGTTTACACACAATGTAGTTGAAAGGTTTTGCAACATCATAACACTAACCTCAATGCCCACAACTATTCGTAAAGTACTGTACCACATGAGGTTTGGTCAGTCTTATGAAAAATATTGAAAACATACCTGGAATACTTACTGAAATTGTCAAGAAATCGTTCGATGAAAATGATTCCCAGCGATCACAATATTGAAACAGGTTATCACTGGTAACCTAAACAGTGCCAAAACGTCTTGGCGTTGTAGCCAGACATGTATAAAGTGGTTTTCCTCACTCGAATTCAATTTGGCCGAAGTTCGGGGCATGTCCAAACTTACGTCTTTTACGGTACCTACCTTTCTCCTTCAAACGGCCCTCACTCCACTAATCTGCACCCTGAGGGAAACAAGATTCCCATTGAGAGGGAATAATTCCCTTTCAAATGAGGGAAAACTTCTCTTACCTGGGAGCTGATAGCAGGTCAGTGACAGTTAGCAAAGACAATGTAACACAAGTGAGACCAGATGCAGACTGAGGGCCCGGCTTAATTGGGAAAATGTCTTTCTTAAGTTGGCACTCATAAAAAATGACGAAGAAGGGGTCACCACTCCACCCCTCCTGTCTACGCTACAGGTAAAAGGGAAGGGGACTTTGTGGTCCCATTCTCGTATTTCTCGGACTATAATTTCGAGTGTCGGGCTTGATGAAGCTTGGGTGAATTCTCCTGAGTCACATTTCCATGGTTAGGGTGAAGAATTGGATTCGGGTGAGGAAATTAAAATCATCGAAGCTGTGACGATTGTATCGATGCATTCGAGATCGTCAAAGTTACTGTTTGTGTTAGTAGGGGCACCTCCAGCGGTTACTGGTGTTCTCATTTGGAGCAGTTCCCAGGAAGAAGTTGTGTTTTTTGAAGAGACAATACTGAACCTATTTTCTTCATTTCTTCAGTCCGGTCTGGTTTTAGAATATTATAAAACTCTCATGGATAAATATATGCCTAGAGCTAACCTTTTGATGCTTTCTCCTCCAACTGTTGATAGGAATATTAGAGATGTGGTTCACTAGAGTGCTCTAAAGAAAGGTTATATCTGATATTTCACGGTCAGAATATTAAAACTTCAGCTCTCATTGTTTTGGGTGCAGGAATGGTTAGGCAAGGTAGACCTCAATGATCCTTCTTTATGAGAGCAGCTCATAGAGTACCTATTTATGGCATTCTACTGCCTCGCAGTGTGGGGATATACAGGGTCTCGAGGGAGCGAGAAAGATCCTTGTTAACCTCCTTGAGTTAAATTTCAGGGAGTTGGCCATGTGAGCTGACATAGGCGCGGATTACATTTTTAATGGCAAGGCGGCGATTTGGGTTCAGGACTTACAAGAGTCAAAACGTTTTTCAAGTCAGCTGCTTCCAAAGAAGTCTAAGCCGGCTCCCAAGAGACCACCTCCAACCCCAGTGCAGAACCAGGGAAACTTTTCACACCCTTCTTCTCGGGATGCTTAACCAAAGGATGCTCAGAGGTGCTCTAGGAGTACCTACAAGCAGGCCAACAAGCATAGCAATCGCACAAACAGTTGTCCCAACCACTGTCAAGGACCTTATGACCATCAGTGGAATCAACGATCAGCCAGGCATAATTGATAACTCCAGAGACATGTTATGCAGGTCATTCGATCAACGTTTTGCTAGCACTAGTTAGTTGTCCATCCTGTTATCCTATGTTGGGTTAGAGATGATAAAATACCCTTTACACATCCTCCACCAACGTCTAGAAATATTCATGTGTCACATGTATTTCCCAGAAATCAGGTACCTGTTGTGAATGAACCTGTTGTGTCATTGTCAGGAAAACTTCACAGGCGAACCTTCTAGTAGCTTCTCCTCAGGTGAACCTTTATTTGTGTGATAGTTCACGTACTCTGTGCTATTAAGGGTCCCCAGTGAGAGAGCCCGGACCCTGGTGGATGGGACTACGAACAGCTGTGCCACAGTGATACAAATTACCGCTCTTCTGATATGTAATTGTGAAATCAACCTACCTCCTCGGATAGGTTGATTGTAATTATATTAGGAAGTTAAGGTAATTAGGCTCCAATGGTGTAACTTGGGTTCAAATGATGCGGATCCATTGATCCAAACCCGTCCCAGTCATATCAACCAGCTCTCTTACTTCTTCATACTAAATGGTGGACGGATGATTCGGGAGACAGAGGTACCAACACCCCGATCATGCCAGTGTACCAACATTCCGGGACCAAAGGTCTGTAAAAAAAAGGGAAAAGTTGTATTTTCCTTTAAACTTAGTTCTGAATGCCACGTGGGTCAGACCACAGTGATACAAATTACCTCTACTTCTTAATATGATCACAATCAACCTGTTCCAGGAGGTAGGTTGATTGCACAATTACATTGCATAACTCCCAAGTTTGTTGCGCACTTATACTTACAAACTATCCTTCATTTCAGAGACAAACGAAAATGACAACAATGATGGTAAGTACAAAACATATACCTATCAATTGATATCATTAGAAGAATGACATCATCTTCAGAAAAATTGATTTCAGTTTATATCATGACCTACTTCCCTAAACCTAGAGGATACAATATTTCTCCCTTCGTACTTTTGAAGGTGTCCTTCCTTTTGAAGGTCCTCTTTTTGGGTGTCCAATGGTGGGGGGGGGGGGGGGGGGGGGGGGGTTAGGGGAGATTAGCCATCCCCTTTGGTATAACTGGTGGAATAAATCACAAATCGACTTCATTTCGTAAGTTACCGTAAATAAAATTGAGCTATTGTAATGGTTCCAAAAATTTTAAAATGAAAATTTTCCAAAATTTTCTTCGTGGGAAACCGTTTTGAGAAATTCTGGAGCAGTTCACGGATTTTAACGCTTTTTCTGGTGTGGACTCATGGAGAAAATGCTCTCTTGAAACTGTTGTATGCTCTTAATTTTCGGTCAAATTCACTTGGACATATTCAGCCTCATCCCTTGAAGTAGATTTAACGTTAATGAATGGGAGATTCACAACCACAGCTCAAGTAAAGCCTACCAACAAGCAGTTATATCTACACCACGATAGCTGCCACCCACGGCATACAAAAAGAGCAATACCAAGAACGCTATCAGTTATAGCGGTGTCCTCTAACTATTTGCAGTGACCGGGAAAGCAAAGAAGTGTGCATGGCAATTTTTTCCGAAAAGCTCCATTCAAGAGGTTATCCACGAAAATTGTTGGAAAAGGCAATATACCACCTGTTGACGCCAGCTAGAAGCGAGGGTTTATTTTTATCATCGATGATTATTCCAACAATGCGGCTGGGTTTGTGAAATCTGTGCGCGGCTTCGGGTCCACTTGGTTCAGTTATCACTCCCCCCGAAGACCTCCCTTCCACATCAGTCCAGCAGTTATAATAAATGGAATCAGTCTTCCTCTGCCGTCTCGACCAGAAACCCCTAGCTTTTTTACCTGTTTTCTTTCACCTGTTGGGTCGCCAGCATCCCTTAATATCAGGATCATCAGCATTCCTGGAAACGGATGCTTCTGGGTTCCTCCTTCGTGGATGTATTCCTCTCAACTGTCACCTACCTTTCTGCAATCGACGTAAGTTATTTTCTCATCAACTCAAATCTTCATTTAGTACCTGGAAGTTTCATCTCCTCGACCGCCATGATGTATGAGTTAGTGATGTAGGGATATCCGATACTTATCGATACCGATACGGTACCTTACCTACTTTTCATTTGATACTGATATTTTTGGTATCGATACTCCATGTCTGATACTGATACCGGTATCAGAACAAAAGTATCAGTATTCCTATGAAATATTTCAACTAGATTTTCATTCATTCTTTCAGATATATACCTATGGATACATATTACTTCTTTAGCTTTAAAAACACAAATGGAGTCAGTTCTTAGTAGGTCTTTTTGCTTGGGACTTTTGGGTGCCCCATAAAGAACTTGGAAGAAATAAATCTGAACCACCTGGTAGATGATGATACACTTGAACTCAATGAATACTTGACAACAAAAGTCAGCGCCCTCTAGTCTGACCCATTTCAAGCTGTACCCTCATCTATATGGGATTGTGAGGAATTTACTAATTCCAGTCACTTCATCAGTTCCCCACAAACGGCTGTTCTCCATAACAGGGAGAATTCGAACATAAGCTAGGAACCGACTTTCCCCTCAACAAATTTGACAAAATTACTTTTTTCGAGTGAATTTGACAAGGTAATGTGGGGGATGGGTTTTGGAATGAAGTTTAGTACCTAATTGTTTATCTTAATAATTTTATTTTATTAACATCTTGTTTACTGTTCACAATGGTATTTTTCAAAATGCCTACTGTTTTTCCTTCTCAATAACCCTTTTTAAGTTTCAATCCATTCAGCTTTTTTTTTTCTTAGAAAAAACGGTCATTAACTTTTTACCCCCCCCCCCCCCCTCCTAAATAGCATGGTATCAAATGATACTAAATAGCATCGATCTTCTGTTTGCTATTATGTCGGAATCGATACTTGGTGTATGATACCAGATTCGATATCGGTATCGATACTTTCGTGGTATCGGATATCCCATAAGTTTCCGCAACATGAGGTAGCTACCTACTTACCCTCCTAATGGTGGTTTATTATTTTCTTACAGTCAAAACACAAGACGTGTTACTGCACTCTCTAGATTTTCCTTACTTCTGGACATACCTCTCGGATTTGGCCTTTCCTGATTTCGTCTACGTCATTCATGATTGAGAACGTGGCTTCAGGGGCATTCAGTTGTACTCACATATTCAGCGTGTGCACTCGTGTCTTGAGTCGGATAATACGGTCAGAACATTCCTTTATATTAATATAATTTGTACACCGAATCAATACCTACGTCATATGGCGATTAATCAAAATTACAAAATTACCTTATGGTGGAATTGCATATTTTGTTTCATTGATATGTGAGCAGCTCCTATAGAAAGTATTTTGTTCATATTATGAATTCGGCCAATGGAATAAATAAATAAATTAAAAAAAATATATATATATGTTTTACATTTATGCGTCAACAACGGTAAAATAAAAGGTTCATGTTTGGGTAATAAATTGTGTTATATTATTACATCACCTCTGTACAAAACCATAATCGATGAATAAATTAACTTCCTGGTGAAGTTCATTCATAACTATATCAGGGGCACTAGAGGGTGTTTTATTAACTATTGCCATGCGCTGGGCAGAGCTGGTTTCAAAGGTATTCAAAAAATCGAGGGAAGGGCGCCTTAGGGAGGTCATACCACCCGACATTTTGCCTGGCCGTGTTGGCAGCACTGGCAGGGTAAATGGTGGGCGTAAAACACCCTCTAGTGCCCCTGACATTATTATGTATGAACTTCACTAGGAAGTTCGTTTATTCATCAATTATATCTAGGGGCACTAGAGGGAGTTTTATTAACCATTGTAGATGTTTAACATGTTCCGAGTGGAATGGATCAATCGATCCAGGCGCCCTCGTTCGATTCACCAGGAGTGGATCGATAGATCCAGCTACAGAGAGCACATAGGTTCCTACGTTCTGCCTTTTGTCGAGATTACCACTCATTCTGTTGGCTGTGGAGTTTAACACACTTATTGTAGATGGTCAGGCCTCAGAAAGAATGTGTTCCGTCTTGTTCCCCATTGATATCAAGGCCCCCGTTCAGTAACATTTTCGCGCCCTTTCATTTCCCGCCTTTCTCTCGAAAAAACAGGTCCCGTCACAAGGAGTTTCCACCAAAATCAGCGCCGCTCGGAACGTGTTAAAGGGATAATCCTATCAAAATCATAGACTGCCGGGTCCAGGCCTCGGCGGATAAATCCCCCTGACAGAGAACTAAGCAAAAACTCGTTACATCCCCTTCTCCTCCACCCCTAAATGTGGGAGGGGGGGATGTCGGTTTCAGCCCATATACTTGGGCCCCTATTACCTGCCCCTCTCCGTCACACCACCACCATCCCCCCCACGTTCCCTGGTGCCACCAGGCCCCAGACAGAAACGGGTCAGGGTGGACTCAAAGCGATCCTGGTCATGCCCACTTAAATAGGAGCACACATTGAAAAACATCATTAATTCAGGGGTCAACCATAGGTTGGTAATAGTATAATTCAATATAAGTGTGACCAGAATATGTGCGAATAACATAAGAACAGGCAACGTCTAAAATCTTAAAAAGGCATGAATTCTTCACGTATAAATTTAAGTTCTGACAAGCAATAATTCCCTGGTTTTTCACAATAGTTCCCTTGGGATCCACACCTGGAAGCAAAATAAACTGCTAATAGGCGATGGCATGGTAGAACATTTGCCACCAAGTAAATTTTTCTGATTGTCATTCCAAAATTTTTATTACGAATAGGCGGCGTATTGTAAAAAGGCTAGGCTTTTTACAAAGAGGTTTATTTTACAATAGTGCTGCGACACCTACATACCTACCTACCGTGTACCTACTATATACCTACTTATTTGTGCTTTGCAGAGTCTGACGATAATGAAAACGAAGATGGTAAGTACAAACAATTCATCAAATTACATATTCTTCAATGAAGATCAAAACCACACAAGACAATAATATTAAGAAATTATCTTAATGTGAAATCAATCCAGCTCATAACGGTACCTATTTACTGTGGCATAATTTTCCATATGCTGTTAAATCTGCCAACTCCTTGTTGACTTATAAAAATGAATCAATTCCTAAGGTTGTCAAACTTGTCCCCACTTGCTACCTTTCTCCACTTTGTTTTCAATCGAACAGAGTAAATTTGTCCAAACTCTTGTCTCAGTAGAACTATTCTGTCATAAAGGGTCATTGACTATAGGTACTTATTACCTAGGAGATAGGTACATATTGATGTTATTAATTTCATGTCAGTTTGTATTTCTAATTTTCTAGTTTTCTCCCTAGTTGAGCGCTGTGTTAAATCCCAAAGTTTATTCGATACCTCGACAGAACTCAAACTCGTATCTTTTCCTGAGGGGAGCTCAGAAAAAGACCGAGTGGGCCTTTGCAAAAATGATCTGCATTTAGGTGTTACCCACCTTAACAATGTGATGCTGTGTTCATACCTTTGGAACTTTGCATATCTAAAGAGGTGCCCTAGTATTGTAGAGCGAATATTACATAGGTGAGTGAAGAAATCTGGTTAGCCGTCAGTTTTTAGTGGTGAGCTCAAAGGACTTCACCAAAAGCACTTGAAAAATCTCCCAGTTCAAACAGAAGAGAAAGTTGCACGTGAATCTGTCCTTAAGGCATGAAGAGAGGATCTGATCGCGGGGTTGGAGCAAAGTAGAAAGAGCGTCCTCCAGTATGCAGTTGGCCTTACAATGGTTATTTATTAAGCTTACTTCAGCAGATGGGTTCGATCTATCAGCAACTCAATTCAGAGATGCTCTGTCCTTGAGATATGCGCACGCACCTCAAAATCTACAAATGAACTGCAATGGTTGTGGATCAGTTTTCGATCTTTCACATGCCCTAAATTACAAAAAGGAGGAGCGTGACATGACGATGTATGTGATGTAGCTGGGTTAGCCATCCTTGCAAGGGGTGGAGCCAGGATTGAGCTAGTCATACGAGAGGAAGCTAATGGCCAGTCTGCCTTAGTAGGTGGCGTATAGGGTAATGAGGTCTAGGAATGGGAGACCAGCGATAATGGCATAGTGAATGCCAACGCTGCCTCCTATCTCTCTCAAACTGGCAACAGATGGCTCGATTAGCAGCAAATGCAAAGCATACACTAAGTACGACTTAGCTGGGGAGAATCACTGAGGGTCGTTCAGACCCGTGGTGTGCTGTTTTGATGGCGCTCTGTATCGAGAATATGAAGCATTTCCTGAAGCGAAGAGCAAACGTTTTGGCGGAAAAATGGAACAGGCCTTACTCAAAATTGTCAGAAAGAGTGATAGTGAAGATACAGCTTGCCATAGTAAGGACAGCATCTCTTCTAATAAGAAGAGCTAGAAGAAAAGTTCGGCCACTTGAATTAGAAGATGAAGTGGGCTTGTCTTTGCTGGTCGACAGTTGAGGAAAACTTATCTGTTTAGGTGGAGAGACGCCCTTTTTTATCCTCCAGTAATAAAATTTATTGATACAAGTGTTGCGGGGGGGGGGGGGGGGGTATACGGGTATCCACTAAGTTACTTAAATGATTTGAACATTCGAAAACAGAGGCAGCATATTGTTCCCTGATAGATGCGGAACATTTTAGGGTAACAAGCTAATTTCCAAATCAACTAACTTTCAGCAGGGATCTCGAGGTGAACTAGCAAACGAAAAACTGTAGCAACAGTTTTCCGCCATAATATTTAGGGTAAACAAGCTTTTACTTCACATGGTCGACGTTTGAGTGTTATTTCGAGTAGGTACTACCTAGGCAGCCTAACTTACTGAGGCCTTATAAGCTGAAACTTGAGTAGGTATCTACAAAACAGAACTCAAAATCAGTTTATAATTAACTAGTTAGATAATAATCTCAACAAAAACAGTTTCGATCCATCTTATATTTTGTCATTTTTTGTTGGTTGACAGCTGAAGCAGAAGATGCTGATAATGGTGAGATCTTGAGCAGAAATGATGAAATAATGTAGATGATACAGATAAATAACCAATGATATGTATAGCTTGAGTTACATGGTCACAGTATACACTGTATTATACAGATGACATTGACATGTTTATTATTAAAAATACAGGCCTTAATGGATCTTTTATATTTGCTTGCTCCTTACAGAAGATAATGATGAAGAAGACGATGATGATGATGAAGGTGAGGGCATTAGTAGATAATATATCTGAATATCAATCAAGTTATACGGATCTATCATGTATGTAGATATCTGTGAGCTTAGTAAATAAGTAGGTACGTAGTAATTTTGCTTCTGAATCTATCAAAGCAGAATAGACATTGCGGATAATTTTAGAGGAGATGAAAAAATGAATAAATTAATAAAAGCGGGAAAAACTATTAAGTAGGCGCTAAATCACCGTAAATAACAGCACTTTTTGAATACATTAAATTGATCAAATTTCAAAAAAATGGCTAAAAATTATTAAAAATGGCAGAAAACGGCAAAAAATCGTTAAATTTATTTTTAGCAGAATTTCAGTCAAAAGAAGTTTATCAACAATGAACTAGAACATTAAAAAAAATATGCACAGAATTACGCAAAAAATGTAGTTAAATTTCTTTAATATTTGCTCATAAAACGATAAAAACTGCCAAAAAAGCTAAAAATCCAAAATCTTTCTTGAATTGCAGAATATTATTTAGAAAGTGTTTTTTGGCACAAATTGGTAGGTAGTTTAAACATTTCATTTCACTCAAAATATTCAAATTTGGAAACAATTTAACATAACATAATACGATAATTTACGAAAATTCGTTCATATGACCATTATGCATGACTGGCAGGGGCGAGGCGTCACTTTGTCACCGCAAAAATATTCCCATACCAATAATTAACTTCACGGGAAATCGTATAGAAAAAGATAGGTTAATGATAGAAATGAATGAATGAAAAACATATTTTTATTACACAAAGCGAAGCACTACATCATAATAACATTTATAATAAATTATAAGTGGATACTATACAATTAGCAAAAATATGATACAGCAAGGGCTCAGGGAGCTATCTGCCGGAAAGTACATTTTGATTTGATGATGAGATTAAGGTTTCCAAGATTATTATAGTTTTAAAGAACACAAATTTAAAGTTTTAGTTAAGAAAGATCATACAATGATATCCAATGTTACGTGAAACGTCCACAATGATCACCAGTTAAATTCTGCCAGCAGTTCACTCCTATAACTCCATGCCACTCTTGCATATCCAGCTAAACCATGCCGGTCAGCTCCACCCAGACCCTCAACAGAGTCCCCATCTCCTGAGTGGAAGAACCCAAGAACCTGGTCCTGAATTTTCCAAGGACCACACAGCCAGGAAGTGGAATATATCTTCCAAAACTCCCATATTACAGAAAGCGCAGATAGATCTTTCAAATGGCTTGTTTCCATAAGGTACGTGGTTGAGCACCAAAAGCGATCCAAGGAGCCTAACTATCCACCTTCTTTCTGCTTAGGTCGATATGGGAGTAGAAACCCACCGAATGGTTCATAGCCTTATCCAGAATATCTTGTTTCCAAGCTAATTTGATTGCAACCACCAAAGCCTCAGTTTGGTTCGGCCACACAGAGAGGTTGACAGGGTCCCCATCGAATTCGCAGCTGTAACACTGAGCGACTTGCTTAATATCCTGGTACCAGAACATAGACTTTCTCACAGTCTCCAGAGCCACCAAACGAGGCGATCGGGTATGCGGCGTTCCCATAACTTAAGAATGTAGTGACAATGAGAACCCAAAGTGTAGACAAAGTTCGGCTCCACTTCATATTCCAGATGGACCGCATAAGGAGTATTCTTTGTCAGTCCCATTAGCATCTCGATGAAGTGGGACTGGACCTGCTCCACCACCATACTGGATGCAACTCCAGATCTGGGAAGCATAACAAAGGATTACACGTGCAACAGCCCTGAAAACCCGGTATTTAGCATCCATTGAGAACAAACGGTGACAGAAAAACGACTTGCAGAATCATCATCAGATCAGAATTCATACTCCGCTTGGAAGCACAGGCACGATCAGAGAGATGAGAAGAAAATGAGAGCCCAGTCGTCATCTCGACCACCCAAATATTTGTAAGATTTCACGGTTTCGATTGATTCCCCTCGAAAATTCCATTTCTCATTTCTAAGAAGACCACCTCTCTTAAATACAATTATCTTGGACTTGGCCAGATTCAGATTTAGCCTCCACCTCGCTCCTTTTTTTCTGAATCACATGTCATTGAATCAAAAGTAAAAGAACCAAAATCATTCACCTTATGTTCACTTTCTACAAATTAATTTTGACCCACGTTATGCGGTCTACATGTGCAGGCAAACATTCTTGGAACACGAAGCGAAGGAAAAATAATTTGTCAGTTGTCAGTTCTGTTTTTGCCATATTTTGTCAGTAAATTGTATATTATTTTTCTATAAAAACTTATGAATAGTTGTTTACAAACTGTGGTGTACTCCATGTACTGTATCAATATACATGTAGGTACCTACCTATATGTTAAATACATGTGTAGTTAATTTTTCTCAAAGATGACTGTACATAGGATTAACCAGCCAGTAAAATGCCAACCAACTAGGTTATGGTCCCAAAATGGCTGGTTAAGAGAGAATCTACCTAAGTATATTCATTATATTACATTATAGAGACAGAGGCTAGAGTAAGTAGTTGATACCTATACTGTGTATCATATTTCTGTCTTTTATCTGTTTGTTTTCAGGTGATGAAGAAGATGACTACTAGTAGGATCAACCTGAAGCAAAGGGGTGAGGGAGTATTGATGAAATAAACGTTTAGAATACACAGACTGGTTATTATTACTAATTACTAATGAATTGAATTAACGAGTAGTAAGAAAACAGCAGAGGATTAAGTACCAAGGTAACGTGGGAAAAGAAGATAACTTCTAACCATAGAGAAGGCATACCTACCCCTAGTAAAAGTAAGGTAAGTCTATGGGAGAAGGATAGATGAGTACAATATCCTCTATTGGTTTATTATTTCCAATAATAAGCCTATGTGATCGAGTAGCAAACAATTTTTATAACCCCCCCCCCCCCTCAAACTTTGTCACTTTACGTTTCAAGGTGCGTAGAATCCAAATTTGAAATGTCCATCCGCCGTTCGCCGTCCGGGCCATAAAAGGCCTAAGAACCCCACATAGACCAGGCCTCTTTCGCACATAGACTCCATTTGGGGTCTTGTTGGTCCTAAACGTTTAACCATCCCGATCGCTTTATTCGCATAGATGCTATGGGCCAAAAACGTTCGAAAAAGTGTCTTTTTCGAGGCTTTGAGTGTTAGACGTGTTAGACGCTTGGCAGGGGGTCACGTTGGGTGGTGAGGGGGTGGAGTGAGAGGAGGCGCCGCGGCACATTGTGGTGGCTGGAGTGACCAGGGGCGTAGCAGAGGGGTGTAGGAGAATGGATCTTTATTACTTTTACGTGTTATACCCATATAATACACCGCGGCACCATGAGGTGGGTACAGCGTTCCTTCGAGGCATGAATATATGTTTTTTTCTAGGTCATATTTGTGTGTTAATACCAATGCTTTTCCTACGCATATTTAATAACATATCCTCTCGACTTTTCGTACTTACTTAGATAACGATATTATTAAGGCAATAACTATTTGAATAGATAGGAGCTCAAATCGAGAAATATAAACATGTGTATATAATTATAGAAGTATAGGTTGTGGCAACTCGAAATAGGACACGCCGAGGAGTCTGGACGGGCCTTATGACGTACGCAAGCCAACTAAAACTACGATCAAACTCAATTGAAAAAATAATAAACCTTTGTGAAATAATTTGCAGCGTTTTTTGCCTCAGTTTTGGGATACGGCCTCTAAAAGCCGACTCCGAAGTACCTGTGTTTTAAAAATAAGCCGGAGCCACACGGAAAAAAATCAGCACTGTAGAGTGTGTTGAGGTGTATGAACAGCTCCCATTCGAGAGCTAGAACGCAAATCTCCAGCGTAGACTGTGTGTTTCATCTGGAGTGTTTTGTGAGACTGACTATTGTTACACACGGGATTAACTTCAGTACTAAGACAAGGAGGTGATGGAAATTGAGGAGTTACCCCTTCAAAGGGTAGAGGTGATTAACCTGCTACATCCAGAAGATATCCTGAAAGCTGAAAAAGGACTATCCCATGATGCAGCAGTTATAATAATCGTGAGGGGGGCCCCAAATCCATCACACTCCCAGGCTTTCAAAAATTGGGGGGAGGGGGTCAGGAAATTCAATAGTAAGAGAGAGGGGTGGGGGTTTAAACCTCAATGTGTTACCATACAACAAGGAGGTGATGGAAATGGGCTAGTTACCCCTTCAAAGGGTAGAGACGATTAACCTGCCACACCCAGAGGATGTCCTGATAGCCCAGGAACGCAGCATTTGATAGCTCCCAGTTGCAGCATTTGCAGCAATAGAGAATGAGGAACTATCCATATCCATCACAAATGAATGGTGGTTTTTGAACCTCAGATGTGCGCAAATTTGTTATTTTTGATAGCTTTACAAGAAAACATTGTTGAAAAAAAAATTGACCCATCATTAACGATTTTAGCGGGGGGGGGGGGGGTGGTTTATGGGGGACACCCTGTGTGTGTGTATATATATATTTATAGATATATATTAAAATTTAATTTGTATGAATGATAGATAAATAAAGAAAGGAAAAATATATTTTTTTAAATTTCGAAAATAGATCTTAGACACAAGTTGGAAGTGGAAAACTGAAATGGTGAAAAAATAATTTGTAAATTAATTGGGAGATGGTATGGCTTGTTGACTGGGAGATTGGATGGAGATAATAGAGAGTTCTTATGTCGTACTCGACCGTCTGATCGTTGCCTGAATGGGAGCCCGAGTCGTCACCATGAGTGGATAAATGGAAGTGTGCATTCGCGTCCGAGTTGGGCGACAAAACTCCGAGTCGGGACCCCGACCCGAGTCGTACCGCCTCGCGGGTCGTAAAGGGAAATGAGGTTTTCGATTAATTTTCCGACTCAGCTGAATTACCTTCGTTGAGGATAACCTCATTTCACATCAAAACAGTACAGCCGCTTGGCGAGTTTGTTGTTAGTACTTATTCTAGTTTTTGAAAGTGATTAGTAGTGTTGTGCTGTAAAATTTGATTTTTGAAGTGAATTTTGAGGTAGGTTGTTACAAGAAAATAGTGAAAAATCTGCGAAATATCCTAAAATACACAAAGATCGTCGTTTCCCGTGCACTAATTACACCATTCAGGTAAAGCTTCTCATACGCCCTTCGTCCATAACGGATGTATCGAAAAACAGATATGAAATGAAAATGGCTAAGTTGTACGAAATTGGAATGAAAATGAATTAAACTCCAGGAAAAAAACAAAATGGAGGATAAAAGTGGTATAAAAATACAGCAGAAAGTGAGTGGAAATCAATCCTCACTTTAGCGTGACTTATTAGGTCGCAGCGCGAGTCTTCAACGACCCACCACACGGCAACCAACAACTCGGGGGCATTCGTTAGTTCGCCTGATCGCCATCCCGAGTCTTCCCCCGACTCTTGGCGCTGTACGACATAAGAACTCTAATTTCTGTCATTATTGTTGAGGCCAGGTTGTAAGTTTGCTTTCAAAACCCACTTATGTGCATTTTCCGATTGGTGAAGAAGTCAAGATTTTGCGGATGTTCTCCCTTGATGGTACATCACTCGTGGTGTCTCTAGGAAAATTTCTCTAGTCTGTACGTTGGCCGTCAAAAAGGGGTGTAGCTCACGAAGTAAACTATTTAATTTTTGGGTTCCAAAGAAAAACATTGTGACTAGTGGCATTCGGTCTGATGAAGCCAGTTGGGCTGCTGTCAGCAGCCGAACCGCCCCATTTTGTGAAAAATCACCCTCTACGAAAATTCGAGTTTGGGCCCGGTTTCTACATATTTTTTCACGCTGAATCGAATGGTAACACTTGCAGATCTCCCAAACTCCGTTATAACAGAGTTTTACACTTAAACTCACGAATTTTTAGTTCATTTGTTATGCTCAATTTTATGGGGTTTTAAGGGTAAAACTAGTTAGTTAAAGTGTAAAACTGTTACAACTGAATTGGGGAGATCTGCAAGTGTTACCATTCGATTCAGCGTGTAAAATACGTCGAAACCGACGTGAAACTCAAATTTTTTTAGAGGGTAATTTTTCACGAAAACCCTCGATTCCTTTAAAAAAAACATGTTTGTATGTTTCAACATACAAACATACTTTTATCATCTAATTAGTAAAGTAAAATAAAAATTGATTATACCGCTAGAAAGCTGAGGATCTTAAGCCAGTTTTTACAGATGAGGTACGCGAAAAAAGTACAGAAATAGGTCACTCACAGTCGGTTTAAAAAATTGGAATTTCTCATACTCGTGGAAATTTCATATTCAGTCTGAACCACTCTCTAAACCTAAGGAAATCATCTGTAAACTGATGTTGAGCATATAATGTTATCGGCAAAGTTTAAAATAAGGTATTGTGTACAATGCTGGTCGTTGTATAGAATACCTGAATGGAGCAGGCAATGTGTAAAATAAATCTCTTTTATACTTTCCCTAGGCATTGTATAGAATGCCTGATCGTGCACTCGGCAAAGTGTCGTTCTGATCAATCCTTACCTGATCTGGGCACTTTAGTTGGACATAGAGATCAGATTGATGTGTATAGTTTAGTGGTCTGGATGCTCGCAAGCTCGCATCTCAAAATTACATAACATCAAGTAGTCAACACCTTAGTAAAAATTCAGATTAGTTGGACATATAGGTCAGAATGATGAGTACTGATACTTGGCCTAAGTCAATGGTAGGCATTATGTATACTGCCTAGGCATTATGTCTAAAGAGAGTTAGAAATGAAGGAATTTCATACTTTGCCTAAAAAGTGCAGGCAATGTATACTACGACTAGTCATTGTATACAATACCTGCATTTCATACTTTGCCGGTAACATATACACTACATGCAGATACATCGGTACCTGGATGTCTTATCCCCCCCGCTAAATATGTGCTTTGTCTCAAGTTAAAAATGTCTGAATTCAGTTAGCTCAGTCAGCTGATCATAAAATACCAAATCGATTCAATCGTCTCTTGGTGTCCCAGAGAATATCCCTACCGAATTTCAACTTCCTAGGGGTAAAGTGAGAGAATTTGCTCACTCATCTGATTGGGAAAGATCGAATAATTTCAGTAGTCTTTTAGTGTCCCAGAGAGTCTCCATATCAAATCTCCAACTTCCTAGGATGAACAGGAGACAATTTAGCTCACTCAGCTGAGTAGGAATGAGCCAATCATTTCAATCGTCTCTTAATTTCAGCTTCAGAGATTAAATACGATAGAAATCATCAGCTGACCCCATCAGCTCATCAGAGGTCTATGCATCGTCTAGTACCTACCGCGTACTACTCAATAATATAGGTACCCACCATGTACCTAGTGCCTTCTTTTCACATTATTAGTTCGTTGGGGTTACTTAGCAATATTAGTTTATAACTTATCGTGATAAATCATCTTTCCTTGACACTGCAATGGCTTAGGGATCATGAGATGTTGTTGGTAAAAGAGGGCATTCCAAAAAGTGGCGAACGATTTTCCTGCTATGAAAACTAAGGGAGCTACACTTCGCTAGTAACGCATTGGTTGTACGTGAAAATAATAAAAGTTGAAAAAACTACATACCTACCTACGAGTACTTATAAACTCGTCAACGAGTTCCACTATCTGCTTTACAAGCAGATACCATGTTACATGGATATGTCTTTGATTGGGGATTTCATAACGGTTGTCCTCGAGAGTTGTAAAAAAATCCTTTAACTTTGGACTGGAGGCGACGAAATGTAGGATAAAGAATTTATTCTATTGTTCTTGGAGAAACAATAAGCATACTATACATGCTATTAAAGTTATTTCTCCAATACAGGCGCTATCATTTTTATGTTCATAATAGCCTTATTTTTCATTAATAAATGAAATTATATCATTTATTGTTTTATTTGATAACGTTTCGTTCTCTTACTGAGGACATCTTCAGATCTTGCTTTCTTGACATTGAATTGACTTGGTGAGTCACTGTTTTATTTGACAAATCAGTTATACTCGGATGTTTATAAATTTTTTCCTGGACACACCAAGATCTGAAGATGTCCTCAGTAAGAGGACGAAAGGTTATCAAATAAAACAAATGAAATAATTTAATTTATTTTCCCTGGGCCGCATCCCGACTAATTCCAACAAAACAACGGTTTACTTATAGAAATGTTGAAAATAACTGTGGTGTGGAGAGAAGCCACTACAATGAGTTGTTGTTTACAGTCGACTGTTGTCAAGAGGATGATAATGTTTCCTATGGAGTGGAGTAAATGATGCTATTGCTTTACGTTAAGAATATTGTAACCGGCTTATTAAAATTATTTATAGTCCAATCAACTTAGTTTAGGAATGTAGCCAGGTACGTAAGGAGGGGGAAATTGGTAGCTTGCGATGTGAACATTTATCACATAAATCAAGCGCTTTCCAACGAGTGGCGAACGATTTCTGTGCGATGAAAACTACGGAAGTTCCATTCCCCTAGCAACGGATTGGTTGTACGTGAACATCATTAGAAATTGTGACGTATTTTTTGCGTCACGAAAATTTTTGGTTGACCCCCCAGAGCAAAGACATATCCATGTCAAAACCGTTGCATTTTTGTAGTCGAAATTTTTGCACTCACGTAGCCCAGCCAATAGACATATCCATGTCAAAAAATCTAGAAGAGGAACTTTTGATCAAAAACGAGCTCTAGAATCGACCCCTTAATCACCGCCCAAATTTGGTGTAGACACCCTGTATAATAAATAACGTGACTTGGTAATAACCAGGTTGTTTTACTACTTTCATCAACCAAGTGGAAAAACCAAAGCAAACGCCTTCATATATCCGAATACGAATATATCCGAATATAATAGTAAACAATGTGCATATATCCACCAACATTGTTTATGCTTTGTGCGTATATCCAGGATTGTTTAGACTTCATTAATGCCTTTGCGTCTGGCTCAGCTGCTTTCATTATCAGAACGATTTAGGAAACGTAAGAGTTCTGCCTAAATTGAGATGCTCCAAAGAGTGGTAGGTGAACCATTTCATTCGGATGAAAAATGACGGAGTTACATTCCCCTAGGAACGTCTCCGTTGTAAGAGGAAATCGTAAGAAAATTATAGATATAGAAAAGTTCAGTGTCGTTAATTTCAGAATGACCCCTAGCCCAAAAACATAAATTAAATATCCATGTTAAAATCTACAGTCAATACCTACTTCATTCAAGTTTCTCGATTTCGTCTTCTAAAATCGAATAATCAATGAGCGTAGCCACCCCGGAGCAACATCAAGGAGATCGCACTAAGCTACACCGTTCTCAGGACGACGGATCAACACAGTAATATCCGAAGTTGCATTTTCTTGCATTTTGTGAGTCCTCAATAAAGCTGAAACGGCGAGATTCCATACTATTAAACATTTTTCTAATCTAACATGGTTGTTGATGACGAGTACGACAAAGCACCAAGGTAAGTACTAATTTTCGTTAATCTGTTGTACCTGTTTGATATTTACCACGGCTAGTACGTACATAGAACAATTAGGGACATGAATTAGGTATGAATAGGTATGAAAATATTTTTCAAGAAGAGGGTGAGTTTTTTAATACGTTAAAATATAATTAATTATGATGTAGGTATTGCATTCATTACGAGTACATCCGCAGTGATAACGATTATCAGAATTATAACTTCATGTTACAGGATCACTCCCAAGTTTTTGAGGAAACACTGCAAAGAACATAAACTCTACTTGACTCCATACCTCAATGATGCACTCTACTTGCATTTCAAAGGTAATTGACCACTAATTATGTTGGTGAGTATACTTATATCAAACTAAAATTTTCTAATTGCCTACCTACTTGAATCAAAACTTAGCATTTATTTATATCATTTAACATTTCATTCCAGGCTTCTCCAAAATAGAAAATTTGGAGGAATATACAGGACTGAAATGTTTGTGGCTCGAAAACAATGGTATAAGCCAAATTGAAGGACTGGACAACCAGAAAGAGATGAGGTGTCTATATCTGCATAATAACTGCATCTCCAAATTGGAAAATTTAGAAAGTATGCCCCTGCTAGACACGATCAATCTTTGCCACAACTTCATTTCAAGAATAGAAAATATTGGTGAGTGAAAACCATTATCAAATGAGTAATAGTTCATACAAGTCAAGAAAAAATTGCCAAAAAAACATGGAACGTAGCCATCCATTTACGAAGTGCAGAGGGTAGGTAGTTGGTTACCAATAATGAGCGTTACCCATGAGTCTGAATTTATCAACTTTTTTTTCAGATTCTTTTTGTGTTAATTGATTGAAAATGTTCAATATTTTGGGCGAAATCCCGAACATTTACTTGTTTTCTAAATTTACCGCACACTGATGACGTCAAATCGTGAGCTTCTGCCTCCACAGATTAACATTGCCTTCGTGATTCTCATGACCAGGAATCCATTTTATGGTTATTTTGTTGTTGTTAAGAAACAAATTGTTCAGGTATTTCTTTGTTTCCCAGACAAATTTTGAGGTCGTGAGGGGGTTCAGGAGTGCTTTAATGCTGGTCTGACTATCGGTAAAAATGTGAATGTTTTTGTTATAAGTGTTGTAGTTTTGTAAGGTGACCAGGCAATTGTTGATAGCATATATCTCTGATTGAAATACAGTTGCATATTTGTCAAGGCTATAAGAGGCTGCCACTTGAAGGCTGAGTATGAACACACCAACACTCATTTCTATATTTTATTTCAAAGGTGGTTTTCAAGTTCCAGAAAAATCTCCTCTTCATTTCATCAGATGGCATAAGGGTTTCTGGTGCATAAGCGTTAGTAGCTTGTTTAATGTAGGTGTGTCCTACTTGTGTGTAGTGAGAGAGATGACTAGTGTCATGCACCCATTCTCCCAAATATTCAACCATTGTGAGGGTTTCCAGGGGTGCTAGCACAAGGATAATTTTAATGCTTCTGGTTGGGGTAATGCGGAAAGCTCCACTAATAAGCATGCAGGCTAATCTTTCGATTTTGCGTTTTCCAGCCTGGTGACTATCTAACATCTCCCTGTGATAACAGCACATGCACACATATGTGATAACATAATATGCACAAATTTTTATTCCCGTACTTCAGCACTTTCCACCACGTCAAAACACACCAAAATTCGAAAATGAGGTGGCATAATTTGATTTCAAAACGCTATGTCTCCTAAACCTGCAACTTCCTGCAGCTGTTTCTTGTCCACTCCCTCCCACAAATAACTCAAATTTAACATGGCGAAAAGATCGGGGCGGTTTGATGTGGATCTCAAAAGTTACAGTCCAATAACTATAGCTCTATCGACGTTTTTCGCTTAAAAAAATAAAACACTTCAAAAATATCGCAAATTTTAAAAACCCCATAGAACGAAAATCTAGCTGTTGATGAGCACTCGTATAATATAGAACTTACCATGAAAAATATTAGAATTATCAGAGGCGAAGTTGCCGGTGAATCACTTGCAGTTAAGTGAACATGTTAATTCGATCGGCTTTGGCCAGACGATGAGTGGTGTTTTATCTTCACTTAACATGCATGTTCGATTCTGCGACTTCTGGGCTCTTTCTCCTTCGTTTCTCACCCTATCAACTATCTAGGAAGAGACTCCAATGTAATTTTGAAGGAGAAAAAAAATTTTTTCATAGCTTTTGTCCAGCTGAATTGGTGGAAAAAAAAGAAAAAAACATTGTGCGGCAATGGTGGCGCACTTCTTACTATTGTCATCACGGATGATCGTTAGGTTGTCTCAGCAGACTCATGGATCTTAGACTTTGTGTATCCAAGCAAGTACACTCGTGACGTCATGAAAACTTCAGATTTAATTAAAAATCAACAACACGCCTTTCGAAAAAACTAAGTAGGTATCGTCTCAACTTTATCTCATTCCTAATTTTAAAAAACGAAGAAAATACGTGGGCAACGCTCATTTTACCGTAGGTAGGTAGGTATATACTGAATTCCACCATTACTATTAGAGAAAGGGGATAACACGAATTTATATGCAGAGATACCATGTCATATAATAAGATGCTTTGTCCTCAGGTATTACTTTTAATTGAGTAACATTTACAGAAACTCATTAAAAAATGGTTTACTGGTTGTAGATTGTCTAAAAGCGCTGACGTGTTTGAATATGACTCATAATAATCTAACAACACGAGAGGACATCGAACATCTAAAAAAATGCCAAAGCTTGACGTCAGTTGATCTTTCCCATAACAGGCTGGATGATCCATCTATTAAAGATGTGAGTTTATAGATACCAAGGAAAAGTTGAATGAAAATGGATTGTACTACTAATTCCCCGCACAACACGATTTTGTGTCTTGGTTTCAGGTTTTTTCTCAGATGTCGAATCTCAAAGTGCTTGTTCTGACAGGAAACCCAGTTAGGAGCAAGATCCACTACTATAGGAAAACTATGGTCGTCGAATGTGTGAGTAATTTAGAGCACGATGCTGTGAAGTTTGATATAGAGATAGTGATTTTATATTTATAAATGTTTTATATTTTCAGAAATTGTTGACATATCTTGATGACAGACCAGTATTTGATATTGATAGAGCGGCTTATGAGGCATGGTAAGGACCAATAATATGATTTCTCCAATAGTATCTCTAAAGCGCGAATGCACTTGAACAAACCTTCGTAACGTTCCTCCAAACTGAACGAATCCTAGGTTCGGGGTGGCAAAACTTCAAAGGAGTCAATCCGCCAGTTGGAGGTTTTTCCAGGAGTATCAAAGTGATGTTCCGAGTCGCGTGAGATCTGTGTGGATGGGGTCAATGTTGCAACGTACCTGTACCGGCCCAAAAATATTTGATACCTCGGATGGAGTTCGAACTCGCGTTGTCACTACTAAAAGGAAATTTCCACTTAGTTGCAACACTCGAACGGGTTGAGCTATGAGGCCAGTGTAATCAAACCTCTTAGACTGTGAGTTATTTTCCTGGAGCGTAACATTTTCCCAGAGTCAAATACCAGCCATCTTGGCAGGTTTGGGTTCGGACGAATGATGAAGTGAAATTGCAGGCCGCTGACTCAGCAGATGCTCGCTGGAAGAAGTCAGCAGTCGAGCAAGGTCGTTGTCACGGTGTGTTTTGACTCTAGTGAGTGAGGCAGTGAAAGATGCTACGACAGGGAATTTGATGTTTACAGTCTTTTGGCTCGAGAGGGATTTAATTAAGTATTGTTTCATATTATTTCGGGTCCTACTTCAACTGCGCCACTGTAATGGCCCAAAAATATTTGATAGCTCGGATGCAGTTCAAACTCGCGTTGTTACTACTAAGGGGAAATTTCCCCTTAGTTGCAACACTCGAACGGGTTGAGCCATGAGGCCGGTGCAATGAGGCCTCTTCGACTGTGAGAGTCATTTTCCGGGAGTGTAACATCATTCTTAAAATTTCCCTCCACCACCCATCGTTATATCACACTTCTCATAGCACTATGCATTATTTCATTAGCTAGTGCTTCTTATTTTTGTTTCAACATGATATGGACGTTTGGTATTTGTTTCAATGTAGATACGGAGAGGGGAAAAGAGTAAACCCTTGAGTATTGACATTGTGGGACCCAAACCACCTCCAGTGTTACAGTAAACTTTGCCAATGTTTTAGAATTTTGCCTATCCACCGACGCAGTTTCTTCTTCTTGTTTCTCACAATATATCAATAAAAATGTTCACGGTGCTGCCACTTGCTCTTGTGATGCCATGATGAGAACACAATACAGTTAGAATAACGCTCTATTCTCCCAATCGTTCTCCCAAACCCAATTTGCAACAGTACAATGTTCGGAGTACTGCAATGTCTTGAGTCAAAATGTTTGGATTGAGGTACCCAAGTGCGTACCCAGCTTAACAGATAATAATGTATAGAAATAATACTTTGACCTGATACTGGGTCTTCTCCCGCTTTTTGCTTCCCTATGGATCTGTATTTGAACTATATTCCCCTTTAATCCTTCCTCCTATCTTTTTAAATCTTTTTCTCTTCATCTCCGCGTCAATTACTCAATTAATAATCATAAATATTCTGTGGGCAGATGCCCTTGCAAGGAGAATCATTTGTGATAACTCCATTGATATGATATGCCTGTACGCATAGAGGATCAAATCTCCTACATGCAACATAAAGCCAATTCCATCTGGCATGAGCAATGGCAGGGTGAGGTCACTGGTCTGCGTGTTGTCCTTCAGGACTTGAGCCAGGTGGGCCCTTTTGTAACCCCACTTCCAAGGAGGGATCGTATAGTGGTCAACTGGGTTGCCACTGGCCATACCCGTCTTACTCACAGACACCTGCTTAGTGTAGAAGCTCGAGATGTTTTGTGGGGGAGGTGAGGGGGTGATCTGACCATCCGCCACTTTCTGGAGGACTGCCCAGCCCTTGTGGACCTCCGAGTACAGCATCAGCCCCCTCAGTGGGTTAACGTGTTATCCGGACCAGACAAGGTCCGATCCCTGTTGGTGTACCTGAAAGCCGCTGAGCTCAACTACGAACTGTGACATATTTATATACATCTAGTCGTAGTTTTATTTCACTTCACTGATTGTATATAGTAGCATGTATATAGTTATTAGCCTATTTTACATCTAGTCTTAGTTGTATTATATTATTATTGGGGTTTTTTTAATCCACTTTGGGGGCTAAACAGTGGTCATCACTGAACCCCTCATTTTTTCTCCCTCTGAGTTGCCATTGGAGTCCATGATGCCACTCCTTTTTAATCAAGGATGGCAACATGTCTCCCCTTAGAATCGTGCCACTTCCAGTGTCCCTTTAGACACCTTGTTCCCCTTCTGGTTGAGGTGTGGCTTAAACCTTAATATAAAAAAAGTGAAGCGATAAAGAGGGAATTCAGTTCCAATACAGATTGGTAGGGGCGAGCAAAGTGCGAAAAGTTGTGCACCCAGTGTCAGGTTGTCAATAGTACGTTATGCAGTAGTAAACGCTTGAAAAATTGTTAAGGTTCCTAACTATTCACAATTTTGGTTGATAGGGCAGTGGGAGGAGATGATGCAGAGGAAGCTACGAGAAAAGCTCATCGGGATAAGGAAATGAAGAAAATCCGAGACAGCGTTTACGGTAGATACTTTCATTAGTTTAATTCTAGTGTTGAGTAATCATAGTACTTGATCGCATCATTCTGAAAACATTGGAGCAAGGTGTATGCTGCCATACATACGTATACCTACCGACCCATATGCTACGAAATCCAACAAAATGTTCACTCTTCAAGCAATTCACCAAATTCAGCAATCACCAAATTTAGGTTCATGCACATAGGGATGAAAAACGACTTAAATGTCAACAATTTATGGTGTGGGAGTTATAGAAAGGAGTGGAAAAGTATGAAGTATGAGAGGTACCTTGAGATTTTGAGATAAATCTTGTTGTTGACGGTTTCCAACAACTGGTTAACGATTTTTTGGTTCATTATTTTCAATAATAAACTTTTGTAATCGGAAAAAAATCATTCCCTAAACAATAAACTTGTGAACAGACAGTAACATAGTCATAATAGACCATTTTGCACATAGTCTTTCACAAAATAGTGCTTAACATAAATATTTTTCGATATTTTAGTCCCTGCAGTTTGAGACATTTGAAAGCACCCTTGCATGTCTTCATAAACTATGATAGGCAAGTCAAATTTTGAAATTTCAGACAGTAAATTTTGCAGAAACTCGGCGCTCCGCACCTCGCTAGGGGGCGAGCCCCCTGGACTCGTTACCTCTATATTTACATACTTCAAATGAAATTATTGAAACACAGGATGTGTTTTAGCTCACACGTTTCACATTAACCCGTCTACTGATTGGTAATATAAGTACAAATTAATTGCCTAATTACTTAATTATCTAATTATCTCTTTCCAGCTAATTAATGCATCAAAAGTTGAAAGCGTTTTTGTTTGACTCACTACTATGTCAAGTTGTTTTATCTATCACCAGCACAACGACTCACCACCATCTCTGTATTAAAACATTATTTGTACTTATGTCTACCGGTGCACAGCTACTGGACCAAAGTTCATGAAACGCTCCGTTTCCGAATTAATCCGTTTGCTTTCCCTAAGGACTAGGCTAGATCTTTGAAAAAAAAAAAAGTCAATATTTGTTTAACCAGAACTGGTGCGAACATAGTAAAACTCGCCTCAATATAAACTAAGACAATCGTATCAGCCTAAGGAATTCTGACTTCACGAAATCGAGGTTATTATGAATCTTGTGTGAAGCGTTTGTGGATGGTGTTTTATTTTATCTAATTAATTTTCAGTTGGTGGGTATCTCAAGTCAATGTTGGTATACTTGGATCAGATGGATTATTAAAGATTAGATGTTTTATATAATTAATCATTCTAAAGGTAGATGCCTACTTCTACGGTAAAGTGATGACAATTCATCGCTCGATCACCACAAATTTGCGTTACGCAAATCGGTTACAAAATTGCGTTGCGCTAACCGACACGTGAGGCCAATTTCTTAATCAACCCAAGGAGCCTGGATTTGAAATGAGGCTCTTTTGGGATATCTAGAATACAATTACAACGCTCGGAGACGAACTGGTCAGTTGAGGGATCTCTGAGACTAATTTATTTTCTAATAGACCTATGGAGTTGAAATTTTAAATCGAGCGCTTTTGGAACGCGTAGAATACAATTACAATGTATGGAGGCGAACTAATCAGCTGAGGGACCTCAGGGGCTAATTGTTTTACTCGGTAAACCCGAAATAAAGCGCCTTTGGAGCACCATAAAAACATTATACGAAATACGAAGGAACAATTGGCAACTGCGGGTTGGAGGCTCTGAGGTTGATATATTCTAATCTTCCTACTGAAATACATTAATTGTAATAAATGATTTTATATGCAAAAAGCAATCAGTTTCAAATTAGTATTAAATATAGTGGGAAGATGACTTTGTAATAAATCGTTTTTGTTTCCCCAACATTCACTAAAAGCGTGAAATTTTGGGGTCCTGGCACAGACAGGGGCGAACCCCTTACCGAGACGTGAGTTTAGATAATGTACTGTATACTGGATTTAATAATTATAGACCAATATAATCTGCGTAAAAAGGCTACAAGAAGGATACATAAATAAAACCTTTATATAACAATTTACAGCGTTTTTAAATAATAATCATTATTGTATTAGTGTTTTTTGTATTTGTTCTGTTGTGGAAACAAGAAATTATCTCATAAAAATGTTGAACCCCCCCAGTCTAAAGATGTTATGACCAAAGAGTCTCATAAAATATTCTAAATTTTTCAGCACTCATCAACATGAGGGATAAAACCAAAAGTGCAAAGAAACAAGAGGATGGCGGACAGGAATCACCTGAAAGGAAGCGAGTTAGTACCTACCCACAAATTTAGATTCGAATCTAGTTTTGAAGTAATTCCTGTTGTTTGGAACATTTAGCTAAGTTAGAAATTTACCTGCTGAGTTTCACCAAAAACGCTAGAATCATACAAACTTCTGAGGGGGAACGATTATATTGCACTAGATAGGTAGATAAGAACTGTGTGGAACTTTTTGTAAATATCGAATAAGTACTTCTGTCAGCTACTGGATTGTGAAGAAAATCAACTTAAACGTTTTTAAAATTGAATGTTCCAGGTGTTCAACAAAGAGCAACAACAGCTGTATGACATTTTTGACAAGGAAATCGAAGATGAGGAGAGAACTTTGGAACTCAAAGAAGACAGCTTATCTCCCGAAAAACAAACACAAGGAGCAGGAAAGGCTGAGAATGACAGTGAAAATGTTGAGGATGATAGATCGGTAAATGAAGAAACCAGTGAGAAAGTTGAATTACAACGAAAGGAATTGTTTGGGAGCAAAGAGAGTCTAGCAAACACAATAATTTCAGAAGAAGGGCAGGATGAAGAAAAACAAGAAATGGAAGTAACCGAAGAAGAACAGAGAGATCAGTATAAAGTTATGATTGAAAAGTTTGAACATGAGGCGGAAGAAATGGATAGAGAGGCAAAAGGTGCTGGAAATAGTTTGAGGAGAGAAATCAGGCAGCTGAGCAAAGACGAGGCAGTGGAAAGTTATAGAAATACGGTCAAAAGCGTGATAGGTGACTTGGAAGATGTTGAATCAGGTAGGGTTGGAGATGCAGCAAACGTGTTTGGGGATCCAGTAGCAGATGCGGTCGACTCGGAGATCAGTAATCTCAATAGGGTTTTTGAAAATAACCCCGAAACACCAAATGGGCAAAGAGTTTTGAATGCTGAACAAAATTCAAATGAGCAAGTGGCAAATTCAGAAGCGCCAGAACTTGATAACGCAACGGAGCCTGCAGCGCTTACACCAATAGATATAATCAAAAGAGGAGGACTTGATCAGTTACCAAAATACTTCCGGGTAGAAAAACGATATGATGCAGATGGAAATGAAAGAAGAGTATATATTGATAGCAGAGATAGTGAATCAGAAGACGAGTATAGTAGTATTCACGATTCGGATTTAGAGACTGAGTCAAGTACAGAATCAAGCAACGGTCAACCCAGCAGAGAAGAAATGTTCATGCAAGCCCTGAGACAACAAGCTTCAGATGAGGCTGCCAAGGTGAGCCAGATGGCAACTGACGAAGATGATGAAGCCAATGAAACTAGGAAGATCGATGAAGGTGAAGCAAATATTATTCAAGATGAAAATGCAGAGTTGTCAAGCTATGACTTTAATGAAAACCCTAATCTTCAGGAAGAACTTATAGGGAACAAAACGGAAGATGTAAATGAGGGCATAACTTCTAGCACAATTTGCGAAGGAATCACAGAAAACGAAAGTCAGTGTTTCCAACAACTCCCTAACCGAGAGTCAAGTGAATTCGTGCAAAATCCAGAACCGGATGAGGAATGTTTGACAATGAATGGCTTTAATGAAAACCCTAATCTTCAGGAAGTACTTATAGTGAACAAAACGGAAGATGTAAATGAGGACATAACTTCTAGCACAATTCGTGAAGGAATCACAGAAAACGAAAGTCAGTGTTTCCAACAACTCCCTAACCGAGAGTCAAGTGAATTCGTGGAAAATCCAGAAATGGATGAGGAATGTTTGAACAATAGATCGCATGTTGATAATTTGGTTGATTTGATGAACCAATCAGAAAACATGTTCATTGAGAATCAGCGACAGAAAAGGTCATTAATGGATGTTCTATTGAATGAAATAAAAGAGATGGAGAAAGATCCAGAATTTAGAAAGGATATGGAGTCTGCTCACAAATTCATTGGTAACGATATAAATACAGCTTTAGAGAAGATTTCTAATTCTGTGAGAAAAGCGAGCGACAAGTTATATATGAGAGATCCAAATCTAAAAAACTCGGAGGAAGACATTAATGAGATCAGAGCAGAGATTATTGAGGGGCAGATTGATGACGAGGATAGTGTTCAACCAGAATTCCGAGATGACGCACTGATCAATAACGATCAATCTGTACTAGATGGGTGTGAAAATAATATTCTACGCATAATTCCTGAGCATAAATTGTCATCAAATCGCATCGAAGACATAGAAGAGACCACATATTGTGATCCAACTCTGGGAAATATGAAGGACGAAGAAGTCTATAGACAAATGACAAAAGTTGAGGTATTGAGCAAGGAAGCAGATCATGATATAGAAGATAGCCCTTATGTGTCGATGATATTTGGTGAAAAAACCAAGATCATGACTGAAAATCATCCACTGGGAAGTTTGGTTTTCTTGGAAAACTTGGAGTCAAAAGATATTGAGAGTGAATCGGAGGAGGAGGATATGCTAGTACGACCATTTTCTGAAACAAAACCAACTAAGATACCAATCATTGAAGAAATTACTGATGATTATACAGAAACTAGAATGAATATAAAAGTGGAAAAGTCAGATTATAATGAACCAAAACAATCATTACAAACCGAAAACTCTATGGAGCCAAAATCTTTAAGGGCAGAATCACCAAAGAGACTGCTTATTACGGAAATTCAGACGGAACGCATTTCAGGAACAAATAGCGAAGTTGTGGGACAGAGCAAAAAGCCGAGTGAATCAATACCAGAGGACACTTATCAATATGGTAGTTTGTCTGGCAATGAAGGAACTACATCCCCTTGTACTGCGTTATACATAGACGCCGATCAAATGTGTAGTCCAACCAATCATGAAGATGAAGATTCAGAGATTACAATCAGTCCGGATTCAAGAGCTAAACCAGGAAGCGGAGCTGGTGGAGCTGGAGACGCGAGCCAAGCAATTTGGTCAGGAGAAAACGAGCTTTTCGTAGTAGAACGGTACACTCCATCACAATCCGAGGATCTTAGAAGCGCAATTAAAAATTCAGGGAGTGACAAGTAATCATGCAAAACAAAGATAAATATCATGTAGATAGGTACAATGATGATGTAGTTAATAAATGTATTAAGAGCTTAACTATTAGCTGATCCATCACTTTCCTGTCTCTGATAACATCAAGCAGTATCTCGTAGCACAAGCCTTATCAATCTTTCAGTAATCCTTCAACACATCACCATGCCAGTAATATATTACAACCAAAAAGTTCCAAATCAGCAGCATGCTCAGAAAAAATCCAGATCAGCTCCAGTATGAGCGAACAGCATGGTCATATGAGCGAATTATCGTAATAATGTATATTTATGTTAAATTGTATTGAAATTTGAGCACATAGAGTATAAAGAAATTATTAACTAATAATTTCATGCAAAAAACTTATTCTGAATAATAATCTGCTATTCAAAAAGAGATTTTGGAATTTCAGCATTTTTTGTAGTTTCTATAGATTTCAGTACCACATATTGATGAAATTGAATTACGTTTTTCCAGCATAACATTGCGTATACATTTTTGAATTTTCTAGTATATAGCTGATGAACTTTATTTGTGCAACATTCTGCTGAAAAATATAAAGTTAACGATTAGTAATTTTTGTATATTTTAAATAAAATGTTCAGCACATTTTTTGATATTTGGCATTGGAATACTTGGTTTCTTGGCGCAAAAACGAATTTTTTTGTCAACACTTAGGTGAATTACAGTCTGGAATGACACACACACACACACACACACACACACACACACACACACACACACATATATATATATATATATATATTTATTTATTTATTTATATATATTTATATATATATATGGTATGGAATGGTCCTGTTCTGTGGTGTCTGTATGGTCCTGTTGTAACCAACTATTACTAACTCAACTTACCTTCGGGAAGCTGGTCCTCGTGAGCAGTCTCCCTGAACAGCCTCAGCGGGGGAGGGGGGGAGGTCGAGCAGACTTGTTAGCTGGTGTGGGGAATGGGGTGGATGGGGAATAACCCCCGAGACCCTAATAAGGGAACTGTTTATTTTAGTTCATCGTCAATTACTAAACTTGTGATTAAAAAAATATAAATTTAATAACTTTCAGCCGTTTTAGTGATTTCTTCTAGCACATTTTTTGAAATTTGACTAATTCAATGTGCTCAAAAATGCTAGCCAGCAAACTCTTTTTTCGTTTGGAAAGCTTGATTTTTTGGCGCATGAAAGAATTTTTTCATCTCAATGAACTTTTTCATCCTGAATTCTAAATTTTTTTCATTTTTTTCGAAAAAGTGTTAAACTTTATGATTTGTCTCAGAATGTATCAAAACGGATTTCAATGTAGAGTATTTTCAATTACAAATTATGATTTAAAAATTTTTGGAGCCAGTCTCCAAAAATTCTCGCCCAGCCATTTTCTACCAAAATTTGCTAAAACCATATTTTCCAACATTAAAACATCATTTTCTCCCCTAAATAGCAAAGTGAAAGTAAAATTAACTATACCGTTGGAAAGAGTATTAATTGAAGCAGCTTTCATAAAATTTGCCAGATTCAATGATTTTCAGAAACTTTATTTTTTCAAATTCGGCTACGTTTGAGCTGCTGTTATCGTCTTTGGATGGTACTACCAAAAATCAAAGTACATCATGCTCATAGAAAATGTAATGCTAATTCCGACAATGTGGTCAAAAGTTGAAATTAAATGAAGTAAAGTGTAGAAATTGGAGTTTAAAATGAAAACTACACGGTTTTCTTGAAAAATCCTTCAAAAAATCCAAATTTGAAAACGGGTTGAGGTAGAAATATGCATTTGGCGGCAATTCACTCCATGTTTGGTGTTTTATAGTTTTACTCAAAAAGTTTTGTGCATCTACGAGCACCCTGAATGTATGAATACGCGTTGAACTCCAGGAATAGTTTCAGAATGTCTCAAAACGGATTTTCATGACGAAATTCTTAAAAAAAAAAAAAATTATTTAAAAATTTTTAGGATCATTGCAATATTTCTATTTTCTACGAAATTTCGCTAAGACTCTTGGCAGAGACAATTTTTATATTAATCACAAATTAATACTTAATTAATAGTATCTTCTTGATTTATACTTAATTAATACAAATTAATAGTGTCTTTGCCTTTTGAGGGATTGGTATAAAATGAAATGCTCAAAAGTCAATACTGATATGAACATTCAATGTCCTGTAATTAAAGCATTATAAAAATAATTCACAATACGTATAACTTCAATTAAAATATCTCGCAGAAAATAAGTTCTCACGTTTGAATCACAGTGATGTTTGAATACGAGTATAAAATTTCATTAGGAAATTTAATCACCTTGAAAGATTTCAGAAGGTGTACTCTGCAGGCATTTGTCCACCCGTTAAGGCGGCAATAATATTTTTTGCAGTCGTGACCCCCATCTTCACTCGCGTCTCAATGGTGGTACTCCCAAGGTGTGGTACAACAACTGCAACAATAACAACATCCCAATTATAATAGATACGTGAACTGTTGCAATAACAACTTCTCAATCATAATAGAAACGTGGAGTTTGCTGTTAGGTATTGACTAGTGAGTCATCCAAGCCCTGATTATGCTGTATAAATATAGCGAAACGTTGGCCTGAAGTTTAGTTTCATTCACCCGACCGACTCTCAAGAACAAAACACTTGAAATTTCGTCGTCTGCGGTCAAGAACTTATCACTACTGTTGCAATACTTCACACTATTTTCCTAAGAAGAACTAGCACTCAGATGCTACTTATTGATGTTTTCAAGGGGGGGGGGGGGGGTCCAAATATTTTGTACGTCAATGAGCAGCCCTCTGGGTAGCATAAGACATCTAATCTTGTTATATTATAAAATGAAACTCCGTTTGTTTGTCTGTCTACACTATGCACGGCCAAACGGCTGAGAACGGGGATCTTCTTAGATTTCTCGGAAAGGGTGCATAAGCGATTTTAAAATTTGCCACTCCCACTAGAACCATGTGTTGGAGTGGAAGTGAGGTGGGAACCCCTTTTAATGTGATTTTTGGGCAAGCGGTCGATCTTCTATCTGCTGACACATTAAAATTTGATCGAGAGCACTGTGTATGTCAGCTACAAAGTTATTTTCTACCCCCATCTGACCCATGGGCTAGATGGAGGGCGGGAAAGGGGTGGGGTCAGTTTGCTGAGGTTAGGCAATGACCCGCAAGACTGAACAGTCTTGAAGGCGAGGTCACTTTTTGCCCCTTGCTGGAGGGGGAGGGGGGACCCCCATTTGATACGTGTTTTTTCGTCTACACACCTCGGATTCCAACGGGGTTTTTCCTACGAACTCGGGATGGACTCAACAGTATCATCCATCTATACATCCCACCTCAAGTGAGTGAAGCGAGTGAGAGAACTACACTAGTTAGGTATAATTTGTTTCTTTATTGAGAAGGTAGTAGGGAGAAATTTTGGCAAAACCTGCAGTGCTGAAGAGACATCTTGCTTACAAATCTGCGTTAGTCATTTTGATGCATAATAGGTAACTAAACCCGAGCAAAGCATCAAACAAGTTTTGACATCACACCAAGCTCGTAACCAGTGCTTCACACGATGGTGCGTGGCTGTTGGCCACGGCTATTGGCAGTGTGAGATGTTGTGATGTTTCAGATAAACCAAGAGCTTTGCAAAGCTTTTTGTATGATGAAAAATGCAGTTTCGTAGCAACGATTTGGTTGAAAGCGAGAACCATCAGAACATTTCTTCACTCCTTAAGGGATACGTCATTTCTGTGCAGTGGCAGCAATTTTGGATAGTTTATCAATATTTTCTCAATGGTTCCTCCGATTTTGATGAAATTGTCAGGGACTAATCCTCAAAATCTTTTGGTTGGATAGTAAAAATCTGAACTCAATCCGACAAACAAAAAAGTTACAGCTCTGAACGTGAGCTGTTTTAAACCTATTTTTTTGGTATAAATGCTCCGTCTTCTCTAAAAATACTCAAGCTATCAATCCGAAATGGGGCTCCGAACAAACAAGGTTTGCCGCTAGCAGCTCTAAGGAGCGAACTTTGAGTATAAATAATACGGAGAGCTGTTAGTGGTAGTTGATTCGTCAAACCATAGGTGCAGCTTTTGTCACGATGGACCTCATCAAATACGCGACTTTCAAGATGGCCATACACTGATCAGCTGATGTTATATGTGATGTTAATCGTTAACGCTGCATTCTGTGGTACCTATTAGTTTTCTATGAATCGTATTCGAATATACTCACTCAAATTGTTTGCTGCAGGATGTTTTGTGATTTAATTTTTAACTAATACCTACTATGCATTATTCCGTACTACAAGCAGGTGCATAGCTGAAAGCGTGATTTTCGAGTTCCAGCGCAACGCCAGTAGCACGTATCAACTGACAGGAAAATAGCATTGCAATAAGAGCAATAGCCCTCGATATTATTTATACTCGAAGGGGGCGATTGACATGGCTTTCCCCTTTTTGATATCTTGTATCACTCCTTTTTGCTCTACAATTTGTTCCCCTCACCATCAATCTCAACAATACTGGTCTAAAATGAAAATTATATTATTAATTATTAAATTATTATAATAAAGAAACACAAAACCCCAAAAAACTAGTGTCCATCGCGGTTGCCTTTCGACAACAAAATAATAGCAAATCAAGTGTGTCATTGTTTGCTATCTCGACCTTCTCATGTTAGAAGCCCGATTTTGAGAGCACCATCAGTATAACTAGTGAAGAAATGCGTCTGCAAACTTTTCTTGAAGTTTGTAGACGAATTTTGAGGGTTTTCAATTTTGCCAATATTTTGAATTTTCACGTATCAAGTTCCATGGCAACCAATCCGTTCCGCAAAACCAACTGCCATAATTAAAGGTAATTACTAGAAGAACATCCTCTAAAAAGTTGGCCCCAAGCGGATAAGTAGTACCTGCGAAAATGGGCCTCATGTGCTTAAAAGATAATTACTTTCTGTGTGAAAGTATCTACACTACACGGATACATCGGTACATGGATATGTCTTATTTTTCCCCTGTGAAATATGAATTTTGTGTCTCAAGTTAAAAATGTCTCAATTAATTAGCTCAATCAGCTGATCAGAAAAGACCCAATTAATTCATTTGTCTCTTAGTGTCCCATAGAGTCTATCTATCAAATGTCAACTTCCTAGGATGAACGGGAGACAATTTAGCTCACTCAGCTGAGTAGGAATGAGCCAATCATTTCAATCGTCTCCTAAAATGTCCCAGGGAGTCTCCCAATCAAATCTCAACGTCCTAGGATGAACGAGACAGATTTTAGCTCACTCAGCTGATTGGGAAAGAGCTGTCGGGAAATCCCATTAATTATTTTGTTCATTTCAAATTATTTACATATGAAATGTTTAGTTGTAACGCAGAGTTGATAAACAGTATAGTTGCAGAATTTCCAAAAAAATAGTTTTTTGTATTTTGCTAATAATGATTTCCAATAGTTAATAATAATACCCGTTTATTGCCAAAGTACATCATAGAGGACAATGATAGAGCAACAAGTCAAAAAAATAAAGTCTATATCACTATAAAAATATAACAAAGCCAGGAACAAGTGAAAAAAAAGTAAAAGTTAACAATCAATGTCAAATGTGCCTGATGTCAAAGAAGTGGCGAACTTCATATAGCTCCTTCTCCATCAAAAACATCCTCATCGCATTGCGAAAGCAGGAGGTGGGAGAGTTCAAGTAAATCGAGGTAATATGCTGAACATGCTGAATGAAGTGATTAACGGTGGTGATCACAAAGTATTCAGTGCTCTTCTTGAAAAATTGAAGGTTGTGTGATGGCACTCGCAGGAGGGACTTTCCATATCTTGTTGCATGGGTGTGGTTGAACTGGACTAGTTGGAAATCGGATCGATGTTTTTTGTAATAGAGCAGAGCTTCCAGAACGGCAATTGAGGGCAGCGTTAGTAGCCCAGCAGACTTAAACTGACCTCTACAAGAAGAGTTAGGAGGCAATCCCAGCAGTATACGGACTGCTCTCTTCTGGAGAGTGAAAACTGCCGCCATATTGTGAGGATTGGCCCACGAGAGGATGCCAAATTTCGCTCTAGCGAGGAACAGACCATGATAGGCCACCAGCACTACGTCCTTAGATGTCACGGAACGTAGTTTGCGGAGGACAAAGCACACAGAACTTAGTTTGGATCTAAGGGCAGCCAGGTGTTCGTGGAAGTTTAAGTTAGAGTCAATGACGACACCTTGAAATATAGTTGAGTTAACTAGCTCAACCTCGGCAGCTCCTAAGGTAATAGAAGGATGGTATGTGGGACCCTGAGCTTTGAACATAAGCCAGTTGGTTTTGTCCTCAATGAGCAACAAATTATTTGTAGTGATCCATTTGCTGGTGTCAAATTTAGTTGGACAAGGTCTATACATTGCTCACTGCTGTTGGCCGTCACTAAGAGTTAATCTTATTACTCACCGCAATTCTTAATACTTAGGAGAGGGTGGTTGGATGGAAGGGGTTCTGGAGTCATCACATCAAGTCCAGCACCTCCGATTTGACCCGTCAGAAGTGCTTCCTGTAGAGCCTCCTGATCGACCACCGCTGGAATACAATACGATTATTAACAAATAATAATAATAATGATGAAGAAACGTATTTGATTTTTACAAACCGTGATGTTTAGAGAGGTTAATTTGATGTGAGAATACAATATCATTTGAATTCCCAAGTCAATCGAAAATCATTTATAAATCCAAAGAGTTTTTATGGGGAGTAGTCTGATTTTACAGCCCCACGGGCGCCTTATGTTCATCTTACCTTCACAGCTCCTACAATTTTGCACTTGTTTCAAAATTTCACAGTAATGTTCTCCTTATCTTCTAACATGCCTGGCACAAATTTTTCTCATCTTAGTCAAAAAGAAAAATCAGCAAATGTTTTCAAACGTTTAAAAAACAGTAATTTTTTGTTTCTTTTTCTCATCAACCATTAGGCCGACCAATTTTAAGTTTTCACGCCAACTTCATTCAAATACATACATGTAGAAACGTAGGTGCCATGGCTTTTTGATGAATGTAATGCAGTTGAGACGATTGCAACCGCTCCCAGGTCTCTAAGATTCATAAATAAATTCAAAATGCCCATCATTGACCACATTTTCGAGTTCGACAGCGTGTTCTAAACTTTTCTTTTCGATCTCGTCACACGGCTGTCTCAATGATCTGAATTAAAGTGTCTAATTTAATGACATCCACAACTTTTCTTTGAAAATTCGCTCTACTAGTCATGATGCATGACTGAGTATGTACTTCTTAAGTTTGTTTTTAACCAACTGGACAGAATTTAACAAAACATTATTGAAAATGAAAAGAAAAAATGAAAAAAATTGTATTTTCTTGACTACTCCCCTTAAAAAATGAAACTTTTCTGAAATTAAACACTTTGAATTTATACACATCATAATAATGTTACTAATTAGATTCTAAATATGTACCTACTCGAAAATTAGTTCTAACTCTTATATTCACAAAATTTAACTTCTAACACATCATGACACAAAACAATTCAAGTGAATGCTTTGGATATATAGTGGTTTCTTTTTAATACTAACCTCCACGAGAAGAATTAACAAATATAGCGGTGTTTTTCATCATAGCGAATTTTTCCTTATTGAACAATCCCCTAGTTTCGTCAGTGAGGGCGCAAGTGACGATCAGAAAGTCACTTTCTCTAAGAAGGGTGTCAAATGAAGTACGCTCAGCTCCCATCTCTTTACCTGAATTGAGAGATCAACCTTTCAGTTAAAATCTGAACTCTACACTAATAACGTTAAATTAGAGGTGTTAATTAATAACTAAATGTGGTAACTTGGTGTTAGGCATTAGTTAACTAACGTGTTAGAGTTATGTGAAATTGCTCGGGGGAATATCCATGTCACCTCAAATATACATCTAGAAAGAATAGCTACCTTCAGGTTTTTCCACTGAGCTGCTGTACAGGATTCTTGAAACGTCAAAAGCTTTCAGTTTCCTGGCAACAGACTGTCCTATCCTGCCAAACCCATAGACGCCAACAGTTGAACCTTCCAGACCTGGTCCACACCACTGTAGAGGTGCCCATTGCGAAGTCCATAGACCACTAAAAATCATAGGAAAGGTTCTTCTAACAAAAATGCAATAAAAATAATGAGAAACAGGGCAAACTAGGATAGTTAAATGTACCAGTCTTATACTCGCACCAGAGGGCACAAATGGTCTTTCAGTATGATGAAACTTGCAAACTCTTGAAATAACATAAATCTCTTCAGTTTCCATTGTCCCAAATTTAAAATAATTATATCAAACAACCTTGTTCACCCTCACCCTCTCAAAATTTCCTTCTAAAACAAATATAAACAAATTATGCCTGAAGGAAAACAAAACAGAGCTAAATCATCAGCAACCCAGAGCAGGTTGATTCATTGATAAAATATGCCCGGATTTGTTTCTGTGAATGTTGAGGTAATACGGGAGGGACCTAAAACTCTGTACCAAAAGGTAATATTACGAATCCTGCTGGCCGAAAATTATAGATGCCTCGGCAGAATTCTAATTCGATTTTTAGCATATAGTTTTTACTATTCAGAAAATACCAGTTATTTGCAGAATAAAGGTTAAACTTGATATCTGAAGCCAAAATCTGGCTGTAAAGATCGAAGAGCTGCAGGACGTTTTTTCCAGATGGGCCTAAACTGCCTCCTTTTTTCTACACAGCCAGCCGAAACCCATACTCCAACCAGCTCTCTAATTTGGACGCCTACTTAGGGGAGGGATTCTTCATTGCAAATAGCACCACTGTCAGTATACGCAAACAAGTGCACGATTTTCACCTTCTTAGCAAAACAAGTTCTACCCTGCATAAACTATAATTACTTACATACCTACCTAGGTAATTTAGTGACAACTGAATAAGTAGACGAATCTGCACCTTAAAGGTTTGGTTCGTACTTGATTAACCAAGTAGATTCCAGAATTCGGAGGTAAAATGTAGAGGCCCATTGTGCATGAGAGAAGCGTGTAACTACAGGCTAGCATTTCCCGTAATTTCGAAATTAATTCCATTGGTTTCGAGTCAACTAAGCCAAGAATTTCTGCTCTCCTAATCAAAATTGTGGTGTCACAATTAGGATTGTGATGACCCAGTGTGACCTTATTTTCCACTCCTGTTTGGGAAAATATTAATTTACAAGGAATATTCAGTCGTAGCTATGTTCCCACAGCAAAAGTTTACTCCCCTGGCTGCCACACAATTCTCCTTAGTTTGTGTCTATCCAGATTATATTATGTACTCATATTCAAACGAATAACGATGTATATTGATAAAATATAAATATACCTATATGGTTGCATGGTTGTTAAATGGTTGCAATGGAGGCAGTGAAAAAACGAAAATTCTTGCAAAATTACTAAAATAACTTACCTACAGTTAAAAAACTTGCCGTGATTATTGCACTCTTATAGTGATACAAAAGGCGAGAATTTGATGTTCATTTTCAGTTTCATGTTCATATGATACGCCCTATTGCTATGAAATTCATGAGAGTAAGACCTGACCCAAGCAATTGATTTAATTCTGTATGTTATAAGAACGTGCAGGATGAATTCGATCAAAAAGTTTTTAAACATTGTACCATAAAATTTTGAAAACCTAAGCAGGACCCTGTAGCGACCCCAGGGACTTACTCTCTGATAGCTTGGTTGGCTTCTAAAAGTTTTCGTGACGTGGCCAATAGAAGGGCGACAGTAAGCTCTGCGGTGGCTTCCGTTAAAACGCCTGGAGTGTAGCCCAGTCGAATGCCTTTCGCCTTGAGTGCATCCAGATCAATATGATCCAATCCAACTGAAAAGGTCGACACGACCTTCAAAGAAGGTCCTGAAACAACGCAATGATCCTGGCTATTACACACATTGATAATCTCAATATACGCAAAATAATTTTAGTAAAGAAATAATTTTAATACCCAAATTAACAAAGCCCGATTCGCAGACTGTGGAAAGCACCTATTATAGAGAGCACCTATCATCCTTCCAGGTTAGATGATGAGGGAGCAGAGGTTTCCAATAATCGTAACAATTATGCGAGAGTTGATGGCCCTTTTGTTTCTGGGTTAATACAAAATAACGACTGCAGGTACTTTTGGAGTAGTTTGTTCACACATGACGAATGGGCTACTAATCCTGCAAAAACACCTTAGTTTCATTCAGTCATAGGTTAATCACCAGGAGTATACAACTAACAACAGTTCATCCTTTAACCACTCTCTAATTTGAGCCAACTTTAGTGTTTAGGTAAGATATAGGTGTTTGAGGGAATTAGCGCAAGCGCATACCCTTTTTATAGTCCTACAGTCGTAGAACCTAAAGGAAACTATCAATAACTACTGCTGATTACATCTTTCAAATACCCAAAGACGCTTTGATTAATGGTAGTAAGCCCCTGCTTACACTGACAACCTAATTTAGAGCCCTTTTTTGAGCGGACAATTACAAAAAAGTGCCGCTAAAACGAAAAATACTCAGACTGCCTGAAAATGTCCTTAGGAGTTCAGTACAGATTTTCATTTGGTGTGTTCAGGTATGAACACTATGGTTACAATAGTGTTAACCATAGAGGGTTATCTCATAAAAATATAATTTATTTCAGACCTTTACTTATCACCCTGAATGCTGAAGGGTTTTTTTTTTTCTTGAAAAAACGTTTATTTCGAATTTTTTTCATCAAAAACAGATTAGTCGGAACACTTGCAAAGGTGCGAGGGCGGGAAGTGATAAGGACTTGTCTTTTCGAGGTCTGGATTTTAATGTTAGTTCTATAAATTTTTTAGTTTACAATACTCAAAATATACCTAATGTGAATTTGATTTAATAATTGAGGTAAAATTAAAGACTCCCACATTCACCCTTGAGCTTTGCTCTATCGCTTGTGGATTCCAACAGTTTATTCCGTTATATTGCTTTTATGCTATCATTCATTGCAATGTTTTCCATTTTATTTATTATGTTTATTCTTTAATTTTATCACCATTACCAAGTAATGGATGTATCTTTTGGAATAGATCCTTTTGAATTGAAATGAATTGGAGGAAAAGCGAAGATAGGCGCTTCCATGATCATCCTCCTCCCCCACCACAAAAAAATCACACCCCCACACTCGTAGGAAGTTATCGACACTGCAAAAATGCAGGAGGGATGCCGTCACAATCTCGAGGACCTGCTGGTCGTTCATTTCGCGCTAAGAGCTTCGTTGAACTGAGGCGAATGTGTAAACGGTTAAGTCGTATTGAACAGCAACGTGCCTCGTGTTTGCACCATGAATGGTGAACGCGAGGCACGAATGCGATTGTGTAACTGCGGTATCTAATTCATATATCTGTTCAGTTTCATCGTGCACCGTAATTTTATAACTTATGTTCTTTTTTATTGGCATTTACGGATTTTGCATTCATTATGTTAATTCTATGACTTAACTATAATTGTATTTTTCCTAACCCTGTGTTTGTGGGCTTACTGGGTAGTGGTTTTGCCACATTTTTTTCAGTCAATAGGCATTAAATATGTCTCGTTTATATCGATTTGGTTCTCTTTCTTTGTCTCCGCCTTTCTGAAACTACCTTTCAAGAAAAGAGGGGGAGGGGGATGGAGCGCCCAAGGCTCAATGGGGATGGTGGATGACGGCCGAGCCTGGGAAAGAGGAAGAGAATCTTGTTTCGCAGCGCTCCCGCGATTCCGTCTGAGTTCGAACTCATGTCCTTAATTTCTTTAGGAGAAATTCTCTTTGGAAACAGCGCTCCAACGAGTTGAGCTATGAGGGCAATGTAATCAAACCTCTTCGACTGTGGTAGTTTACCTTGAATGTAACAATAGCGTTGACTGTTCCCTTTAAATTCGACACATTAGGAACAATTAGATCCTTTACATTCAGTTTGTGGGCAGAAGAGGCTGTGCCAATTGATAGTAGACCAGGCGTTATGCAGAAGGAACTCGAAACATACCCGTCAGATTAAGAAAGTTGGAAACAAATAGAAACTCTAAGTCTGTGAGAAGGAATTAAATACATAGCTTAGCAGATCACCAGCAAGGGACGCTTTCGACGGGTCAGTGAACATGTTAGACGAATCTATAAATATTCTAAAATGCCCATTCTTACCTACTAGCGAATCAGGTCTCCCTTATCTTCTTGTTCAAAATGTCAAAGTTTCATGAGTAATAATAATTTTTAAGTATAAGAACAACGAAAATATTCAACAAGTCAAACAACGTACAAAAAGAGTAAAAATTACCAGCAGCATCAATAACAGCTTTATCAATGCAGTTAGAGCTGCTACAGAATATTGCTGACACTCCAACGACTTTTTTCAACAAATCTTGGCGTGTAAGAGTCCCTTTCTTCGTATGCTCCCACATGTCTACTTCAAATCTAAAAGCAAGGTTAAAAAAAAGAAGTTAATGTACATACCTATAAATTTTTGTTAAATTACATCAATGCCTACTTTTTCAACGATCTCTTAAATAATGGAGAAGCTACTGTTTTCTTCACATTGATATTAGGGAGTATTAATAGAATACCAATGAGGATGCTATTCAAGGTACCATCTGAACTTAGAAATGCACATAAGGTAGGTATTAAACACTGTCATGAAACGTCATTTGAACAGATAAATTTTCAACCCAGGAGTAGTGAGAAAGGCAGGTCATCATATTAAGATAGGCACAACCTCTGACTCGAAGGGAAATTATAGGTGAATTTATGATCGAATAACATTCAATAGTAGAAGTAAGAAAAGCTATTATCTGAACGACAGGTTAGACTGATAGGCGTGTTGAATTTGCAGGACAAGAATACACAGACAGGGACAAATCTCCCAGAGAGTGAAAAAGTGAACTGTATAGGAAGTAATCAACGACTGAGGTAGTCAGACATCAGGAAAACTGAGAATAATCATGAGTGGCTCAAGATAATGTGTAGTTCAAAAGGTGGCTGCCAAGTGCATGGAGCGCCACCAACACCTTCCTTTGGATGTTAGGAGCAGCTAAAAATCCCCCCCCCCCCCCCCCCCCCTACCAAACAGAAAATTACTGGCTTAGAAGTAGAAGTACCTAACGAAAATGATAAATTAGAATATACTTCAGAGCATGACCACTGTCAGCTCGCTGAACAGCGACCCCAGTCTTTATTTTTACCTCATCTACTCTGGGGCCGGATGGTCCTCCATCCTGGTTCCTTTTACACGAACTGTCCCTATCGAAAAGGTGAGGTTAGCTGGTCAAGATGGTATTCTATCTATCGTATGAGAAGTGCAAGTCCAAAAGATAATAGGGAGAATCATTTCAGAAGGAGACGACTTCTACTTATATAACAGCCTCAGATGAGAGTGGTCTTCCCTCCCAAAGGGACAGACCCCCCTTGCAGTATTTCCTAGCCCAAGGATGTACAATGAGCCACATCCACACACACTAATCTAAACGCCTACAACTAAAAGTACAGCCTCCAGTTTTAATAACAGTGATCTCACAATCAGGTCACAAATCTAAATAGCTTCCTTCGAAATCACTAGTACCAACCACCTATTAAATTGTTTGGCAATAAATGCACAGCATGGAATATGAATTTTATCCAAGCACAGTAGAGTAGCACAGGGTAAGAAATAAGTTAATGAAATATACTATTGGGTTTTAGTCAATTACGAAGATTTCTATATTAATCATCCTGAGCAAACTGTCTAACAGCTTAAATAGGCCAGTTAGCCAACAAAGAGAGTGCAGAAATACCGAGAGTATAACATACATCATACAATACTTACTTCGGTGATATTTGGGGAGTATTATTGAATGGAATCTTCTAGACCAGGCTAGGTAGAGTCTAGATAGAGCTACATATATACAACTTAAAACCTCTATCGAAACTGACTGACAAATGTGGGACTTCAGAGCATTGTTTCCAAACAACTAATACCAAAATGAACCTATATTTCCTGATGAGCAAATGACCTACGGAATTTTATTCTATTTACCAATTACCTACTACTTAAATATCATACTACATCCTTCCGTTGAAAAGTGAACATTGAGAAAGTGCGTCTAATAGAGTAAACAGACGTAAATCTAGTTTTGGTTTATTATTTACACAATTTTTTTAACCCCCCTTAAAATTTGTTGGGTTTCGTTTCAAGAAACATACAATCCAAAAATTGAATTAAAAAAAAAATATATACATATATATCCGTCCGTCCGCCGTCCGAAGCTTTGTTCAAAAAGTATTGGACCAAACTTCAAGAAATTTGGCTTAAAAATCATTTATCGGCTGGGGATGTGTCAGTAACATTGGCATCGCGTTCGATCAACACTAAAATGTAGAACCTAAGGGCTGAAATATTCAAAAACCGAGATCTTGAAATCTTTCTATGTAACAGTAATGATTTTTTGAGTTTCATCTATAGGTATCCGCCCAAAGAATCGAACGAAACCACCCCAGTCGCTATGCGTTTATTCGTTTGCTTTCCCTAAGGGCTAAAGCATCGACAAGAAAAAAAAGACATCAACACAGGCGTGAATCGTAACCAGTAAAACATATCGAAAATCGCCTTGAAAACTATGACAATTGTATCAGCAGATAATATAATTCCAATGGAATTCTGACTTCCCGAAATCGAGTTTATCATAACTTCTCTATCGCATTGGGCTTGTGAAGCTTAGGTAGGTAATCACCTACTTCAATTACATTAAATTATTGATTAGTAAATACTTAGGAATTAGTCTTAATTAAATTATAATTTCTATTCAAACAACAGAAGGTTAATTACTCGGAAAGTTTTAGCCAATTGTCTAAGAAAATGAAGCTATTGCAGTGAATCCAAAATTTCCTTCATGGTAATTCGTTTTGAAATTCCTTGAGTTTAACGGTTTTTGATATAGAGTTTGATCAAAAAGTTCTGGTTCTTTCCAATTTGCGCGCAAACAGAGGGTCGTTGAAACTTCTCGGTGGTCTCAGCGTTACTCTTTCTGAGTCACCTGGTTATTTTATATTGCTGTAATATTCTCAGTTCTCGTGTTATTCTGATCAGCGTCGGAACCACCGAGGCTAATTTCTTTCCTAATCGACTCACGTTGCTGAAATTTAATGGAGCTCGTTCGGAACACCTCAAAAACAATTACGAGGTTCGGAGGATCACTGAATAGCTGATAATGTCTCGTTGGCTAATTTCTTTCCTTTTCATCCTGCCAATTTACCAAGTTTTTTGTTGTGTTGTTTTGACAGTTTTAGAAAATTTGTCAACATTCACCTACTTACTATAAACCGTAAAATTGTGGGGTCCTGAGCTGTAAAGGTGTGAGCCCTTTTGGGAGGCACGATGCACCAACTTTTGATCATTTACTAGTATACACGAGTATATGGGGTTTAATAATAATGATAGACCAATGATGATGATGATATGCGTAGAAGGGCTATCTAATACAGAAATAATAAACCTTTTGTAATAATTTGCAGCGTTTTCAGTAGGTACACACACAGAGAATATTATAGCCATTGCTGATCATGAAACATACATAATGTAGGTGATTACGTACTGGCCATTTTGAAGAAGATCAATGCATTGCTTGGGCCAGTCATCCCTGGTCATGAATATTCTTGGTTTCGACATGGATGAAGTAAGGCGGGTAGAGTGCGCACTGTAACAAATACAATAATAACAACAATAATTTTTACTTAATAACAACTCTATTCTTACCTACTTCAAAAGTTTTAAATATCTCGATTAATAAATGTCTCCACCTCAGTGGGGGATTCGCATGGTTATTAATTATTACCTCAATAGAAAGATCATAGCGAGAGCTTTCCGAAAAGGTGCTCCATGATGGGTATCTGACCAGTAAAACAGCTCATGAAATTCATTTGCCCAATGACAATATAGGCCCTGCCCGCCTAGAAGGATCCCTCAGCCCCATTATCCTACTAATCACGCTTGATCTTCCTAACCGATTATTGGCCCAACTAAACGGTCTTTTGCGCTGAAAATTACAACTAGGAGTTTTCAAAGTGTGCTGAATCCCAATATGAAGTCAAAAGTGTGAAATTCCAATAGATGAAAGTTCCTCATTCTACCCTTTTTCAACGTGAGCCCGATCCAATTGGGAGGGCCGGCTACTATTTAGGGTTGAACAAAATTAAAGAAAATGATTCCAAAATTCAAGACCAATTAGACCCACATAATATGTTACTTTTGACCCAAGTTTAAAAAATCTTGGTACAGTTGTTTGGAAGAAAAGCTCAAGACATCGAGCTTAATTATGACCTCATCTGGAAGGTGCATGTTTAGTAGATCTGTGAGCGGGTTTATGGTGCTTCATACTCTAGGACAGCGGTTCCCAACCTTTTTAATTGTGAGGCCCAACTATTTTTAAAATAAAGCTTTGAGGCCCATATATATAACATGTTAGTAATTGGTAAAAGATATGTACAAGGGGAAAAAATATCTCAAGTATTTGCAAAGAAAACACCTGTACTTTATTCACTTTTAGTTGTTACATGATGAAAAACAATTATATACAAGTGGTCAAAGTAAAAAGAAAAAACTCAATGGGATTTTTGACATTGTTTTTTCTCCCACGAGTGAATCAATGTCAGGATTGAAACTGGACCGTTTTAATCTTAAATCGCTTTCAACATTCAGTTTTTCCTGTACTTATTTTTCAAAAAAAAAAAACCAATGTTGAAAAGGCTTGTTCACATAACTATGTTGTGGAAAACCCCATCAAGTGCTTCAATGCAATTTTTGCGATTGCCGGATATTCTTCGCGAACTTTAATCCAGAACTGAACTAATGTAGTTGTTTTAAAAAACGATGCTAGAGTCTGGTCACATGACAGTTCAATTACCGAGTCTTCTTCACTCGAAGACATTTTCATTTTTTTTTTTTTTTTTTTTTTTTTTCAAGTTATCTCCTTCAAATGGTGAATGGCAATTCGCTGGCTATCTTACACGCGCAAAGAGTAAACTCACTTGTTTTAAAAATGCAATTGAATAATTTGACTATTGCTAACACTCAAGTGAGCATGGTTTAAATTTAATTGTTTCCATCTCTATTCCGATATTAATTGTTGAAACTCAGATGATTTTTTAAATATATTTTTATATTTTTGACCAGCATCCACGGCCCAGTACCAAGCTGCCCGCGGCCCACAGGTTGGGAACCGCTGCTCTAGGAGATAACCACATTCCACTCCAGCTAAGCGTGAGAGAAATATAGTGTCACTCATTATGCCTTTCTTCACTCACCGTGATTAAGTGATTTTTCACTGTGATCTGGTGGGTCTTTACATATTTGATTATTTCAAATTTCGCCAGCTTTCCCCGATTTTTAATATCATTCATGAACTATTCCTAATTTACCAACGACAGCTATTTACCCAAGCGCTGTCTCAAAGATCATGCAGTAACTCGAGCAAGTAGTGCTTTTAGCCAATCATTTTCGGTGGCAAGTGCGAGGCTACGGCATAGCCTCCTCGTGATATTCGATCCATCCCTTTTCTAAGTCGATTCAGGAGCGCAGTTCTTAAATACTTGAAAACGTTGTAATTCCAAACTACAATAAATTACAAGTGTAATTAAAGCATTTCATCAAACCAGATCCCCTCTACTAAATTTTTTCTCTCAATTTACTTATTATTTAGGTACTTTTGTTTTTTTTTCCAAAATATTAGGTAACAACTAGTTGTATATTTCCTAATGTTTTATGAGGTTCAGCATCCGAGACTACCTATAGGTACCACAAGCATTGATTACACTTTTGGGAGATGCAAAATTTTTGTCTCCAAGATCAAAATTTGTGTGTCCGCAAATCCTTGGAACAAGATTAATTTCCACGGTTTTCATCCGATTTTGATGACATTTTCAGGGAATGTGAGGGTTATATTGTGGATGGCCCCATATCAGTTTCATTGTTCCCAAATCCATGTTTCACTCTGCAAATGCGTTAACATAAATTCCATCAAGCATAATTTTCTCACGCCTTAGTAGTCTGATTTTGTTCTGATTTGGAAAATAGTTGGGAGAAGACGATTTGAGCATTCCATATCAATTTCAACATGATGGTATCATTAGTGGCTGCTGCGCATGGCCGAAAGTATAATTCTTGTGACATGCTTAATTTCCATAATTTTTATCTGATTTTGATGTGATTTTTATTTTTTGGAAATATGAAGGTCAGACTGTAGATATTTCCCTACCAATAATATTGTTCTCAAATCATTGCAAGCGCAAACATAATATACTTTAAGCATAATTTCTTCGTTTCTTTTTTTTTTTATTTAGTGGTTTAAGCCCCACCTCAACCATAAGGGTCATCAGCGGCATCGAACAAGGTGTCCAAAGGGACACTGCAAGTGGCACGATACCAAGGAGGGCCATGCCACCCTCCACCACCAAACGGAGTGCCACTGGCAAATCGGAGGAGGACAAAATAAGGGGTACAGTGATGACCACTGTTTAGCCCCTAGAGCGGATACAAAATAAAAATAAAACCTCAAAAATAAAATGGTATAACTAAGACTAGATCTAGAATAGGCTAATAACTAAATATATGATACTGTATATAATCGCCAAAGAGAAATAAAACTATGACAAGATTGTACAAAAATATATCACAGATCAGATATCGCAGTTCGTAGTAGAGCTCAGCGGCTCTCAGGTATGACAACAGGGACTGGACCTTGTCTGGTCCAGATAAAACGTCAACCCACTGAGGGGGCCGATGCTGGACTCGGAGGTCTTTAAGGTATGGGCAGTCCTCCAGGAAGTGGCTGATGGACAGATCACCCCCACACCATCCGCACACAACATCTCGATCTCCAACGCTAAGCAGGTCTCTGTGAGTAAGACGGGTATGGCCAGTGGCAACCCGGTTGACCACTATTCGGTCCCTCCTTGGAAGTTGGTTTACGAATAGGCCCACTGAAGGACACCACGCAGACCAGTGACCTCACCCTACCATTGCTCATACCAGATGGAATTGGCTTTATGTTGCATGTTGGAGATTTGATCCTCAATGCGTATAGGTAGCATACCGATGGAGTTATCACCGATGACTCTCCTCGCAAGGCACACCATTGCCATGAATACCCACATGGCTTGGCACCCACATGAAAGTTATGGTTGAGCCCGATGTTGAGGCATGGTGTAGCGATACACGTAGGCTTTGTATTAGAGGATCATCAGAACATGGTGATACTCGTTTCTTAATTGAACGATTTGACGTTTTTCGCCACATCTTGATTTAATATTCTTCGCAATGGAATTTTGAAGGATTATTTAAAACATTTCAATGACGAAATGACGATGTTACGGATGCGAAGGAGCCTTGTGTGCCACAGCCAACTCCACAGACATTTTGTTCTTACTTCATAACCGTTGTCTAGTAGGTACTATTCATACAACACCTAATGGACTTTTAATTATGAGGTCTTAACCAACATACCTACGTATACTAAAGATGATTACTATTCTATTTCGGAGCAGCGACACGCCTCTCCGCCCCACCCACCTACAGGACGAACAGCCTAGTATGAACCTACAAAATCCTCAACTAGCGAATTATATGAAATGATCTGAACTTACAAAAGGATCGTTCGTGCGTGCGTCAAGATTTTAGGAGAACTGAAGAACATCACAGTTGTATCAGTGTCCTTGGATAAACAGCGATATTTGGCTTTATCTTGGGGTATATCTGAATTATGTAATTGCCTTTAAATTATTTAGATACAGCGCCGAGGAACTAAAGCTAATACCAACAGGTAAATAAGAGTATTTTTGGTCGTACCGTCTATTTAATATAGTTATTACCTCTAATGATCGCTGAACAAAGTGGGTAGGCAGATAAATTAAACAAGTAGATATCACTTGAAAAGCAAATTGAAAAAAAAAACTAATAAATCTTATCTCTAATTAGAATCATAAAATTGAATAAGTAACTGTATATGTAGGAACTCTGATAAACACAGAGTAGAGTAGCTGATAAACAAAATTATACCGCGACACCGGGAGGGGTTTGGGAAGTGATTACATTCTTCTTCTTCTTCTCCATTTTTCTGACCATGAGCTATAGTCGTGTGGTCACCTTTTGTTGATAGTTTGTAAAGTTGAGTGTTTAGTAAGAAGTCTGCTTGCTAATTTGATTTCTGTATTTGAAAATTTTGCACTGTTAACCATTTGCCCTGTGCTAGTTCTATTATATTGGTCCTCCGCTTTGTATTAAAGTGCTGTGTTGTGAAGATAATTTTTCATTTTCAGTCGATCCAGCTATAAGGTATTCGTGTATCTGGGTGTTGTTAAGGATAATTATTGATTGCATTTCTATGCTTCGTACAAGCAGTCAGGGTATGTGTTGAAGGCTGGATTTCATTGGTGTCACATTGATCACATAATGGTCTCTTTGGTTTGGGTTTGGTTCTCTGGTTCTTGTACGTGAAGAAATCTTCGTGTGTCCATAGGTGCTGTTTCAGGTGAATTGAATGAATGTATGTTTGTGTAAAAAACCCGGATGGGTATGTAATAATAACGGGAAATTGGGAAATAATAAGTGTGAGGCGTTAGAAAAATTAAGTATGAGAGAGATTTAAGTACCTTCGTATTTATTAGAGATGGTTAGAGATGGCTTGATATTTAGCTAGGATTAGCTGGATGGTTAAAGCGTACAGCAACGGCCGTCGAATTTTAGAGCAGGAACGAGAATGGCCGCCAGACGAGATTCCCCCGCTTGGCTTTTGTGGCAGACGCAGTCCTGCCACCTCTCCGGATTATATGTTCGGATGGATCTCATGGAGGCTTGCAAATCCAACACTCCCCTCCAAGCTTCCATCCAGGCAGCTCCGTATTTAATTTCGCCGGATTACGTAAGGATTGAGAGAATGAATGAGAAGAACCTTCTCATTCAATTCGATCTGCAACAGTACAGTTCACATACACACATTCCGATTAGTGCTGGAATAACATCAAATTTCTAAATTTAATAAATTTTGATTTGTGCAGTGACTTCGTCAGTGTGTCTGCAATTTGGTCATCAGTAGATATCCACCGGATTGTGATATTTCCTTTACGGTGTTCCTGTCGTACGTAAAGATAAGATAGCCTAACCAAATGTTTCAGAGTAGACGAATCATCTACTTCCGCTAAGCGGATTGCCGGTTTAGAATCCTCATGGATTGTCGGTATTATTTTGATCCCCGCTAACTCTGAACACATTGTACGTATTGAGGCTAATTCTCTGCACGCCGTACTCATTGCAACGAATTCGCTCTCTGCTGAGGAGAGAGCTATGTGATTCTGACGCTTAGTTCTCCAAGCTACCGGATTACCGAAAAGGTAGATTATGTAACCAGTCGTGGAGAAACCCCCTTCGGCCGAGAGTCCTAGGGATGCATCCACGTAACAATCTATTCCATCCCCCTTATCGGAGAACATAAGTCCAAAATCTTTCGTACCTCTTAAATATCTCATTATCCGTATTACTGCTTGCCAGTCCTCCATCGTAAAATTTGACTGTCGTCTACTCAGAATATTAGTAGCATATGAAATATCTGGTCTGACTCCCCCTTGTATGTACAATAATGATCCAATAGCTTGTCGGTAAGGAATCGAATTCAAGTCACCGGGTTGTTTCAATTTTTCATTGACTCCATTCCTATCAACAATCATTGGTGTAGACACCGTTCTATCACAATGAGGGTCAAATTTCTTTAACATCGATTCTATGTGAGACCTCTGAGTAAGACCGATAGTTTTGTTCCTCCGGTTTCGTATGATTTCTAATCCTAGGAATTTTCTTGGTTCTCCCAGATCAGTTATCGAGAATTCCTTTTCTAATATAGATTTTACTTGTTTGCGTTTTTGATTACTATTTGTTGCTAGTAAAATATCATCGACATATAGCAACATTATAGCAATTTGATCTCCGGATTTCCAAACAAACAGGCAGGGTTGGAAAGGATAGGGTTTAAAATCCATTCTTTCCACAGCCTCCTGGAATCTTATGAACCATCTCCTTGGAGACACTTTAAGACCGTAAAGAGCTCTGTGTACTTCACATACACTATGACTCTTTATATCATCACCGGTTTGTAAGTATTCTGCATACCCATCGGGAATTTCTATATATACGAGTTTGTCTAAGGAACCGTTTAGAAAAGCCGTTTTTACATCGTACTGAGCAAGATCTAAATCGAATTTGGCTGCAAGTATTAATAAAAATTTGACATCTGGTAATCTTGCTACTGGAGCGTAGATTTCAGATATATCATACTTATTATTATCGGCAAAGCCTTTTACTACAAGTCTGCTCCTATATCTTATTGAACCGTCTGCCTCCGTTTTCTTTTTGTGAACCCACCTAGTTTTCATTACCCTCACACCTTTCGGTACCGTATTTCGAGGAATGATTTTCCAGGTGTTGCAATTTTCCAAAGACTGAAACTCCGTTTCAATTGCTTCTAACCAAGCATCTGCGTCTGGCGAAGCCAGTGCTTGTGAATAGGTAATTGGGTCCTCCCCTAATTCGTCTGCAGAATTTTGTAGGAAACACGCCAGATTTTCTGCATTATCGAATTCTTCGTAAAATTCGCATTCATCATTTTCGTGAATTAAAACCGGGTTTGATGTCTTTTCTGTTTCTCGTCCGGATTCAACAGAGACATCCTGCACTTGTTCAAAGCCGGATTTAAATGAATTCTCTAATGAAAATTCAACTTGATCAAGTGGCAATTTAACAATTGACCTGTCTCTCAAATAATCCGCGTAAGTCCTACTTTCTACAAAATCTACATGTTTTGATCTCACTACCGTTTTATTTTGGAAATGCAGTAAATTGTAACCTGTTTCACCGCATTCTAATAAGAAACCCAAATTAGCTCTAGGAGCGAACTTTGACGTGCTTTGGGTGTCTAAAATATAACATTCGCAGCCAAACCGTTTTATATATTTTAGTGACGGAAGCCGTTTTAGTGCCAGTTCAAACGGGGTCTTGAATTCCAACGATTTGTTGGGCGTCCTATTGTGTATATGCACGACATGTCTCATGGCATATGCCCAAAAATGAGTAGGAATTCCTGATGAAATCAAGTTAACCCGGATTTTCTCCTCTAATTCTAAATTGAATCTTTCAGCCGTTCCATTCAATTGAGGAGTATATGGTTCACAAACCGTCAAGGATATATTTTCCCTATGTAACAAAAATTTCATTTCTTCCGTTCTAAATTCTAAACCTCCGTCCGTCCGTATTTCTGACACCTTAGTGGTTTCCCCCGTCAATCTTCTAATTTCTTTTAGACATGAGAGCAAAGCCATATTGACTCCCATTTTACTTCCGAGTTCGTAAGCAAATGCATATCTACTCGCGTCATCCGTAAATGTGACAATATATTTGGCCTGAGACCTAAATGCTCCTGGTTTTAAAGGTCCCATTAAATCAGAGTGCAGTCTCTGAAATGGTATTTCGGCCCTATGTCTGACTTCCGAACATGGCTTTCTTTTTGCTTTCGCCATCTTACAGTCAGGACAATCGAGAATGTTTACACCGAATTTTACATTTTTTAATTCAGGGAGAACTTTACCAGCTATTTCGAGATATTTCTTTGAGGCATGGTTAAGCCTGTAATGCCATGCCAATCCTATGTCATTCCGTAATTGTAAAGTTTCAGCCGGGTTTTCTCCGTGATCAGTGTCAGTTCTCCCCTCTAAACTAGTATCCGAAATTTTGATGGATTTTTCACCGGGTTGATCAGTGATTCTCCCCCTTAAACAAGTATCTGTAATTTCGTCAAAATTCGTATCTTGTTTACGTTTAATTCCCTTTAGTTGTTTCTCCGGATTAGTTATTAACGATCCACCGTGACCTAATTTCAACAATTTCCGTTTTTCCCCCGTACTAAGTTTTGACAAGGGGAGAGAGAAATTGAGCCACCAAAACCGTCCATCAAATGAACCCGTTTTAAGTATTTCATTCGAAATTGGATCACTTATTATCACTCCCTTATCCGTCAATAAGGCCGATAAACCTTTCGCTATTTGTTTTCTAATAGAAAATAAATTTTCTATTAAGTCTTGTGCGTACAATACTCCTTTTAAAACACCGAATTTCCGTTTTTCTTCGTTGTAATATATAATATCTCCGGATTGTTTTATTATCAAGTCTGCGTCCCTAGCATTGTTAGCACATGAAATCCGTGTTGGTGTGATCAAGTCCGTTATCGTCGTAAATACATTTATATCATTAACAATATGCTCAGTAGCACCAGTATCCAAAATGAATTTTAACTTAAAGTTTTTACCGTCTATTAGGGACGCCAGAGACACCTCCGATCCCCAGGAGTGTAATGCAGCTGGCTTTTCGATTGCCTGAGCCCTTGGAGTCGCTATCGCCGCCACCGAACTGTCCGACTCCACATCCGCAAATTGCACCCTGGGAGGAGTTGCGCCTCTCTTACTACGAGCCACAGCCTTTGTCAACCGGTTTTGCGCCGTCGTCAACCGGTTTTGCGCTGGCGTGTGGCTCCGTTTTTGAGGGTTGCTACGACCAGCCCCCGGCTTCGACCTATCCCTAGTAGCTGAGAGAGCTCGTTCTTTTCGTTTTATTACGGGGATGGGGTCACTCGTTCGACTATTTCTGCGGGCCATCTTCGTACTCGCAGTCTGTGGACGCCGACATTCAATGGACAGATGTCCAAACCGTCCACAGTTATAGCACATCTTGCTATCGTTTCGACATTCTGCCTTTGTGTGTCCTAATATGCCACACTGATAGCAGACCAATTTCGCCTTTTTGACCCCACTTCCCCCTCCGGATTGGGTCGAATTTTTCCGCCGTTTGCTGAAGGAAGGCCCCCTGCTAAGGAAGGCTTTTCCTACAGCCTGCTCTCTCCTACTATTTTCCGACATCATATCGTACATTGCGAACATCCGATCAAAGATGTCCCGAACCCTCATTTTAGAGTTCTCCTGGAGTGCATCTTCAGCTATCCTGGGGCATGCTTCCGAGATAGCATTAATTAAATTCCTCCGGATTGACCTATCTGTCAGCTCAGCCTCAGGGAACCTCCGAATACCCTCCACAAGACCCTCAAATCGATTTTGAAACTCGAGTACTGTTTCCAGCGCCGGGTTAAATCGAGTATTCATAAATTCGATTTGCATTGCATGTTCCTTCGCCTGAGTAGGCGGATCGACCGCCTTCTCAATCATGCTCAATGCAATTGATGGCTCGTTCACATCTTTGATCATCGATTGCAAACCGTGATCAATATTGGAAATTATGTACGAGAGTACGATACACTTCAACTGATGAAGCTCTCTCTCCGTGTAGTTTACTGCCGGTTTTATGTTGGGATCGACGAGAAATTGATAGTCACCACTCGCCAAATCCAACATTACCCTTCGTTTCCACACGGCGATCGACCCTTCCTTCAGTGGATTGCCTCCGTACTTTAAATTCGTAATTGACCTTGCGGCCACTCCGGGTTCTTTGTGGATCTTACAGGCACAAGTGCCCACCGAGTCAGATCCACTCGCCGTTGTGTTTACAACCGGATTATCTAGGGGAACCTCAAGTGTGCGAGGAGCATCCTCAGATCTACCAGAGCCCTGCTCTTCCACCACCATCTCTGACCTCGATGTTGGAGGTGGACCCATGGTCATCGAAGCCAGAGCCGCGAATTTCAGAACAGACTCCTCCGCAAACTGTTTGATCTGATTTTGCATCATCTCATACCTTTGAGCGTACTCAGTCTCAAGCCGAGCCCTGATCGCAACTTCCCTCCTCTCGACTTCCTCGTTTATAAATCTCTTGATCTCTTCCGTGTTCATTGTTCTCTGTAATTAGAACAAGAGAAGGGTTACTCCGAATTCACGACCTTCGTTTTATAAACACATCCCTAATCCTAGTATCATCCGGATTTATGTACTCCGTTCTACAAACACATCTCTAAACTTCGTATCATCCGGATTTATGTACTCCGTTCTATAAACACATCTCATTTCCGGATTTATTTAAGCCTTAGTGGAATCACTCATAACGTTCTATCAACATGGTGTTAGGATTTGAATGCGCCTCGATTGCCACGCATAAATTGGAGTGCGGTCTTGGGGTTATCACATATGCCCCGCTACCTGTCTGTCGATTTCGCTTCCTTCGAGAAGGTACTGTCTCTCCGAGACATGCGCGCTGTGCGTAGGTAACAGAGCCTTCGACCATCTAATCTCCCAGCGACACGCTTACAAGAAGACTATCCCGCTGCAAATCCGCTCACCACTGCCGTACTATTAAATCGTATTTCATTCTCGAACTGTAAATCGTAAATTAATAATTCGCTCATTCGCACAAAGTTCTAGCTAACTTTCGTACTTCTTTATTCTTATGAGTGTTTCCACTATATTTCAGCCTTGGCTTGTCATGTTGGGGTGTGCATAGCGTATTAAAACAATTTTAACTCCGTTCTGTTTTGCTCATGTTGTTTATGTTTCGTACATTTTACAATCGTATTCATATTAGGTACAATTCGCAAGCAACAATGAATTTATTTTGCAGCCGAATAAACATCCATGCTCCGTTCAGCTCACCTGAATTTTCATCGATCTTTTGACTTTACAAGATATTATAACGTTCGTTTGCAAGAATTATCAATACAAACATTCAACACAACGAAGGAGAAAAAGGAAACAGTCCACCACTGCGACCAGAATTAATATAAACTTAATTATAAGTAGGATTACTACTATGCTTAAATTATGTTAACACTAGTAAAAACTAGATATATTAGTGATCACAGTAAGTAGTACTGATATCTCCAATTTCTCGTCCGATTCATGTTTCTTGTTTCTAAGATACATACTCAACTTTTCGTATTAGTTCAATCAATAGTATAAAATATCGAAATCAAATCGTAATGTTGAGTGACTACATTTTCGAATCGTAATCAGAGCAAACAGAAACCATGGTAACTTCGAATTCTAACGAAAAACAAAAAAATCCGTAGACATGGTAATCTACCAACAAAACTTCGTGTGTCCTCCGTATTTCAACCAACGTAGTTGGCACCACTGACTGTCAAACATTGACATCTCCAACACATCAATCTGGCATCGTAATTTTACTCTGAGTGTGGACAACACCGTCATAATTCTACATTAGTTTAAAAGCTTAGAATTAAACTTAACATAAACTTATAAATAAACTTATCCACACTCGAGAATTTCCACCATGATGTAGTTGGGGAGTCAATGGTTTGAGACAGCTTTGGTTTGACATTCAATATGGCTTGAGTTTCGAATTGTCGCCTCGTCACGATATAAACAACATGGCGCCGTATTAAAAATCGAAAAATTCCGTAATTTCCTTCGAAAATAATTTTTCTCGTTTCGAACATCCGTACTCATCGTAATATTTATTCAAAACCGTTATTCCGTACTTTGGGATTTTACACAGCCGTATTTTCATGCTCGAGCCTTACTGAATTCCGTAATTCACGAAAAAGTCAACCCAAAAATTTCGATTATGTCAAGTTCAATAACTTCATAACCTCGTTTAAAATCGTATTTCCGTTTTATGTGACTTCTCCGGATTATGACTTTTTCATCGTAACTTTCTGAAATTCCATATCCAGAGAAAATAACTGTTCGATTACCCTCAGTAATAAGTCACAAATTACTGATTCCGAAAAACGAGAATTTAACCTATGCACAGCCCAACAAGTGAGCAAACCCCAATTGCTCCGCCATGTATACATGTGAGGCGTTAGAAAAAATTAAGTATGAGAGAGATTTAAGTACCTTCGTAATTATTAGAGATGGTTAGAGATGGCTTGATATTTAGCTAGGATTAGCTGGATGGTTAAAGCGTACAGCAACGGCCGTCGAATTTTAGAGCAGGAACGAGAATGGCCGCCAGAAGAGATTCCCCCGCTTGGCTTTTGTGGCAGACGCAGTCCTGCCACCTCTCCGGATTATATGTTCGGATGGATCTCATGGAGGCTTGCAAATCCAACAATAAGTTTCATAAAGGTACGTAAAAGCGAACAAGAAAGTATAATTCGAACGAGGTGAACACAGGAACTACGAACTAGTTACAACGATTGCCGGTAGAGTCGCTGGCCTAGCATGGAGCACTTCACAGAGAAGATATTAGATTGATCCATTCATCAGGAGAATTGAATGAATGAATGTTTGTGTAAAAAAACCCGGAAGGGTATCACAAGGTTGACATAAAACTGGCAATTTACATTAAGAAATAAACAGTCTGCTTACTGTTGATGTGAAAAGTGAGATAGAGAAAAGAATTAAGCATATTATAGAAAATTAAAACAAAAAATATTACTTACATGAATACTACGAATATTATAATTGAAAATGAGAAAGAAGTAGAAGTTACATGTTGGTATTTAATGAAGAAATATTGTTCTGATTGACAAGGTTAACATAATAGGTACATATTTGTTTAAACATATTTCCGTAAATAGCTAATGTAAAATTAACGTGAAAACCCTTCGTTTAAGAAGAAAATTAGCGTTTTTATCGCCGTTACAATAAAGCTCAATAATTTTTTTATCTCGTTTGTGTCCGTAGTAGTTAAAAATTGAATAAACTGGTCTCTTGACAATAACTCGTCAGAACATAGCTCCCTATGTGCCCCCCTATATGTTGGGCATTGACATAAAAAATGAAGGTGCATATCCATTTCCCCCCCTGTTACAACATTTGAGAACCACTGTGAATTTAGGAACACTTAATTTGGCTCTACTATTATTGTTCAACCTAATCTGAGCCATAACCCTCTTCATCAAAATGCTCAGGTCAATCTCCAGGTAAGGAGCAGGGAAACCCAAAGAGCAAATTAATGGATAATAATCATTGAAAGACGAGTTTTCATTGCAGTTAGCCTCTTTCTTCCAACAAATATCCAAATATTGGTCGAGAATTTCTGTGGGTTCCCGCCTGAAAGCCTCGTAATCTTGGTTTAACCATAAAGTTCCCCTACTTACCTACCTCCACAAAAAAGTTTTCTAACTGAAGAGCCCAATTATACCTCGCATCCGATTCTGAACTTGCCAGAGCTAACAAGCGATTAAAGCAAATTCTGGGTAGCCTATCATGTTCCATCTTACATAGTTTTTCCCACCAGGTGAGAGCCATCTTCATCACACACCATTTACAGTGAGTTGTTCCTGAAAACAACACTGACTTTACTGCCCTTACTTGAATTCGTTCCAAGTCCTCAGTGTATTGGAGACCCCAGATTTCGGCTGCATATAATGATGTAGGTAGATAAGGAAATTGCCTCGAAAACTCTCAGCCAGGAACTCATAGCCCCCCCTAATTCGGTATACAAGTGGCAACAAGGCTCGGGTGGCAGCTTTGCCTTTCTTGATTGAGTTCGATGCATTTTCAGTAAATTGACCTGTACTTGGAAAAGTCACTCCCAGATAGCAGCATGATTTTACCACATCGATTTCATCACATCCACTAAAGAATTCGCAGTGCTTAGGGATAGGACCTCTCCTCCGAAAAACTATGATGTTGCTCTTCTTAGGGTTTATCATCAATCTATTTAAGATGCAGTAATCATTCAAAGCCCTAAGGATATTTCTCATTTCCACATAAGAATATGTCATCAAGACTAAGTCGTTTGCGTACATCAATGAAATAATATCCCTTTTATCATCAACATTAAGACCCCGAAGCCCTTTTCCAACCATGTAGTTATCCAAGTCAGCGACAAACAAGGAGAAAATTATGGGGGATAACACATCTTGTAAGATACCCTCAGTGATTCTAAATGAGCTTGTTTCTCGTTCGTTAACACTAACTTTAAATGATGCCGTTTTATACAAAGAATTCAACAGATTAATAAATTTAGCACTAACATTCTTATCATACAGTTTTCGCCAGAGGATGCTGAGGTCCAAGCTGTCAAAAGCTCGACAAAAGTCAATGAATGCTAAGAAAGCTTTACTTTTCGGGAGTCTTGTGCTGATATTAATTATACTTGATAGAATAAAAATATTGCCTTGACAGCCCCTTCCCTTCCTAAAGCCATTCTGGCTATCGAGAATTAGAGTTAACAAACACTCACGTAAAATTTAATTAAAAATTTTAAGAATAATGTAAACGAGAGAAATTCCTCTATAGTTACTCGGGTCATCCGCATCGCCCTTTTTAAAAAGCAGGAATGTTCTTATTTTTGCAATTGCAGGAGGGAAACATCCTAGGTGGAGTGTTCTGTTAAATATTAGGAGTAGGAATTCCAGCCAAGACAAGGTCAAGTTTTGAAAAAACTCATATTCTAAGCATCAACTCCAGGGGTTTTATTATTCCTGTAGTGGATTTATATAGGTTTGACTTGGCGTAGGTAGACCAAGTCGGACATTTATATCCCGGTTATTTATATCCCGGTTATGAAAAAATGCATTTGTCAAAACCTACTCGAAGTCCGTGTTCCCCTAGTTTGTCAAAAATTTGTCTGAGGTGGTTCATGTGTTCGTTATAATTTTTAGAAGCCACCAGGATGTCATCTAGGTATACAAATGCGAAATCAAATTTTCGCATAATGCTGTCCATGTATCTTTGCCATGTTTGAGCCGCTCCGGCCAAACCCATGCTCATTTTCTTAAACTCATAAAGACCGAAAGGTGTAATAATCGCAGTTTTATGAGCGTCATCTGGGTGCATCGGAATGTGATAATACGCTGATTTTAAATCTATTGTCGAATAGATTTGCGTATCATGTAAATTCGCTTGGAAAGAGCGAATGTGAGGAGGAGGGTAGGCGTCTTTCTTCGTTTTCGCGTTGAGGAAACGGTAGTCGCCGGTGATTCTCCATGACCCGTCTTTTTTTGGCACGCAGTGTAACGGGGATGCCCATTCGGAATCCGATGGTGCAATTATGCCTTCTGAAAGCATTTCGTCAAAAGTACTTTTGACTTGAGCCCGTTTTTCTCCTGCCATGGGTCTTGCTCGGAAGTGTACTGGTGTTCCTTCCGTGGTTATACGGTGGTAAACTCCGTTGTTTTTCCATTTACCATGAATTTTGCTCATTTTATCATTGTATTTGTTAATGATAGAGCGAATGTTTTCGTCCTCCGTGATTTGCACGTCCTCTGGTTGAGGGGTATTTTCACGATGAGGGATAGTAGCTGCTATTTGTTCGTCAGTGAACTTTTTGTCCATGACTGCAGCTATTTTTTGATCGGCATAGCACTTTATTTTATCTTTATAAATGTACTTGTGTTTGACCCGTATTCCGATATCCCAAGACTCGAGGAATGGAATACCTAGGATCGCTAGATCAACTTTCGTGATCATAAACTCGGTGGTCATGTCCCCGAGGCCGATGTTAATTGTTGTGTCAGCTCGCCCTAGTGTGTCTATAGGGGCTCCGTTAGCTGCTGTGAGCTTAACGTTGGACTTAAGAATTTTCAAGCCCAATTTTTTTGTGACATTGTGGGGCAGAATGTTCACTTCTGCTCCCGTGTCAATGAGAAATTCAGTGCCATTTAGTTTGCACTTGAAAAAGAGCCTTTTATACTCAGTAGACTGCCGGCGTATAGGCTCAGATACGCTGGCAGTTATTCGTTTTCCGAACTCTCTGTGTCGGAGGTTGGAATGGTACTTTCTTGTACCGATTGCTGAGTATTTTTGGTAGAAACCCGGGTTTTAGGCTGGCTTATAGTCGCAGCCTTTTTGCTAGTTTTGGAAGCAGTGTTTGTCTTCCAAGTGCAGTGTTCTGGGTCTGCACATTTGCGAGTTTCGTTACCGAAATGTGCGTGGTTTCGACAGACATAGGCCGTCGGTTTGTGAGGCTTACTCTCCACTGGTTGGGGTTTGAACTCAGCTTGTTTCGAGAGGGCCTTTTTGAAACCAGTATTTATGGGTTTCGGAGTAGATTCTACTCCTCGTATGTTCAGAGAAGTATTCTCTGTTCTGTACGCGTGTAGCGTATCAGCTAGGTCGAGCCGGGAGGTCGTGGTAGGCTGAGCTGCGACCATACCTCGTGCTTCGATGGGAAGAGTCTCGATCCACTTTTGAGTGATCAGAGCTTCCGAAAAGTACCCAACAGCTTTCGAGTACATTTCGTGGTACTTGGTGCTGGGTTTTTTGGCGAGAGATGCGGGGTCCTCGAGTGCGAGGAGCCTGTCCTGTAAGGACAACCCATATTCTCGCTGGAGGCGCTGTTTGGCCTCTTCGTAGGGTGCGTGGGGTGCCGTGAGGTAAGCTGAGTCGATAGCTTCCCTCATTTCTTCTGGTACCCACTTGTATATAGCTGAGAAGCATTCGTTTTGCGTTCTCAGGTGTTTTCGCACGCAGTATTGATCGAACTCGGCGAGTGCACGATCAATATTCTTCTTTTGGAAGACTGGTTTTTGATAATCTCCCATCTCCTCTAAAAGTGCTTGAAAACCACCTTGTGTAGAGGGATGTTGCGTGAGATGTGGGGCGTAGAGGCCCGGCGGGGGTCGCACGCCCGCAGTGGTTCCCTGAAATCCACTAGCTTCATAAGAGGGAACGAAATGCTCCGTGTTGAGCCTGTTCAAAGGCGGGGTCACCATTTGTAGTGGATTTATATAGGTTTGACTTGGCGTAGGTAGACCAAGTCGGACATTTATATCCCGGTTATGCGGGTTGGTCTCCAGGCCACCCCCGCGAGGAATGCGGGCGGAGCCGCCAAGGTCAACTGGTTTCGCGGACTGAAAGGGGGGATAGTCCGTGTCGCAGCCGCGTGGAGCGCTAGGCTCGCGTGGCAAGTGCTGGGTTCGATCAGTTTGGTACTGAGCCGTTTTGTAATATTCCGGCCTTAGATTTATATCTGAAAGGGGAATATGTTGAGCTTGGTTGAGGTACTGAAAAGTATCCTTCGCTTTTTGTGCATTTGGAGTGTATTTGACACTCGGATCGGCCGAGTAAGCCTGCGTCGAATATCGTGGGTATTCGGACAGCTTGGTCGAATCGTAATGATCGGCTTCAGAGCGAGTCTGAAAGGTTTCCTCGATCTTTTGTATAGGCGAGGCTTGTTCGAAAGTTTCTCGGACGCATACGTCGGGCGAGAAGGCGATCCGGACGTGAGGGCCGCGCCTTACGCTGTCGCTGGGTTCAGCGGACTCGCCGTGTGGCCGGTAGGGCGCACTACGTGGGCTACTCGGCCCAGCTTCGCCGTCGCCCTCCTCCCCCTGCAAGGGGGAGTAGGAAGGCCGGCGTTCCATCGAATTGATCGAGTTTTAGCTCGTTTCGATGCCTCTATGTGTGAAAAATAGAGGGTTTTGGAGGTGGACTCGCTTGCCAGAGCGTCTTTCCAATGCTCGGATGGCAGGGTCCTACCTCGTAGCCTTGAAAAAGGCTTCCTTAGACGGTAAATTAGAGCGGAGGAGCTGAGTAATTTACCGGCGTGCCCACAGCGGTCGATTACGAGCTTAAGGCTATGTAATCCGGGCGACACGGCTCGGAACGTCCCTCGGGCGTGCGAGCTAAAGAGAATATCGATAGCTGCACCGGGTGGCGTCCTAACAGATGAACTACGTTGGGCAATGAGCAGGATGAATAATCACTGGACTCGTAGATGCCAATGCGAGATCTGCGTGGAGAGAAGGACTGGCTTGTAGAAAGCAGTAGAAAATCGTTCTTGAGATGACTTCGTGTAGCAGAAGGTTCGTCAGCTTGGTGCGTGTAGAATTCTTCGTACTTCAGAGTGCGTCGTCGTCGAGAGCGGAGAGTGGAATGAAATGCCAGGCTCTGAGCGAGGTATTTATAACCAAAAAGTGGTGGCCACTTTATGGTTAGTATGCAAATTAGTTTCGTCAAATAATTTGGTACGATCAAACTAGCTTCGGATTGGCTCGCTTAATTTCATAAATTCGACTGTGCAATCTCATTGGTTCGCACAGTGTTTTCTCAGTATCTGTGCATATGATAGCTGAGTTGGTCTTCCGAGGTGGTTTCCCTGCGTCCGTCGCTGTGACGGGGTCCCCGGGGGTGGCTGAACGACCTTGAGTTTTCCTGTTTGAGGTTTCTCATTCAAGGCGACTTGTTTCGAGATGTTTGTCGCATCTCTCTCGCCCAGTAAATGTTTGGGGAGGTCGCCTTGTGTGTTATTCTTTAATATTTCACTTTTGGGAGAGAATTTAGTATTTTCTCTCTGGTGAAATATTTTGTTTGACGGAGTTATAATTCGACGTCTTGTAAATATTTTTGTGTTGTATCTACCTCTTTTTGGTAGCCCTGAAAAGGGCTGTTGACAAGAGGGGGTGGATTTCACCACAGTTCCCAAAAGATGATAAAGCTCGCCTAAGTTCTTCCATGGAAATTTGGTCATCTAGGACAGGGTCGTGGGTACCTATAAAATTTAGAGTTGGGCAATAAGTAGTTCAACTACTTACAAACTACAAAATTATAACTACAGTATTCGAGAAGTAGTTGCTGCTAGAAAGAATATATGTAAATAGCAGAGTGCTAATATGGTAAGGCAATTTTAATCAGTATTATTATTTTTATTCATACGAACACTTTTTACATTTTACAATTCAATTAGATTGGGAAAAGTAGTTTTTCGAAAGTAGTTGTTTACTACTGCCTAACTGGAATTCGTGAGAGCCACCTGAAATAGTTCAGGAAAAGATGAAGTTTTTTGTTTACTTACATAAGAGGTACTTTGGGTGGGGGTAGGGGGTTGTGGTTAGGTTAAGTTACACTTAGATTTTTGTTTCCTCGTCCTAAACTGTCTACCACTGTAATTCATTAACTTGCTTTTTTTAAATTGAAGTATTAAATACAAAGTCAATCTATGAGTTGAGTGGCCCTTATTGGTCCAAAGAAGAAAGATGAAATTTGTATTCATTTTGCCACCATAAAAGATGGCCCCTGGCAGAAACGCTTGAAGCTGGCAATTTTGGTTATTTGGACAACCTTCTTATTGGGTGTCGTTTTGACTGGTTTACAACCACATGCAATCGCGGATCATCGATTGGTAAACTTCCAGAGAACCTGATTTGAGTTTTGCATTTAATCACATGATAGTTAGGTCACTGATAAATACCAAGTTTTTCGTATTCATTGGTACTAAATCTATTGTGTTGACTACAGGTTTACTTTAGAATGACGGTTCATTCTGCACCAAGTTAGTTCAACTTTATACCAATGGAAGGATAGGTACACTATTAGGGCAAACGTAAACTGCCACCCGCCACACGAAAGTTGACAACTGCCAACCCTACCCAAAGCGACAGCTTTTAAACCCTGTTTGACAACTGCCATTTCTATTCAACTGCACCAATTAGTTAAGAATAATTGGAATTTAGTTAAATTTAGCCGAACAACTTTCGTTCCGAGTCTGTCGTATCCACAAATCCTTGTAACAATCTTAATTACCACAATTTTGGAAGACGATTTGGTCAACCCATATTAATTTCAACACGATTGTACCATTAGTAGCTGCTGCGCATGCGCGAATATGTAATCCTTGTAACGAGCTTAATTTCCAAGGTTTACATTTCAATGATCTATGTAGAGGTACCTATATAAGATATAGTATACGTGTGTACACAAGAAAAAAATGAAGATTTTTGTACTTTATCAATCTGCTATAAATACCTCATTTCTACTTGTTGTTGGCTGTAGGGTGTGCAGAGCAGCGTAAACCTCGTCCATACATCTTGGCAAACAAGGGGTTTTCCTTCTTTTTATTGTAAGTTCCTGCTTATTTAAATCAGCCTCATTCAATTCATTAAGTTTGCTCAGGTGGCAGTTGACAGTGGAATTGCTCAACGAGAATGGGTTGCACTTGTCGCACTCTGGTCTAAAGGTGATAGTGAAAGTTGTACGCTGGATGGCAGTTGATCGTCGCCCCATTATTATGATAATAGGGATAAAGATAGAAAATAAAACGTACATGAATTTAAAAAAATACCGACCTATTTATTGCACCAATAAGTATCTAGGTTAGAAATGGTTATCATACAGCGTATCACACATGTTAGTAATATCAAAGGAAGGGCCAGCATTCATTATCACATTATCCATCATTCACCGAGTTGAATCATCTGTATATTTTTTAAAGTGCGTATTCTGCGGGCATCTTCTCCCCACGAAGAGCTGCTGATATATTGTTAACGACCATATCCGCCATGAGCATCCGAGTTTGATAAGTAGCACTTCCAATATGAGGCATTATTACTGAAACAGAACATAATACCAACACAGTTAAAAGATTATTTTTTCTCTCTCTTCTGTAGATTGCCAATCATTCCAGATTCGACAGGCCAAATTCAACGATTGCAAAATGATTTCAATGACAAAACATATGATTTCCAGCCTATTCAATAAGGAAAATTTAGCTCACTCAGCTGATCAGGAAAAACTCCACAATTTCAATCGTCTCACCTAATGTCCCACAGAGTAACCCTATCAAATTTCATCTTCCTAAGGTAAAAGAGAGAGAATTTAGCTCACTGAGCTGATTAGGAAAGGGACCATAATTTCAATCGGCTCTCAATGTTCAAGAGGGATTCCCTATCAAATTTCAACTTACCAAGGCGAACAAGAGTGAATTAAAGTTACACAGAAAGAGTTTTATTTAACGCATTTTCGTTTTTTAGCAGGTTTCCTATTTTTAATTTCCCCAGTCGAAAGAGAGAGGAAGATTAATCGCATCCATGTAGGGAATGTGCAAATAGCGAGTTAGCTTCGACGTCGCCGAGATGTTCTTAGCCTTTGACAGAGGAATACCATTTTAAGGGACAGAATGGAGATCTTTTACCTCAACGCTATACGTGGGTTTCCCATAGCACTCTCAATGTCAACTATACCAGAATCGAAATAAAAATGGACACATAATGATCACATCATTTACGAAAAACATTGGATTATTTTTCTAGGATGAAACTTGTGGTGTGAAGTGTTAAGGGAACAATGTTTGTAATATTTGACAAACTGTTTTTTGTAACTCTGTATTCGTTCTGAACACGAAAACAGGACTGAATGAATTCAAAACGAAATGTGCTAATCTTCAAGTTAGTTTATACTCATATTTTCCCTCTACCCCCCACACTCCAGATTCTTATAGACCTTTAGTATGTTACTTAGGGAGGTCTAAAGAACATTTGTGCCAATTTTCAGGAATTCATGAATTTGTTCCATTGATCAGCTGTTTTTGGGACTAATTTCCCTGGACTATTTCTCACAGTGAGTAATCAAGTCTTTTTGGCGGTTACGGGCCAAAAAGTTCCCCCGACAAAAAGTTCCTGCAGCTGAAATTATTTAAGTTGAGGAAGAACGATCAACGGTGGATTTGAATTGATAATCTGCTGACCAACGAAGTTCTTAGATCAGAGTAACAAGCCTTATTACACTATTAATGATGAGTCGCATCTTGCGAATAGATGGGCTTTCGAGCGATTCTCTGTTCTCTTCGACTTCTCTTCATGTGGTTCGCAGGCCCTCAGCGGCTCTCAGTAACGATGGAGGCCTTTCAAACCGATACTAAAGTGGGAAAGAAAATCAGATACAATGGCCCCTGAATGTATGGCACAAGCAGCTCAGAGATGGTGAGAGTTGACTTTGTTCAAAGAGAGTGGCGTATCAAGTGAGTTTCATCACATATATTTATTTAGCTAAAATATTTTATTTAAAATCAATTAGAAGCCCGTTCTATTCCGATCAATTTCATAATTCTATATCCTGAATTCTAAATTTATTTTTGCTGGTAAAGTAATGCTGCCAGACTGGAAGTGACAACTGCGAGCCAATCATGCCAGCAGAGGAAAAAATACGTGCATCTACAAAAGCGACTCCAAGAACTCACAAAGAGTTGATAAAACCCACCTTCCTTAATTTCAGCTAGGTACCAACAATAGGATTTAGACATGGTAGCACTTTCATCCAACAATTTTTTTTTTTTTTTTTTTTTTTTTTTTTTTTTTTTTTTTAAGGCTTGCTGAACACACCCTCACATGATGACATTCTGAAATTTCTCCGCCGAATCGCCAGGAATCTGAGACAACTAAAAATCAACTGAACTATTACTGATTACTTATACTGACTTGTGAAACTACGGTGATCAAATTATATACGACTCCCCCTTTTACTACAGTTGGGAACTTTTTGTCCTGGATTCCTTTTTGGCATTTTTTAGACAATGAGAAAATATTATTAGAGACAGCTAGAGAGGAACCTACGGCCTGTCACTCTCACCCATCCTCAACCATCTCTAGAGATCCCTAATCAACTTTTCCCAAAGTCTAAAAAATCCAAAAAGACATTAACCGCCCCCAAACCTACAAACCTAACCTAATAAGGCACAAGTGTATAAACACGTGCATTAACCCATTAGAAAAATTGTAGGTCCTTAAGAGATTCGAACCAGATAAAGCAAAAGTATGAGGTGTACGCACTAATACCCACAGAGTTTCCAACATTCAACCTTGTTTGGTTGGCAATTTTGTCACTAAAGGCCGCTACGAACGTTCCGTCCCTATGTTCCTGCCTCACCCTCCACAAAGAGGATGGTTCCTACAGACGCTCTTTCCTCCAACTGCTACGCTTGCTGTCCCTCTCACCCTCTTCCTTCTTACCCACGGTCATTCAGTGTGACCCATCGCGGGAAAATTTCCCTTTTTGTAGCGGAATACCTGGTTGTTTGGTCGACGACACTGGGGGTTATCAATTTATTATCATATTCAGTCCTGTTCTTTCGTTTTCAGTTTTTCGGGAAAACAAAAGCACAAAAACGAATGATAAACTTCCAATTCGAACCCAAGACACCAGGTGATAACAGGAGTTGGTACAAATGGGGGGGAAAGCAGGGGAAAGTCGAAGGAAGGAAAGAAAAAATGCCTTCACACGCTCCTTCGTGGAGGTTGAAAGAGTGGGTGAACCTCCTTCGAAGGAAGGTAGAATAGGTTGGACCTTCCTTCGTCCCTACATAGAAGCTTCCTCCATTTGATCCTCCTTCGTCGCTACACATATTCATTCACTACCTCCTTTGTGGGCGTCGCTCCTTTTTGAGGAGGTAGGGAAGGAATTTGTGTAGCGGCCCTAATTGACCCAAAGACGACCGAATGTAGTTGGTCATTTCTGGGTCAGCTTGGTTTACTCTCAATAAGGTCTGCTTCCAAATCTAATGCTTAAAAATAAGTTATTGGAAAATGTGGACAAGAATAATCATCACAGTTGTTTAAGGGATGTTGAAGAGGTTTAGTGGAAGCTTTGAGTATTAATAATATGGAGGGCTATTGCTCTTATTTCAACGCTGTTTTCCTATCAGTTGATACGTGCCACTGACGTCGCATTGGACCACGAAAATTACGCATCACTCCACACACCTGCTCGTAGTAGATATTAGTTAGAAATTAAATCACAAAGCATCCTGTGTCGAACAATTTGAGTAAGTATATTCGAATACGATTCATAGAAAACTATAAAAGGTACCACAGAATACAGTATTAATGTATTAATGATTAACATCTCATATGACATCAGCTGATCGGTGTACAGCCATCTTACACGGTCCATCTTGACAAAAGCGGCTCCTATGGTTTGAACGACCACTAATAGCTCTCCATATTATTTATACTCAAAGGGTGGAAGGTATTATTTATTTAGTTTAGAAAAACTAAGTAAATATTGAATGAATGAGATGGTTTCTCTTACCACAATTTTGGAGGCTCAACAGCGGATGGTTCGATGGCAAAGGTTCTGGTGTCATCACGTCAAGCCCAGCTGCTCTGATTTTACCACTGACCAGTGCATCATGGAGGGCTTCTTGGTCAACAACAGCTATTTAAACGCAAACAGTTAGCAAAGTATAAGCCCTGATCTAGAAACGTACCTACTTAACATGGAGCAACAAGAAGGAATGTAGGTACATAATATGAGCAACGAAGAAAAAATAAGTGTGCAGAATCTAAGTCCTACTTTCATAAACGATTTTAACGAATTTATAATCGAAGATTTTGATTAAGAAAAGCTTTTCCATCTACACTTTTTCTGTGTAGTTTCTCGCTTCCTCCTAGTTCTGAAATGCACCTATAGCCCCTTGATAGGATGGGAAGCTAATGTCGAATACGGACTCCGCACGAGGCTAAGTGATGGGAAGATAGTGCTGGTCTAGAAAACTGGCAAGACTTGTAGCAAACACTTTGAAAGTGCTTCCTCCTTAGTTCCTATTTATTTATTGAACCAATTCATACATTAGTTAATTTACATATATGTGCATTGTGGGAGCACCTCATTTGTAAAAAACGGTAGTGGGGGAAACAAGTCTACCACCACGAAAAAAAAGGGTTGCAACGTCAAATCGTTTTCGACGGTTAGGCCATCATCACACACAGCTTATAGTCACAGGTGAAGGTAGCTTGAATCCCATGGTTAAGAGAAAGGAAAAGGCCGGGAGGTACAACCTATTAAGTGCAAGCAAAGTGAAGGGGGATTGAAGCTAATCAGATGAAGTGAAAGGAGGGGAAGAATTACTCAATACGGTTTCAACAGCGTTGAAATCGATTCAACAGTGTAACACTTTATTTTTCGTGGAAACAGACAACGTTTTTCAGTAACTCCCATTTTGAAATGGGTTTCTACAACTTCGTTGCGAGTGATTTTGATCGTACCTCATTTGTAGTTGTAACTTCCAGAGATTTGAAAAACAAAATAATATAAAGAATACAGAGCTTTTCAATAACATGTTTCTAACCATAGGCAACCTGTTGACCTGCAACACGCATTACGATTATTATTATATGATTATTCCAACAGCCACTGTACTTTTTTGGTGTCCAAGCGTATTAGCATGAATATGCTTTAGCCGTGACCTAACTACCGAAAAATGTCCCACGAGAGTGCAACGAAAGTAGCGCCAGTAATTGTGATGATTTCCGCTTACAACCGAGTCGTTGCTAGGGATATGATACTTCGTCGTTTTTCATCCCACAAAATTCGTTGACCATTCGTTCGAAAGCTCTCGATTTATCCAACCATACTATATTAACTACTGCGAAGTGCGTGGCCAACAAGCTGAGTTATGAGCATGGTTATATGAATAATTGTTTACACACAGGTGATCATTCTCAATTATTGATATTGTGAACATGATTGCAACCGCTTGTTAATTTCTGATGATTTCATTGAGCTGGTGTTTCGATTATGTGATTCATAGCAGGTGATCCGAATATTGCGAGAATGGTTAGATTTGTGAAGCGGTGGTTAAATTATTTTAATAGGTAATCTCTATACTTTACACTATAGGAAGCTGTAATTTCGTATGTAGCCTCTTTAGCCTCTTTCTATAATAAAGTGAATGTTTACTCGCGAGTTTCTATTAGGAGATCATCATCTCACAAGAGCTCAATCGTCGTGATCATTTCTATAATAAAGTGAATGTTTACTCGCGAGTTTCTATTAGGAGATCATCATCTCACAAGAGCTCAATGGTCGTGATCATTTCTATAATAAAATGAGAGCGAGGAGCTAAAACATTTTTTTGTTTTGAATGATAAACAGAGTTCAGAGGCCGATGGGGGGTCGGGTTCAGAGAATCGACGAGGAGTGAGTCATGTACGGCTAAAGCATATTCATGTTTTTTAATTTTAGCCGTCAGGCTCAAAGGAACTGTGGCTTTTTTTTTTTCTACTTTTCTTCCGCTTCGTTTCCCATATTAAAAATACATTATTCTGACCAGATAAATTATTGATTTATTTATTTTTTTTAAACCTCTAAAGCAGGCAAAACACAGAACTCCAACTAACTCCTTTTTTGTTAAGTAGTTAAAACAATTTCATTCTGAATCGAAGAGTTTCACCTATTTCACTGTATTACAATAAATTATTCACAGACACAGACAGATTTGAAGAAGAACAGCTTGATCTTAAACAAGTTTTGGTGGATGTTGGATTTCAATGCCTAAGCCACAGAGCGCCTATACCTGGTCACAGTACCTACTCATGGTACATAAACTAGAGGATATTGTTGAGCTGTCACATACCTAACTCATCTATCGTTGACATGAGTAGCAACTCGTGTATTGTATTTCCCAATCTATTACAAGTAATTTATAGATGCAATAATTTCGAACTAAATCACTCGCGAAGAAGTTGTGGAAACCCATTTCAAAAACAAAAGTTAGTGAATTGCTGTCGCCTATTTCCACGAAAAAATAATTTTTTGTTACTAATGATGACATAACCATCGAAATCGATTTAACTTAGTAGTTCTTTATTTTTAGTGAAAATAGTCAACGTTCTTCAGTAACTTAGTTTTTGCAATTATTTCCATGCAAACCCACCTGACGAACGTGATACATTTGTCTTAAGAAAACACTAGACTCAAAAAACATCCATAAACTTGGTGAAAGGGACAGAACAGTGTTGAAGAGTTGTGTGAATTAAGTTGCATAAGAGAAATGTAATTATTTCTAACGTTTGGTATAATTAAATTAAAGTACGTACCTCCTCGAGATGAATTAACGAATATGGCGGTAGTTTTCATCATTCCAAATTTTTCTTTATTGAAGAGTCCACGAGTTTTGTCAGAGAGAGCGCATGTGACGATCACAAAATCACTCTCTTTGAGTAAATTCTCTAACGAAGTTTGTATGGCACCTATAGCTTTACCTAAAATACACAAAGGTTAAATTAAGGAAATACTTTGTACTATGATTGTAGTTCTAGTCTGGAAGATAAATACGATTAAAATACCATTTTTACATTACAATGTCAAACTCAAACTATCACTCGATAAACGGTGTTTATTGAAAGCTGGAAGAATAGTCATGCTCTTCCTGCTTCAAAGCGACAGACTACCTCACAAAAGTGGCAAAATTTAAGTAATGCAGTTAGGGCTGAGCCACAACTGGGTCAGTATTCATAATGACTAAAGGTGTTATAAAACTGGTTTAAAAGCTGTGGAACTAGAGATTCAAAAGGATTTTAGATTTAAAAAAAAAACGAATAAACCGAAAACCGAATTCCAAGTACCAAAACCTGCCAAGGGATAGTTTAGGTAGGCATACTGAAATTGAATCGTTTATTTCAGAAACCACCTAAGGGCCACTTTCACCAACAACTTATAAATCCGAGATTGGCCAAACTCGATTAAATATAATCTCGAGGATCAAACCTTGGCGTCTTTCACCAACCCAAAATTCGTTTAAACCAAGATTGGAATAATCGAGTTTCCCTAACGGAGATTCCGGAAACTGTCCAATGAAAAATTGGACAATTTGAAACGACAGTTAGAAAACCCGCCATGTGTCCGGCATATCAAGACAATAAAGCAGTGAATCACAACCACGACCCGTTTTTACCCGCGCCGTTTTTATCTAGTTACCTAGTTACTATCTACTCGCAACTTTTTGTTGACTTCCAACAAAGAAAGTGTGACACATCATTTGACGGAAGCAGGACGGTTGATCACCTTATTTAAATGTACATAAGTTATTTTATGTGGTATAGGTAGGTAGGTACATACTGTACAAGGGATAGCAATTCAACATCGTATTATAACATGCAATCATCATCGATTATACTTTATTTTCCTACCATCCTACATCAATTTCGTATTATAATTCATCGATTTGATGGTATAAAAGCCTTTTTCCAACTTATACCTGTTCGAAGGGAACTCCAGGTGAGTGTCGATAAGCTCGAGGACTTTCAAAACTGTCGGTTTTGGGAGCCGGAATCTCCGCCGAAATTCGACGTCGTCCAACCCGCCGTCGGATCGTCCTTGGGCGTCTTTGCAGGACATCGTTCTCATCCGAGGAATCAAATTAATCCGAGCGATAAATCGCGTGAATTCATCATCAAAAACTTGAATAACAATAAACTATATATAAACTATAATAATAAACTGTGAACCAAACTGTAGAGATATGAGGAATCAGCTGTTGGTGCGCGGCCATTTTGCTCGATATCATTTTTATCACTAATCTGAGATTGGCAAGAGTTAACTGGCCGAGATTGGGAGATTAACCTCAAGCCACCTCGTTAGGAGTTTAAACTCGTAAAGTGGTTTGGTGAAAGACGATTAGCTGGAATCTCGATTATTTGTTAATCTTTTCTAACTTAAACTCGTTTATGTTGTTGGTGAAAGTGGCCCTAAGTTCGCTTATTTCATCTTTTGGAAAACTAAAAAAAAAACTGTTTTCCAGTTTAAGTATAGGTCTTGTCTCCTTCAAATATTTTTTTACCAAAGCCAGAACATGCTATTGGAATCATCTATTTTGTTAATTTTTTTTTTCCTTCAAGTTTTTGAGTTATAAATTTTTGAAAATTGTGCACTAAGGTAGTTTCTGCAATAAATGAATAAATCCAAAGTGATTTTTTAAAAATTATTATTGAAATTAAGTCAAACGATAAATTTTTATCTGTTTTGGGATCAAAGGTAAGTAAGAGACACACTCAAGTATAAACAAGAGTGGTTTTTACTAGGCATTAAACGGAAAATACTCGTACAAGTAGACTACACGCTTCAGTGCACTTGGGCTACAGCGACGGCGCTTGGGTTCTTTCTGAAATAAACGGATTCTTTTCAAGGCTGTCAAATAGCATTGGTGATATGGAACATTGGTTATTTCTGCACTAAACGATGCATTCACCTCTGAAGTGAACAGTACCACCAAAACAACATTTTTTAAATTTTTGTCGCTTAAGTGGTTTCTGAAATGAACGATTCAATTATAGTATCTTCAATCTGATGAGAGAATACAAACCTTCAGGTTTCTCCTGAGCGCTGCCATAGAGAATCCGGGATACATCAAAGGCTTTTAGCTTTCTGGCAACAGACTGGCCGATCCTTCCGAACCCATAGATACCAACAGTTGAGCCTTTGAGGGCAGGCCCACACCACTTCAGAGGGGCCCAGGGCGATGTCCATTCACCGCTGAAAGTACAATGCCCAGATATTGATTATTTGAGACACACTTGAAAATTCGAATGCCCAATTTATCATTCAGAGTGAAAAAAAAGGCTTTGTCAGAATTTAAATAAATTGAATGATTAGAAATCATAGCCTTTTTATATTACTGTAATTTATTATTATTTTTAAAATTCTACCAATTATAATCCTGGCTCTCCACCTTTCAGTGCGCGATATCTTTTAGTGTGTTGTTTTAATTGTGTAATTGACTCATATAATGAGAAAATAAAAGTAAACAATACCACGCTTTGCAGCTAATGCAGAATCTGAAGCGTGCTGACAGTTGTAGTTAGGAACGGATTATGGAACGCATTCCAGACAAAAGAACTAAATAACTCAGACAGGCTAAGTTACACCAACGGGAGTTAAATCCCGATTCGTGTATCATAGGTTTTAGATAATAACCGCGAGTTAGTGTTTTGGCCGTTCCACCATCAATTTTTACTCACGGATTAGCCGATCTATGGGTCATCCGTGGATCAATCAGTCAACATCCGAGTGATTGTCCTCAGACCTAAAATGAGTCGATAACCGCTGATAAAAATGGACCTAGGGTGGAGGCACCGATAGTAGCCACCCCTGCCAGTAGTAGCCACCCATGAACTTTAGATTTGAAAAATAAGGATTTGGCACCATCAAGACATTCGACATTAGCACCATTTTAAAGCAGGAGATGTCAGCTACGCATTCCAACCGTTCTCACCATAATCAAGAAACCAGTGTGATTAACAACACGCCTTATAACCCAGATGGACTGCCAGTTGATCAGATGAGCTCCTCACCAACGGTTTTGATTAAGGACGAAGTCCTTGTTTACCTCAATATTTCACTTCATTCTAGGACTTTTTGAGATAGTTTCGTTTTATTCACGTTCCTTGGTGATTTCTTGATGTATTTCAATTTGTTTCACGTAGGATTTTAGACAATTAGGGTCATTTTTGTGGGGTGGCTACTACCAGTTCTTAAAAACCTAGCGAATTTCTGTAGTAGCCATGATGTGGCCACTACTGAGTTTTCGTGTTTTTTCACATTAAACATGAAAATAAACTAGATTTTCATCAGTATCACAGTGATATAATTAGTTTTCCTGAAAAATGAGTATTTCCAGTAGTAGCCAGGGGGTGGCAACTTCTGGTCCCTTACAGTGGCTACTACAAGCGACAGATCTTGGTTTCCTTTTCTTCGATTTTTGGATTTTTGCAAAACTAATCAACGCATTCGATTTTTTAAAATAGCCATTCGATAGAGCAGGCATTGGGGGAAAGGAAAAATACAGGATTGGAAGAAAGAACGGGGAAATGGAGAAATTACATTGTAAATACCGAAACTGGGCTGCTTAAGGGTGGCTACTACTGGTGCCTCTACCCTACAGTATTTTTTGTCCGTCACAAATCACTATTCCGACATTCAAATGAGGGATGCCAAATTCATTTTGGCTGCAAACTTAACTTTGAAGTTAAGTTAGTTAACTTAACTTTGGGGTAATAATCGGCAATGTTCTTGTAGGTTATCATTCCCGACTGACCACTTGAATGTTGTTGGTTGCTGTTTTTAGTGTTGGGGGGGTACTTGTACGAAAGTTCTTCCCTCCCGCTACCAAGTCCAGCTGGAAATAAATAGCTCCCTTGGACAGATGAAAGCGAAAGAAAAATTCTAGACCACCCCCTTATTGAAGTGTTCCACTCTTTCCCTGGATATTCTCAATCGAGGAATTGTCACTTGGACTTAATCTACGAAATCTTCGTCTTTAGAAGAACAACTCATTGTTTTTTCATTATCATGAGGGAATAGGAAATCCATAATTACGGGAATAGGGTAGGGGTTGCATTATGTAGAAAAACACGGGTTACAAAACTTTTCAAGATGGCGATCAGTCAGAAAATTGAGGATAAGTGCTGATCCGAGGGTTAACCCATCACAATGGATGGATCCCGGATTCACAAGAAGATCCCGAGGCAAGCGTTGGTGGAATGGTCATTTTGCTATTTGGATGAGAAAACACAGTTTTGGGTGTATCCAAGGAAAACTCCCATTGGTGGAACTGGACCATAAAGTTTTGGAAACAAACCTCAATATCTAAACAGATGAAACAATTTATACTTCTAAATAGAAAAATGGGCAAAAAAGCAACATTCACAAAGGATCAGTGTTTCGATTCATTCATTTCAGGCCCAGCCAATTGCCCACAACATGTGTTCATCTGCTCAAATACTGTCAGGAACTAAGAATGTTAGAGAACCTATAAATACAGTAGAACCTGGTCGAAGAATGTTGGGCTAGGTCCAATTCGTTAGTCCAACTAATCAAGGGACACCAACAGCTCCAGCCCACAGTCCATTTCCAAAAGGGGGAAATACAAATCAACATCATCCAGCTACGATAAGAACGCCCAATGGGCCAATCCAAGCCAGAATGCCCACAAACTACTGATGAACCGAATGATATACGAACAGTAATATCAAGGGGATTGAGCGACAGGTGACTACTATCTCGGACAGGTCAGGAAACACTGGAGTTTCCCCATGTCATTTGCCATCAGCACTCAGGGGGGTGGCGAGTTCCCCAAGCAATTTGAAAAGACGGACAGTGGTAGGTAGAAAAAACATAGATCAGTACTCACGCAGTGAGCCACATGTTAATCGTATTTTCTTTTAAATAGATTAGTGTTCCAAAAGGAATGACGAAATAGGAATTTTGGGGGGGACGTCCAATGCTTGATGGTTTATCAGCTTTGCAGGATATCATAGAAATTAGCGTTAAAAGCTCACTCAGCTGATCCGGGTGGTTCGGTAAGTTAAAATCCTAATCGACCTATCTAACAGAGGTTCCGTTCCAAACTTCAGCGTCGTAGGATAAATTGTGTAGAAATTAGCGTTCAGGGTTCACTCAGCTGATTGGGGTGGTTCGGCAAGTTAAAATCCTATCCTACATATCTCACAGAGGTTCGGTTCCAAACTTCAGCATCGTAGGATAAATTGTGTAGAAATTAGTGTTAACAGCTCATTCAACTGATTAGGGTGGTTCGGCAAGTTAAAATCCTATCCTACATAACTCACAGAGGCTCCGTTCCAAACTTCAGCGTCGAAGGATAAAATATGAAGAAATTAGCGTTAAGGGTTCACTCAGCTGATTGGAGTGGTTTGGCAAGTTGAAATCCTATAGGCTCCATTCCAAATTTCAGGGTCTAAGGATTAGTAACACAGAAATAGGATTTTTTGAATCACGAAATCAGCTTACGCTGCTGATTACCAATGTCAATTTTTGCAACCACTTTATTTTGAATGACTAGCTGCTCATTTTGCGACCCACCCTGTCAAATTCGGTCCAGCCATTCTCGAGTTAAAGTGCTTTTACGATGATAAATACATACATAGGTGCATACATAAATGGGCAAAGTGAATACAACACATCTTTGTAGTCATTCTGCACCCAAGGCGCACTTGGCAAGGTCTTACTACTCACTTTAACATTTATTACATTAAGTGGTTCCCTAGCTAAATGTCCTACAGGTATCATAATTTAAAATATGAACTTACTCCCTAATGGCTTTATTTGATTCTAAAAGCCTTCTAGATGTTGCAAGAAGCAAAGCGACAGTGAGCTCAGCTGTAGCTTCTGTTAGGACATCAGGGGTATATCCCAAGCGCACTCCTTTATCTTTCAGCGCTTTGAGGTCTATATGATCAACTCCAACTGACATGGTCGACACGACCTTCAAGGATGGTCCTGGACAACAAAATTCATGGTTGTAAATTCATAATGATGGATGTTGGCTTCCAACACAGAAAGTTTCTCCACGGCTCTTTAGATAACAGTAACCCCCAGCCTTATACATTTTATCCTTAGTGAGGGGGATGGGGATTTTATCAGAGCATACGTTACAGCCATCAATTCCTGGCAGGAAATCAACGCTGTAAAATGACATAAAATTGCGTTACGAAAGTAGTGAGTCAGTTTTCTAATGCTTTTTCACTTACAACATTTCTACGCTAGGGAAATATCCCCCCCCCCCCCCCACAAATATCGTTCACCCTCGTTGGAAAGTTGTCCATCATGAATTAGGTCATTCTCCCTCTTCTCGACAAAATCTTCTTTTACATTTTTAAATTGCTTACACAACATTTTTAACGAATTCTCAAAGAAAAAATAGTGCAACCCCCACAAAAAAAGTAAACCAAAATTTTTTCCCTGGAAATATATATTTTTTTGCCATTCCTTTGGAATTGTATATAGAAAGAGATTGAAAGCAATTTTCAAATTTTCAACCCCGACCCGAACCATGGGCTGTAGGTCTCAATGGTTTGAGGACTATATCCAGTCGCATCTATACATCCCACACCGAGGAAGTTAGAAACCCCACCCCTAGCGAGCGAAGCGAGCAACATCCTCATACACACGTCGTATTTCAACTGGGTTTTTCCTACAAACTCGGGATGGACTATACATCCCATCGCATTTATACATCCCACAGAGAGCGAGTGAAGCGAGCAATTTCCCCTACACATTTCAAATCATCCTTAATGACCCACCGTTTCCAATCATTCTAAATGTCCCACTCAACAGTAAAGACCATCGGATCTATACAGCCATACCGAGCGAGTGAAGCGAGCGAGTAAACTAGACTAGTTAGTAATAAGTTCGATGCATCGAGCACAATAATATTGGTATGCATTTATGAATTTATCTACCTGATATGCATTTTCTATTATGTTCACTAAATAATATTTTCTTAAAATTAAGTCATTTCCACTCAAATTGTATGTAATGTTTTAAATACAGTGCACCGATAATTTCAACCTAAGGTTCACCTTTATTCATCCCTATTATGATAATAGAAGTACACGTATCATATTCATAAATAAGATTGAACAATAACCGACAGTATAATAATTGCTATCCATCATTGGGAAACCACTGAAGGCTCACAAATTCAACGATTTCTACCTTATAGTCAAATTGAGTTAGGAGAACATACAGAGGTTGGCATTTATGCTCGCTCGTGTGCACGTATGTACCTAATTAAACGATAAACAGCTGAAAATAAATTCTCTTTGGTTTCATCGGTTCATTGAGACTCACAGTCATGAAGAATGGAGTGAGAGTAAAACTGTGATAAATTAAGTGAAATATTCAATACGAATTATTGTAGGTATTTCAAGAACTTTTATAAAATACTATTTATGTAGGTTACAAACTAGATAGGCAGGAAACATTATAATCAATGAATAGCCGATAACTTGGAATTTTCGCAACGAAAATCACGATATCAAGTATAGAAGTACTAACTTACGATTATCTCTGTCATTTCAAGATTATTCACCTCCGCCTAATACTGTTATTGCGAATGCACAACCAATAACGGAAGAGAGTTCCTTCATATGAAATAACGCAACAGGGGTACAAATTTTTATGATTTTGGATGCTTTCTAGCGTTGATTTTCAGAAGATAACTTAACCATGATGCAGATCGGTCCTCTAGAAGTCATGGCTAAGTTCGTAGGATAGCACAACCTATGATAGGAAACTGGTAATATGCTGCTCTTCCTGTGAAACCGTATATTTGGCTTTCAAGCGACAGCTTGTTAAAAAAAACTGGACTGTCCAGGCCAAAACCCGACACCTGAAAACCCTGAGAAAAGGGGAATTATTCAGCCAATAAGAGCTTTAGTTCTGCCTTGGCCATCAGAATACACTCTCAAAGCCCACTATTTTAGCAAAAGACGTATAGTAACGAATAATGTATAATAAATTGTACCAGCAGCTTCGATAACTTCCTTGTCAATTCGGTCGTTCAAACAGCAAAATATCCCAGAAATACCAGCTGCTCGCTCGACGAAATCTTTTTTTGTAATATCACCATTTTTTACATTGTCCCAGATCTCAACGTTGTACCTGCAAATTAGTAAATATTGATGAAATAAAGCCAATCAGAACATATATTCATGTAGGTAGGTAAATAATAAAACTATAGGACCTTCAGACCAATTGTGAGCTGGTATGAGAGTAGGTATTGAGGGCGCTATCCCCACAATGACATCTCTCTTCGATGACGGAGACCAACAACTAGGTATTTTATTAGTAGATGCCACCAACGCATTGAACAGGCCAATGGCCCTATGGCACGCTTGGTTCTTTTGGCCACGTTGTGCGAGGTTTCTATTCAACACCTACCACGGATACTCCTTGATAATCCTGGGGAAAGAAAAATTCATATCGAGTCAAGAAGGGACCACACAGGGTGACCCATTGACCATAACAATGAACGCCATTGGAGTCCTTCCACTCATCAAGCATTTGAAATCTCCAAGATGAAAACAAAATTGGTTTGCGGACGATTCTGCCTGCTTTGGGACATTGCAAGATGTAGTGAATTAGATGGAGTTGCTTTTAAAGGAAGACCCTACTAAGTATGGCTACTATCCGGATCCAAGCAAAAGTGTGCTTGTCATTAAAAGGGGCCAAGAAACATGCAATGAAACACAGCTTTAGAGTTTTTCAAAGCCCACAATGTGAAGATTCGCTACTCAAGTCGATTTTTTGGAGGTTTCATTGGGAATTCTCAGGACAAGAAGGATTATGTGGCTAAGAAAGTTGAAGATTGGGTCAAGTATTTATCGAAATTCGCATCAGCTTCGAAAAAAAAGCCCCCATGCAACATATGCAGCTTATGTCAAATCTTTACAGTGTGAGTGGGAAGTTTTGCAAAGGGTGACAGGAGGAACTAATGAGCTATATAGATTTGGCACGGTAAATTACTACAGTATTGATTCCAAATTTAATGGGGAGAGAAGTTTTTGGAATTGGAGAGGAAGCTGTTTTGCTTGCCTAGAAGATCTAAACTCTTTAGATTCCTGTTCTGTTTTGAAGTTTGCAATTCAAAGTGGTGGGCCAATCAACATCAACCAACACAATGAGAAACTGAACTTGGTGAAGAGGGAGGAGTCTGTGTGTAGACATCATACTTATAAGGCACAAAGCCAATAAATTTCATGTCAGATTCCTGGTAAACAAGCTCGGAGTCATTGCGGAGAGTAATACATGGAAAATCCTCCCAATGGCTTTCAGTAACACCAACGAAGAATGATAACTTTGACCTAACAGCGACCAAATTCCGTGATGCCATCGCATTGAGGTATGGGAAGAAACCTGTGGGGCTACCAGAACGTTGCTACGGATGCAAGGAGGAAATGAATTTAACCCATGCACTGAACTGCAAAAAGGGCGGGCCAATTAAGCATGGGCATGACCACCATCGTGGTGATTGCGCCAAGTTAGCTAGCCTAGCATGCGGAGGTGAGGCAGTAGAGCCCATATTGCGAGAAGCGGAAAATGGAAGTCCAGCACTCATTGCAGACATTGCCATTCAAGGGTTGTAGGAAGGTGAGTGGAAGGCGTTTTTAGACAACCGCATCGTAAATTCTGAAGCCTCTTCTTACATCCCACAAGACTGGGATACTACTGCAAGGTATCATGCACGCCAAAAGCACCAAAAATACGACAGAGCGGCAGAGGATATCAGGGGGTCGTTCACTTCACTCATTTGTTCATGCGATGGTGCATCGCACTCCGAATTCAATGCGTTCCTAAAGAGAGTAGCAGATCGGTGATGTGAAAAATGAAACAAGCCCTACAGTCAAATATTGAATTGGGCATGTATAAAATTCAAATTTTCGATTATCCGGGCTGTATCGTTGCGTTTGAGGGGAAGTAGAAAAAATTGCTTATTAAATATGGAAGATGGAGCGGCATTACCGAACATCAGCTAAGATGAGAGGTCAACACTACTTGATGCTCAGAGAAGAAGACGCTGACAACAAATACCTTCCTTTTTAATCAGATAGAAATACAAAAATAATATAAATATCTATTTAAAAATAAATAAATAAATAAAGTTCCAGTCATACAGCATGATCGTATGAGCAAATTTTCTCTCAATGTTAGATTGTTTTGAAGTTTGAGCTTCCTGAGTGCAAAGAACATATTAACTATTATTTTTAAGTCAAAAAACTCGTACTAAATAGAATTTGGTGGTTTTTTAAAGGTTTTTTGCAGTTTTTTTTTTAATCGATTTTCCAGCGAATATTAATGAAATTTAAGTTCGTTGTTCAGCATAATTTTGTGCAAAATGTTTCAATGTCCTAGTTAATTTTTGATAATTTTGTTTTGACTAAAACTCTGCTAAAAATTGTAAATTTAAATATTTTTGTCAGTTTTTAGCCATTTTTAGTGATTTTTTGAAAGTTCACCAACTTGATGTACTCATAAAGTGTTGGCCAACGAACGGAAAGCTTGATTTTTTTAACACAGAATGTGTTTTAGCCATGGACTAACTAGCCGAAAATGGAACGCGGGATGGTAACGAAATGTGTGACGGTGATGATTTTCACGTACAACCGAGCCGTTGGTAGGGAAATGGAACTTCCGCAATTTTAATCGCACAGAAATCGTTCACCATTCGTTGGAAAGCTCCTGATTTATCCAACCATATTATGTTAACTACTGCGAAGTGCGTGGCCATCAACCTGAGTTATGAGCATGGTTATTTGAATCAATTGTTTACACACAGATGATCATTCTCAATAATTGATATTGTCAACATGATTGCAACCGCTTGTAAATTTTCTTATGATTTTCACGTACAACCGAGCCGTTGGTAGGGAAATGGAACTTCCGCAATTTTAATCGCACAGAAATCGTTCACCATTCGTTGGAAAGCTCCTGATTTATCCAACCATATTATGTTAACTACTGTGAAGTGCGTGGTCATCAACCTGAGTTATGAGCATGAATAGTAAATGAATAGTAAACAATGACGCTTGTTTGGTTGTCACTTGGTTGCGCGACAACGCAAACACATTCTGTGTTTCAATAATTTCGTCCGAAGTATGTAAATAGAGGTAACCGGGGGTCCAGGGGGCTTGCCCCCTGGCGAGGCGCGGAGCGCCGAGTTTTTTTTTTTTTTTTTTTGACATGGATACGTCTTTGCTCGAGGGGTCAACCAAAAATTTTTGTCACGATTTTCCAAACTAACGATTTTCACGTACAACCCAGCTGTTGCTAGGGGAATGGAACTTCCGCAGTTTTCATCGCACAGAAATCGTTCGCCACTCGTTGGAAAGCGCTTGATTTATGTGATAAATGTTCACATCTCAAGCTACCAATTTCCCCCTCCTTACGTATCTGGCTACATTCCTAAACTAAGTTGATTGGACTATAAACAATTTTCGTTTGTCGGAAACGAAATTTTGCGATAACACATGATTCAGTTTGGCGAAATTTAATATTTAATACTTACTGTCAACTGCTTGTTGTTGACATCATTTGGGGAGTTAATGACATGTGGAGGAGAGTCTAGACATGACCCGTTTTCAATAAGTCGGTTACAATATTCTTAACGTAAAGCAATAGCATCATTTACTCCACTCCATAGGAAACATTTTCATCCCCTTGACAACAGTCGACTGTTAACAACAACTCATTGTAGTGGCTTCTCTCCACAGTTATTTTCAACATTTTCTATTTCTATAAGTAAGCCGGTTATAATATTGTTACCTACTTAGTGAAAAGCAATAGCATCATGGCAAAGACTCCTGCTGAACGTAAGCGAGGTGCTTAATTATTAATTTAGGTGTCTTAAAGTAGTAATAACGCGAAAGGAGGAACAGGGAGAAAACGGAAGTGCGAACTCAAGAAACCGGTACACCCAGAACCTTCAATGAGCGTGAATTCTCCTATAACCGGTGACAATTCAATCGACCTGCTTGACGAGGATCTTAATTTGTTTCAAAGTGCAAACAACCCCGCGATTGGGGGAATCCCCAATAAGAAGATCCTTCCGGTTAATGTGCTGCGACATTTGAAGAATCAGTGGGCACGTGCAGAAGCCTTCTACAACAAAGAATGCTTGGCTGAGGAACAGAAAATTACCAGTATGAAGAAAGTGCTCGAGGAACACTCGAACCGGCTGAAGATTTAAAAAAAAAAAAAAAAAAAAAATCAGACTATCATGAACATAAAAATGGTAGCGTCTGTATTTGAGAAATTACCTTAATAGTATGTATAGTATGCTTTTTGTGCCTCCAAGAATAATAAAATAAATTCTTTATCCTACGTTTCGTCGCCTACAGTCCAAAGTTAAGGGATTTGTTTACAACTCTCAAGGACAACCGTTATGAAATCCCCAATCAAAGACATATCCATGTAACATGGTATCTGCTTGTAAAGCAGATAGTGGAACTCGTTTACGAGTTTCGATGTTCAAGCCCGCGAACTGTTACACGTACAGCGGATGGTTTTACCTAATCGATTCTTTGGGTTTAAATTTATCACTGACGAGCACAAAATCATTACTGTTACCTAGAAAGTTTTCTTTTTTTTTTTTTCTGCGCAAGAACGGAATTTTTATCTCAATCTTAAGGAGGGTTATCGTCTGGAATGACACACATTTTCTATTTTAAATTTTTTGAGCCATTGCAATAGCTTTATTTTCTACGAAAATTCGCTAGAATGAATGAATAAATAATTTTAAAAAATCCTCTTACCTTGAAAGTATTTGAGTCTTGATTTTTGAATATTCAAGCAATTAAATTCTACCTGTTAGGTTGATCTAAAGCGATGCCGATATTACTGTCACATCCCCGGCCGATGTATGATTTTTGAGCCAAATTTCATAAAGTTAGGTTTAGCTGTTTCGGAAAAAAGCTTCGGAAGGCGGATGAACGGATTTTTTTCAAGCGATTTTTGGAATCTACGGTTCTTGAAACGTAAACCCAAGAATTTTGAGAGGGAGTTAAAATTTGTTATTCTTGGTCGATTACAAAAGTTCAATTTTGAAAATAATAAGTAAGTACCTACCCAAACCAAAATTTATATTTAAGTAGGTAAATTAATAATAATAAATAATTATGGTATGATAGAATAAACGAATTATTATTTCCCTACAATCATTTAGCATGATTTCTTTGCTTCTCCCAAATAATGTATTTTTGATATAAAATATTTACGTTAGGTGAGTAGATATGTACATGCATTATAATGTCAAACAATATAATATGCGCTACGTTTGCACGAGTGCTCAAGAACTCTTCTGTTTTCTTACTTGTTTTCCAATGCATCAATACTGTTCTTGGGGTAGTCACTTCTGGTGACCAAAATTTTTGGCTTCGACATGGATGAAAACGTCAGTTTTGGAAATCGTTCGATCAATCGAAAATTTCCACGTCTGAGTAAAGTCGAACGAACGCTGTTGCACAAAAGGGTCATTAGGTACACCGACTGTATGCTCACTACCGATTTGAGAAGAGTGCAGAGAAACTGGGGAAGTGAAGAAAAAAGTGTACCTAGGCCCCTCCACCAGTAGTAGTAAAAGAAGTAAGAAATAATGAATCGATATAATTGTTATTTCCATTCAACAAGGTGGTGTGCGAATCAGGAAACAGAGAGAATCTCATAACAGAAGGATAAGACGACAAAATCTGGAAATTTCGTCATCGAGCCGGCGACTCACAGGTTTCAAGCAAGGAGTTAGCGTGTCAGTTGAAGTTATTATATTTTGGCCAAGCTGTGATGAAAGGAGTGCTGTACATGCTAGATACGTAGGAACTGAAGATTTACGTATTCACACAATAATAGAACGACTGTTAACACAAATAATAATATTTTCTTATAGGTAAATTTGTTCTAACACCGCAAAACACAGATGACTGAAGGAATGCAATATCGCTTGCACAGCTGGCACGTTGATATGAAATTGATAAGGGAACGACCACAGAACCGCAGTGTTGCCAGGCTCCATCAGGAACTTTGAGTAGAAATTAATAATATGGAGAGCTATAATTAGTTGAGCCTTTAAACCATAGATGCCGCTTTTATCACGATGGACCTCGTAAATTACGCGACTTTCAAGAAGGCCATACCTACACCGATCACCTGATTTCATTTTATGTGACTCTTAATAGTTGATACTGACATCGTTGTGAAAACTTTCGAAGTTTTTTAGATTTTTGGTAGGTACCTACATGAGATACATTTTTTTCTACGTTCTGCTATTTTTACTTGATAACCATATAGGTATCTAAGCTTATTATTTCTTTCATTGTCAAATTGTAATTCAATTAGGTGAGAGAAATTAATTTGTTGGTCCCAAAGTGACTGGCCATCAGGCTTTGTGACAGAGGCATTTCTGATTGAAAACATCATCAAAATAACTCCTGTTGCAAAGTCAGATATGTACCTACTTTACGTTTGACACCTCTTGTTAAGGGGTTGCTGGACGGTATATATTCGGGTTTTTCAACTTTTCTCCATCAATAGTGGACCGATTTTAATGATTCTTGAGTAATCTACTGGTTTTGAAATTCCCCATAGGGATCGTTCCTCAGGAATTTTCAAATTCCAAAATTTTCAAATTTAGGTACTATTCAAAAATTTTACTTTCAAATTTCGAGGTTTGTGGGACCAAATTGGTCAATTATTGGCTGAGAAGAGTTGAATAAACCGTTAGGTCATATTTTGAATTTGGAGGGAGCTTTGAGCCGTTTTCTGGATCGGACAGAGTCCGCGCCTCTACCACTTAAAGTATCACTACATTCGAGTCACTCACCTTTCTTGCTCTTTTGGTTGGAAAGGCGCCAGTCAGTCGGGTTTCGAAGACCTTTCAAATACTTTCCAAGACTGGCGTCGATAGCCTTAGCTGATTACAGGTACTAGGTGCATATTAGTTTTTCGATCAGAAAAATAATATTAGTTATATTGATCTGGGCATTGATAAACGTGCCCACTGAGTTGACTGGTGGTTTGATCGGAGCTTCTCGATGATCGAGCCGTGATCAGGTATTGATAAACCAGCCCTTAAAATCCCAATTGTTTGATTGCTAAAGATCGCATGAAAACTAAAGCGTCCATTGGAACCAAAGAATTCTAGACAACCACAGCCAAAAATGTATCTATAAGTTGAAGTTATCCATCATCAGTACAGCAAAAGAGGCCTATCGGGGCTCAAAGGAGTCTTCTTCCATGACATGTACAAGTCACCAATGGTTGAGCTCCAGAAAGCCTAATGGCCTTTGATGAAACGAAGAGGACATTTTTCTGGTATCTGAAAACGACTTTTGGTCTAGTTTTGGAAAATATGTCAGAAGCTTCAAATTTCATTTTGGAAGGTGAATGGAGGGGTATGCACCTAGGTAAGTACCTACCTAATAGTATTGAACTGGGAGTAATTAATTAAATAGTTATTAATTTATTAATTAGTAATTATTACCTAATTATTTATTTATTAATTAATTGAAAAGTCAATTTCCGTGATTATTTTTTATTCACTCATGAATCTGGTCTAGTTTTGGAAAACATGTCAGGAGTTCCACATTTCATGATGGAAGGGGGTGAATGGAGGGGGCAATAGCGATAAATTGTGATACTTTCGATATTCATTTGATTTCCGTGACAGTTTTAATTATTTTTTCAATCGAGATTTCAATCCAGTTATGTAACCTTGGAAGTATCTAATTCATTGTCAAATGGGGAGGGAATGAATTCAGAGAAATCATTATATATATAATTTTCCTCTTATTTTAATTCTCACAAAAATTATATACAATCAATTCATAGGGACGTCCCTGTAATGCATGCATTTCTTAACCAGTAGTTATGTTTCAGTAAAGAGATCCAAACCCAAACTATACCTACTCTTGAAATTACCCACAAATAGATGTAGACGAAATAGAAATATTAGGTTCCTAAGAAGGAGAACTTATAAATCTCACCTTTTATTCACAATATCGTTTACTTTCTTAATTTTACCTGTTTACCAAGAGTCGTTTGAATTAGTATCATGCAGGGTACCTTTTTATGAAGGTAAGACAGGAATTTATTAACCAGTACAAAATAATGGACTTAGTGAATCTGAGTTCGAAATAAGTTCATAAGTTAATAAATTTTGAAAGACCCGTTAAATTGTTAGTTTATTTACTAATCAAATACAATGCTGAAATCAGTCTTGAAACTCCTTCTGTCGATAGAGTACATATTGTCGGCAGTGCACTCATACACCCCCGCGTCCATTTGTGTTGCTGGATCAATTTCTAGTTTGGATTTCACTTTATCTTTCCCCATTGGCCATTCATGCACCTGTTGAAGAAAATGAAAAAGTTGAAATAAAAAACTCAAAAAATGTTACGTACATACATGCTGTTAACATACATAGTTATGTTAAGGTTAGTATGGGGCTCCGAACTAACAAGGTCCACCACTAGGAGCGCTAGGGGAGCAGTGCCCTAAAGAAAATGGTCGTTGACAGGATTTTCTCCTTGTCGGTATCTTGCGTCACCCACTTTTGCACTACAATTTTTTCCCCGCACCACCAAACTCGTCAATCCTTTTCAAAAAAGAAAATTATATTATTAACAAATAAATAATTATAATGAAGAATCACACCAACAAACAAAAACTGACAAAACAACAAAATACAACTTTTGCCCATCACGACTGCCCTTATAGGCAACAAAAGAATAGGGAATCGATAAGGTCATTGTTTACACGCTGGGCTTCCATCTCGAGCTTCCATATTCGGAGGTAGGAAATTCAAATTCCAAAACTTTTTCCCATCATAAGTTAATTTTGCACTCATCTTTCAGTGCCAGAGGTTGTTTACAGTCAGATGTTTTGCATCACCCCTTTTGGCACATACCACTTTACTAGGGTGAACTAAGGACTGCGACACGCACCTCAAACCTGGCAGTGCTTTATGCACTATGTTCTACGAGATCTCCCCTATGCCTACTCATACTTGGACGACATCCTCATCGCTTCAGCCAATCCTACACAAAACTACTCTCATCTTCAGGCCGTCCTCTCAGCTCTGTCTCGCCACGGCCTCCAAGTCAACAAAGCCAAATGTCAGTTGGCCAAAGACTATGTCTGATTCCTCGGCCACACAATCTCCGCAGAAGGCATCTCTCCACTTCCTCAGAAAGTTCAACTCGTAGGGAAGTTCTCTAAACCAAAGACCGTCCCAGATTTACGGACCTTTTTAGGGTTAATACATTTCTATTACCGAGCAATTTCTCATGTGAGCTGCTCATGCTCTCGTTCCCCTACAACGGCTCATTCCGCCCGATACTCTCAAGAAACATACACACCCAATCACATGGACTACTGATAGAAAAAACTTATTTCCTCAATGCAAAGAAACTACTCTTTAAGGCCGTCTCTCTAGCTCATCCAGACCCCTCAAAACCGCTAGAACTTCACAAGGATGCTTCTGATACTGCAGTAGGAGCAGCTCTCAACTACTGTGACCACACCAAACTCCGACCTCGTGGATTTTCCTACAAGGGGCTGAATAATGCTCAGAAAAATTACTCTGCCTTAGACAAAGAGCTCGTTACCACGTTGCTCGTTATCCACTTTCAACAGGTGATTGAAGGCCATACTCCCATCATTCTCCCAGATCACAAGCCTCTCATGGCATCTATAACATCTCTCGAAATGCTATGCCTCCTAATCGCCTCCAGCACCTAAGCTTCATTTCGGGATTTACATTTGACACCAGATATAAACCGGGACCTGAGAATAAGCCAGCTGAATACCTCTCATGCCTACAATCTTCATCCATCAACAGCCCTCCACCCTTCACTCCAGAGAAACTAAGAGGGTCACAGCTCCTCGATCCTCTTCTCTCCAAGATGGACTTACAGGAGTTCCCCATAGATGGAGTACCTCTATACTGTGAACACTCTACAGGCACACTTAGACCTTATATACCATCTCCTCTCCATCCTCTGATCTTTAACCACCTCCAAAGCATCTCTCACTCTGGAATTAAAGCCACAACATCCCTAATACAGAGCCGATTCTACTAGGCCAACATGTTGACGTCAATCAAGTCATCAACACGCTCCTGCCCGGCTTGTAACCAAACCAAAGTCACATGTCACATACGAGCACCTGTATGACACTTTCTTAACGTTCAGCCTTTTGAACACATCCATCTGGACATCGAAGGAGCTTCCACCATTAAATGGATACAAATATCGTCTCACAATAATTGATAGGACTACACGGCCTGAAGTCGTCCCACTCCGTGAAATCCCCTCGAAATCCGTCACACAGGCTTTCTACACTACCTGGGTAACACGTTTTGTGGAAAACTCATGCACACACCCTGACAAATGCTAGCTGAGTCAATGTAGAGCTTCGTTCGTAAATAAGGGGCCGGGGAACCACTAATAAATCATCAAAGGATCTCAATGAGTCGTCACTCCCCTGGATCCTCTCTACACTGGTGAACCCGACGTGTGGACAGGCCTGTTAGAGCCTTCCTGCTGTTAGGTTCAGTTCAAAGAGGAGTGGCTCGATCTTCCCTTGTCAACCTCCTGGATCCTCAATACACTGGTAAACCCAGCGTGTGGTCAGCCTCCTGTGTCCTCACCACAGGGATGAACCCGGTGTTTGTGCAGACCTGTTAGAGCCTTCCTCCTGAGGATTAACCAATCAAGTAATTAGGTTCAGTCCAAAGAACAGTGGCCTGTTTTCTCCTTTAGATTCAAGTCCACACCTCACCAATCACTAGAAGAAACGCACTTGCTCAGGTCTCGATTCGGGCTCTTGCTCGAACCATGCAGAACAAGCTGCTGCCATATAAATGACTACTTGCCAACCTTCTGCATCCTCACTGCACTTGAGAACCCGGTGTGTGGGCCTCCCTGCTGAGGAATAACCTTACACTATCAAGTTATTAGGTTCAGTCCAAAGAGCAGTGGCCCGTTCTTCCTCTCTAGATTCAAATCAACATCCCACCTATCACTAGAAGAATGGCACTATTTCAGGCCTCAACTCGGGCTCTTGCTTCGACCACAGAGCTGCCGCCATATGACTCCTTGTTAACCTCCATCTCACAGAAGCAGCTAGAGCTCACCTGCTCAATGAATGGTATCGTTACCGAAGTAGCCAGGGTTTGAATAGCCTTCCTCTCCCTTGGCTCCAAGACAGCTGAACTTGTGAAGTACTACTCCCTTCACTACTCGCAGCAGCCTCCTCTGAGCCACTCACAAATTAGCCAACAGCTTTATGATCCATCCTGCCAGTAATGGCAGTGTAGTGAAAATTACAACACCACCACCTAGTTTCGAAGTGGGGTGTGTCAGATTTGTGGAACAATATCGACCTCCCAAAAACCTCTTTTTACTTACGTGGAAATATAAGTGCGAGTAAAGTTCCACTCCATCCTTGAACCATGTTATGTGTGGCCTTGGGGATCCTCGAGCCACGCAAATGAATGCTATCTTATGCCCTAGAACGTACTCGTAGTCAAAATGGGATGCTGTTATGATTTTGGCTCCCTGAAACAATAAAAATTCGTTCAAATAAAGTAAGTAACGTTCAACAACCATTTCTATAACAAATATTATTTCATTGAAGGTAAGTAGGACCTACCTAGTATCATCTTGGGAGCTAGGAAACAAACTTTAAAAGTTCCAGTCATGCAGCATGATCGTATGAGCGAATTTTCTTAAATTTCCTAATATCGTATTATGATAATGTTAAATTGCATCAAAATTCGAGTTATTTGAATACAAAGAAATTGTTAAAAAACCAATTTTACGGCAAAAAATCATACTAAATTAATCAGATTTTAATTAAATTCATGTAGATTTTTCAATATAAATTAGATTTAACAATGTTTAGCAAGTTTTAGTGATTTTTGAGCACATTTTTGAAATTTGAGCAATTTAATGTGGCCAAAAAGTGCTGGCAATCGAACTCATCCTTTCATTTGGAAAGCTTGATTCTATCTTTTGGTTTATTATTTCCAATAATAAGCCTATGTGATCGTGTAGCAAAAAATTTTTATAACCCCCCCTCAAACTTTGTCACTTTACGTTTCAAGGTGCGTAGAATCCAAATTTGAAATGTCCGTCCGCCGTCCGTGCCATAAAAGGCCTAAGAATTGACTTAAAAAACCCGTTCTTTCGCACATAGACTCCATTTGGGGTCTAGTTGGTCCTAACGTTTAACCATCCCGATCGCTTTACTCGCATAGATGCTATGAGCCAAAAACGGGCGAAAAAGTGCCCTTTTTGAGGCTTTGACTTGCGCACGCCTGGCACGCTTGGCAGGGGGTCACGGTTGTTGGTGAGGGGGGGGGGGGGGGGGGGGGGGTGGAGTGAGAGGAGGCGCCGCGGCACCTTGTGGTGGCTGGAGTGACCAGGGGCGCAGCAGAGGGGTGTAGGAGAATGGATATTTATTACTTTTACGTGTTATACCCACATAATACACCGCGGCACCATGAGGTGGGTACGGGGTTCCATCGAGGCATGATTATATGTTTTTTTCTAAGTCATATTTGTGTCTTAATACCAATGCATTTCCTACGCATATTTAATAACATATCCTCTCGACTTTTCGTACGTACTTAGATAATGATATTATTAAGGCAATAACTATTTGAATAGATAGGAGCTCAAATCGAGAAATATAAACATGCGTATATATAATTATAGAAGTATAGGTTTTGGCAACTCGAAATAGGACCCGCCGAGGAGTCTGGACGGGCCTTATGACGTACCCAAGCCAACTAAAACTACGATCATACTCAATTGAAAAAATAATAAACCTTTGTGAAATAATTTGCAGCGTTTTTTTTTTCTTTTTTTGGTGCGAAAACGGAGTTTTTATCTCAATCCTAAGGAGGGTTATCGTCTAGTATGGCATATATAGATATATATACATAAGAAAAAGCGATAACTCTAGGATCTCTTTCAGAATGCCTCAAAACTTATTTCAATAAAGATTTCAACAAAATAGATGATAGAGAGATGATTTCAACAGAATTTTAAAATTTTTGGACCCGCTGCAAATGACTCCTACATTACGCAGTGATCAGCGTGCATGAAGGGGGGACCTATAATCGTAACAAGTATATTTAGTAAGTATTTAGTTCGGGTAGAATCGTGGAATTTTGTTTTCATATATTCATGTATTATAGTAACCCTTATTATTGGAATGATACGTAATTTCAAGTTTTCTTCTGTCTAATTATTTCTGGAGGAAGGGAGAGCCCTCTGGCTCAAATTTTAAATACTTCAAATAGCCTATAGTTTAAATTGGACTGATACAGAAATTTCCCCTCACCACTTGTCCAATGACCCCTGTAACCGTGAAAAGCGGATAAACATACAGACAGACAGACTTGCAGACAGAGAAAAATTGAGAAAATGGACCTTCTAGGGGCTAACCACCACAATCAAACAGACAAAAGCATGTTAGGTATAGTTTTAAACGTGGCACATGTAGTTTCAAGTATAGCAGGAGGTGTAGTTTTAAGCGTGACTAATGTAGTTGAGCTTAGTAGGTGTAGTTTTCAGCGTGACAGACGTGCTCTTTTTTTTAGGCTTAGTATATAGGTGTAGATTTGAGTGTGACAAATGTAGTTTTATGCGTAGTAGGTGTAGTTTAAAGCGTGACCAATGGTTGGCATAGACTAAAAGACGTCAGACAGTCATGGAACCAAAACTGACCAGGAAGCTTTAAAAAACAAAAAGCAAGTGGAAATTTTAGTTTTTGAGGGTAAAAATTTACTCAACTTCTTGCGGGGATACAAAGTTTCCCTACTTTCGGTAGCAACGAAGCAAACAAATCAGTACAGTAGTCATTACCGCAGAGAATAAAACACGTCTGCCGAATCGGGTGTGGCACATAGCTTCCTCGTTTACCTATCATGAATGTATAGATCATTGAAAGGTTTTAAATGATCTTGAAACATTCCATAGCGGAAAAGAGTAAATCAGAAGCAGCGTGAAAAGTCATAATTGGTCAATTAAGAAACGGAAAAATGATACTCAATGTAATTTACTTTTGTGCAAGCGCAGAATGAACTGATGAGTTGAAAACAATGAAATAGGTACGGGACCATCTACAACCTAAACAGAGCTTTCGCTGACAATTTCATCAAAATCGGATGAAAACTGTGGAACTGAAGGTCATTAGAAGTATTTCGCATTGGCGCATGTGCAGTAGCTATTAATGATACAATCATGTTGAAATTGATATGAGGTACCTAATCAAGTCATCTTCTTCCAACTATCATCCAAATTTAAGCGTAATCGAACGACTAGAGTGTGAAAAAAATAGAGCATGGAATTTACGTTTGCGCATGCGCAGAATGAAGTATTGATTTGGCAACAATGAAACTGATAGGGGACCATCTACAACCTAACCCGCACATTCTCTTACAATTTCATCGAAATCGGATGAAACCAGTGGAAATTAAGGTCGTTACAAGGATTTCACATAGGCGCATGCGCAGTAGCTATTAATGATACGATAATGTTGAAATTTATATGGGATGATCAAATCGTCATCCCCAAACATCACCCGAATTTAAGCGAGATCGGACGACTAGGGCGTGAAAAAAAAGTTCCAGTCATGCAGCATGATCGTATGAGCGAATTTTCATAATTGGTCGTATTACATTTATGTTAAATTCTGTTGAAATTTGAGCACTTTAGGGACAAATAAAAATTTTATTATACATTTTATAGCAAATTAACTTTTTGTCAGTAATATTCCAATGAACAAACGATTTTGTGGATTTTTACAATTTTTTCAAGTGTTCCTATCGATTTTTAGCTTATTTTAATGAAATTTAAGTACATTTTTCAGTACAATTTTGTGCTTAAATTTTTAAATGTCCTAGTTCATGTTCGATTAATTTTTTTCGAGTAGCATTCTACTAAAAAATAGAAATTTGTTAATTTTTAGCGGTTTTTGCCTTTTTTAGTGATTTTTTAAGTACATTTTTTGAAATTTGACCAATTTAATGTGCTCAAAAAGTGTTGTCCAACGAACTCATCCTTTCTTTTGAAATGCTTGATTTTTTGGAGAAAGAACGAAGTTTTTATCTCATTTCTATCGAGAGTTATCGTCTGGAATGACACATACATATATATATACATATATATTTATATATATATATACTATAAAAAAGCGTTAAAATCCAGGAATCATTTCAGAATGCCTCAAAACAGATTTCGATGAAGAAAATTTTTAAAAATTTTTATTTTAAAGTTTTTGGAGCCATTGCAATAGCTTTATTTTCTAAGAAAATTCGCTAATGGAGCATAATGGAATTTACGTTTGCACATACGCAGAGTGAAGTATTGATTGGGCAACCATGAAACTAACAGGGGACCGTCTATCCCCTAGCCCGCACATTCCCTGAAAATTTCATCCAGATCGGATGAAAACTGTGGAAAATAAGCTTGTTGCAAGGATTTGCGGACACACGACAGACACATACACACAGACAGACACGGAACCAAAGTTGTCCAGAAAGGTTTAAAACGTAAAATGCGAGTGGAAATTTTGATTTTGGAAACCAAACATTTTTTTTTCTCCCGAAAGTGAAAACAATGCTTCCGCAACCTTTAGGTAGACTCAGAAGCAATAAAAATTTCAAATTCTATGTATAAAAACGAGTTTGACCTAAACTTTGCACTATAAATTAATAAATTAATGTTTTATACCTGAAGGGCCAAATGCAATTTTTTTTCCGCCATTCTTCCCATCTCCTTTCGTTACAGGCCAAAAAGGGGGGCCAGAATCGGCCCTTTTTCTGAGAATCACCCAGCTAAAATGATGCTTGGAGGAATTCACGTTTGCACTGAGTGAAGTATTGATTTGGGAACAAGGAAACTGACAAGGGGCCATCTAAACTCTAACCCGTACATTCCATTAAAAAAGGTTGAATATTGTGGAAATTACGCTTGTTACAAGGATTTGCGGACACGCGACAGACAAACACCGAACGAAAGGTGTCCAGAATGGTTGATCAGAAATATAATTTCGGAGAGGAATACATTTTCAAGTTTTTTCATACATTTCAAGCAGCTAAGTTAAAAAACATCATAATTATACCCAACCATGGAATCGGAACAATAGATCATGAGAAATCGACGTTCTAAGAAATTCACGTTTGCGCATGCTGACAGGATACTATCCAACGGCAATGACATTTCAAGGGGACGATCTAGAGTTAGCCTAGATCTAAATCTAGATTTCGGATTTGGATTGGATTCGGATAGTACTCCTTACTCACCTTACACATTACTAAATAGCGATTCAGACTTCAGCTTACGTTATTGTTGTTGTAGTATCTGTCAGATTCTGGATCTCGGTATTTGCCGGTTACTGGGAGGCCGATTTGCATTCTGCTTTTGGATCGCCGATTTCCTCTGCCACCGCCCCTTCTCTGAGCGTCGGAGCCGATCACCAGAAGGACCGACAACAGGAGTATCATCCTCAGCCTCATCTTGTAACCTGGTGACGTAAAATCAAGATCAATTCAAAATCGGCGGTACAATCATGGAATGTTTTACCTACTTACGTGGAATGCTCTGAATGCGGAAAGCTAAAATGCTCGCAGTCGGATCAATCGGGTAAATGTCTTATGATGTTTCTTTTTTAATTTCCTATAACGTCCTTATGATCTATCGGTTCGACTTCGTTCAAACTCGGGGGTTAGGTTCCAGTAGGATGCCCTATGAATTATATCGCAATTGGATGAGTAATGACTATTGTGTAAAACTACTGGCTATTGACTATTGATTGACACAGGCGAAACCCCGGCAGTAATGGACCGATGTTGATATTTTTCAAGGATTGTGCTCTAGACGATCTCCCACCAATTCCAAATACCTATAGATGGTGAATGCCGTTGGATTGATGGTACGGCATGCGCATGCGCAAACATGTATTATAGCCCTATGTCTTATATTAACAGGCGATTAGGGACACATATTCTGATGATCCTTTAATACAAAGCCTACGTGTATCGCTACACCAAGCCTCAACATCGGGCTCAACCATAACTTTTATGTGGGTGCCAATCCATGGGGGTATTCGTCGCAACGAGTGTGCTGATGCCCTTGCGAGGAGAGTCATTGGTTATAACTCCATCGATATGTTGCGCATTGAGAATCAAATCTTCTACATGCAACATGAAGCCAATTCCATCTGGCGTAAGAAATGGCAGGGTGAGGTCACTGGTCTGCGTGCTGTCCTTCAGGACTTCTGCCCGGTGGGCCCATTCGTAACCCAACTTCCATGGAGCGACCGAATTCTGGGTAACCGGGTTGCCACTAGCCATACCCGTCTTAATCACAGACACCTGCTTAGCTCAAGAGCTCGATATGTGTGCGGGAGGTGTGGGTGATCCTTCCATCCGATACTTCCTGGAGTACTGTATCATCCGAGTCCAGCATCGGCCCTATCAGTGGGTTGTCGTACCTGAGAGCCGCTGAGCTCTACTACGAACTGTAATATCTGATCTGTGATATATTTTTGTACAATCTAGTCATAGTTTTATTTCACTTTGGCAATTATATTATAGTAACATATATTTAGTTATATTAGCCTATTCTTGATCTAGTCTTAGTTGTATTATTTTATTTTTGAGGTTTTTCGCTTTAGGGGCTAAACAGTGGTTATACCCCTTATTTTCCCCCCTCGATTTGCTAGTGGAGTCCGTGATGGCACTTCGTTTGGCCCCTTGGAATCGTACCACTTGCAGTGCCCCTTAGGACACCTTGATGAATGCCGCTAATGACCCTTATGGTTGAGGTGCGGCTTAAACCACTGAATATTAAAAAATTAAATAAACAAATAAATTTTAATGTTTTGAAAATAATTATATAAAGAATGTGCAAACTTGGTTGAAGTTATAGTTTCATTTGTTTTTGCATTTTACTCAATGAAAACTCATTCTGAAACCCTTCATGTGAATGAGGGGATATGTTCGTAATCAGAGATGAATTCCCAGAATAATTAATCTAGAACATAATTTTAAATTCACTCTGAGCCCTTTATTGACGCACTGGTCGGCCTGTTGAAATTGAACCAGGGGGTGTGGGACTGTACCATTGATAAGGTTTGGTTGGAATATATTCTAGAAGAGCTGGGATATCCTACGAAGAATAGCCTACAATCTTGTGCGACAACCAAACTACCCATAATTTTGCAGAAGGCAACAACGTAAGCTCCAACTCAAAACACATTTAAATAAGAAGTCCGATCAGCTGAATGTAAAATACCTACGATCCGATGATTGAAAATGTTTCTGACTTAATGAAGAAGCCTTTACCAAGAAATAGTACTCAAATTCATGAGCTCAACAGTATTGCACAGAACCAGCAGAACGGAGAGGGATTGATTTGATTAGTTATGTGGTATCGTTGCTGTATATTGTTAGCGAATTTTTGAAGAAAATTAAGCTATTGCTCTCGCCTCAAAATTTGTAGAATGTGAATTTTTGAAAATTTTTTATGCAGAAATCCGTTTCAGGCTATTCTGAATCATATTCTGAAGTTTAACGCATTTTTTATGTATGTATGTATATACGTATATATATGTATGTATGTATATATGTATGTATGTATGTATGTATGTATGTATGTATGTGTCATTCCAGACGATAACTGTCCGTAGAATTGTGCTAGAAACTTCAAACAAATTTTAAAATGTTAAGGACACAAAACGAAAGTTCAAGTTCGTTGGCCAGCATGATCGGATTACATCTTCGGGTTGAAATTTTCAAAAATGTAGTCAAAAATTTCAAAATAGCCTGTCTTTTGCGATTTGTTGTGCGAAATAATTTTTTCAGCGTACTAACATGTGGTATATTCGGAATCAGCGTAAAATTTCCTATAAGAATATGTATCAAGTTTTCAAAAATGTCGAAGTTGAAAAATCAGTCAAAAATCGAAATAATGCCCTTCGCTAGTTGTAAAAATCGGTAATATTTGCATGAAACATTGTCCAAATTCAGATTCAACTACTCTTATGGAAGTATCCCTGTATAACCAATTTTATACCAATTTTATGTCAAGATTTGATGATGTTATGATAGGATACTGTTAAGATTTCAACTGCCTTCAATACAGACCACATTGGACATCGAAATCTATGAATATTTACCTACATTTGTCTTTAAATCTACAAGATTAGTTTAATAATAATAAAGTATGAGTACCTTCTAATTATTTTTAATAATTTGATTCCATGTTCGTCTATCAAAATCATAAACTAAAATTTCTCTACACGATCAATAGCGACTGAAATGTCGAAGATTTCTTCAAAAATTCGCTCATGGGGTCATGCTGCATGACTGGACTTTTTTTTTTGTTTCTAGGGTTGAAAATTCATTGTCTTTGAATTTACTGTGTAAGTTATACTGAACAAATGAAGTTTCATTTCCAATAGAGTCAATTCAAGCGTAAGAGAAAAAATATCCAAACACAGATCCGTTTCAGACCGTTCTAAGAACGAATCCACGAAAAAAACCCATTGGTGTATGTAACATTGTGAAAGTAGTTCGTACTTTATGATGGTAGTGAGCGAGTGGGAGTTGCTTGTGCAGCATATTTATGCTATATATTGGAGTGGCTGCATCCAGAAAGATCATGACATATTCGGTATTATCAACAAAATCATAAACAAACCATACATAGGGATGTCCCTGTAATGCATGCATTACTTACCCATACGTTTTTGGTTTATAGAGTTGGGTGGGCTTTAGCTTCCCCAATGAGAATTTCCACCAGCGTCAACGAAGAAGTGAGCAAAATTATTCCTAGATTTGAGTGAAAAGGTTCATCTCTTAATGGATGTCGTGATATACCTAGGAACTTCATAAAACGTCATTGATGGATGTCTAGCCATGCGTTAATAGACCTTACCCCTGAATTGGTAATTTGAATCTTTTCTATTTTCATTATTTCTTTACCTTATTTGCTGAGAACGCTTATATTGATTTATTAAAATGTAGTTCTAATAACAGACACGGCTGTATTGTCTTTTGTGGTTGTTGAATAGTCGAGTTGACGTTATTCTGTGTTTCTACTTAGTTGGTAGTACATGAAAGTATCAGTGGAGAGAATATCATTAATCACCATTTGAAGCGATTCTAAGGTTAAACTAGAATCAACTAGACAACAGGATGTCTGTCCCTAGCTTAAACTGCTGCAGGAAATCAGCAAACACCCTCACCTGATTATATCCAATTGACTCCAATTCGTCACAAGAGCCTGAGAGAGAGAGTCTGTGAGAGAGAGTTGAGAAATGAGAGGCGAGAAAGTTTATTGTTCGATCTTGTTCCAAAAATATATTCCGAATAAACGACACCTGTCGGCAAACTCTAAGTGTGGACCTGACGCGAACACAAAACTAAAGACCGGCAAGCAAGTGCGCCACAGGCTGAAAGGGCGAAGAGCTGAGATTGTGATTAGGGCTACGGTATGATGATATAATTAAGTGGCTATCTAGGTGACATTGGGCCCCCTCCAGAGCTCCCTCTCTTCAATTTGGCCTCCGAGAAGAGGGGACCAATTGGTGATATCCTTTAACTATAAATGAATATTGGAGCGGGATTTGATCGCTGCTTGTTTTGTGCTGTCAGAGGCGTCGGAAGGCTTTGATGATCCGAAGGGTTTAGATCCGACACATCAGAGACGATTAGGTTTGTTAACTTTGTAATGGGATTAGCGCGGATTTGGATCAATCTTGATATTGCCGGTTGTTTGTAAAAATAGCGCCTAATGTGTTATTATTGAATTGATGATTGAACCGATCATCACTTCAATAGCCTGATGTAGTTTCAAGGGCCCATCATCCACCACCACGTCAACTAATCGGCAAGTGGAACAATATCTCCACCGCAAGCAAATCTCTTCCAACTCAACTACTTACTCCCAGGAATTTCGTAACGATGTTAATTACAATATTGCGCTCTCAAAAAAGAATTCGAGTAATATTAGCGATTCGAAGCTGACTTTTAAGCAAATGCGAACAACTTATCCAACGATCCAGTTTTCATAATATACCAGTTTCTAATGTGGATGTGTGTATAAATCATTTTAAAGAAATACACAGAAACAATACAGAATACACAGAAAGAAATATACGGAATGATCACTCTGAGTCCGTTGGGCAGATGGCAAAGATAAATTGAGAAGTAGTCTGCGAAAAGTTCTGTAATTTCTGCAGGATTACTAGCCATGCGCGATCCGAAAGTTGGTACTAAGGCGTAACTGGAACGGAGGTTATCTCTCAAACCCTAGGTGCCCCTGCCCCAGCTGTGACTGCAGAGGTACCTATGCTGTTTACCGAGGTAAGCTCTATGATTAGCTAGTGCCACTGGAAAATCAATGCTCACGTGAAACAATTGTCTGGCGGTTCGACTGATGCCAACGTCAGTGCGTACTATCGATAAAACCTCGAGTGTTGCCACCCTCACAATTAGTTTTCTGGCCCGCCAATTAAGAAATGTTCGCCTGGAGAAGGTAAAACTGCTTGCTAATACCAGGGGCACCTGTCCTAACTCTGCCTTGTGTTTCAGTTACGCTTTGTAGATACCCTCTGCCTCGACTATACCTCCCGGGGCTGCTGCCACTAGTTTAACCTCTGTTTTTAGATACGAGGCTGAGTGAGGCAGATGAACCAGTTCTATAGTTTACATAATTCCAGAATGCTTTAATGTTGGTCTTGATCATTGATAAAACTTCTTCGATGTATAGCTTATACAGCCTTCCTCCCAAATACCCACGATCCCAGCGGGGCTTAGAAAAGATCCAGTCATGCAGCATGATCGTATGAGCGAATTTTCATAAAATATTGTATTTTAGGTACCTACCTATATTATGTTACATTGTTTTGAAATTTGAGTACTTCAAGTGCAAAGAAATGGTTAATTACTAATTTATTGCGAAACAACTCGTTCTAAATAATATTCTGCAATTCAAATTAAACTTTAGATTTTTACCTTTTTAAGAGAATTTTCGTAGAAAACGAAGCTATTGTAATGGCTCGGAAAATTTTAAAATCAAAATTTTTGAAAAATTTCTTCATTGAAATCCGGTTTGAGACATTCTGAAGCTATTCCTGTAGTTTGCACACACGCACGCACGCGCACACACACGCACGTATTTCCTTAAGGAATTCTTCAAAGATTTTGATTTTTAACATTTGTGAGCCATCGCAATAATTCATTTTTTTACGAAAATTCTCTAAAACGGGAGTTAGGAGCAGGGGCGTCGCTATGGGGGTGGGGTTCTCCCTCAGTTTTCACCGACTTGGGAGAAATTGGGAAAATTTGGGAGGTGGCAATAAAATCCTTAATTCGAAGAGTGATTTAAATTGTGATTAAAAGAGTTGATAAAAATTAAAAACTATCAAATAGAGATTGCAATATTGTCTAAAATTGTAAAAAAAAGTATAATAATATAATTAATCAAATCCTGATTTTCCCAACTGTAGGTGCAATTTTATTTATGAAAGACATGAGTGATGTTAATTTTGTTCATGAAACTGGCATTTTTCGTTCAAAATTTCTCAAATTTCCTCTGCATTTTCCAATTATGGTATATCTCGAAAACGGGTTAAGATAGAAAATTGCGCTTGACTGCGTTTTACTCGTTCAGTGAGGGATTTCGTGATACTTCACCACTCATTATTTTTGTCTAGCCACGCCCTTGGTTAGGAGTCTTGGCGGCAAAGTGGCACATGGCAATATAAATCAAAATTTACTATTGAATAGTGTTTAAAAAATAAAGGCGTTGAATGTTTCGAAATGCAGCTCTATTAGTTTTACTTGTTCATTTTTCCTCAATAAATACAAAATACAGCATTGATAGCCAGACACTCGAGAGGTGTAATAAATTACGAGACTTGGGCGTTATTTTCGATAGTGAACATTCATTTTGTCATCACTACTATTCTAGTTATTCTCGAAGATGTTTGAGGGGGTTGTGGTGGGATGGGGGGGGGGGGGGGGGTGTCGACAATTTTGGTTTCTTGTGGTATGTGACGATTTCTTTGTTTACCTAGTCCTCTAGTAGCGCGAGGCTCCATCTTCCAAACCAAGTGACCTCACTTCCCGACGCACTCCACGTAGCCTGAGTGAAACTGCTCGTATGATGGAGAATTGAAGCTTCATTGTCACCCAGCCAAGAACATGGGAGTACGCTTTTTTCTTTTTTTCGGCCAGGGTATTGGCAATTTTCTTTGCGAATTATCCGTATTCTTTGTGCAAGACCCCATCACACGAGAATATGAGAGGCGAGAATGAGCCTCTTAAGTCTTCAGCCGGTTGGTCATACTTTGGGTGCTGCTCCCTGGCAGCTGCCTGTGTCACACGGACAGCTTTGGGAATAGTGAGAGAGGCGGCGTCACCAATGGACTCCTTCTACCCGGGGACCGGCGATTCCTTCCCGATCTCCAAAAAGTCCAGTCATGCAGCATGACCCCATGAGCGAATTTTTGAAGTACATACGTACATAAATAGAACTTCTTCATAATTTCATGGCTGATATTTTCAAAGCCACAGTCAGTATTAAAGCTACATCAAGACCTAAACATTAAAGAGAGCGACCGAGAGAATCGGAGGACGGAATATTTCAGAGTAAACTCATCAGTTGTGATTACATTTTTTTTTTTTTTTTAACAAGCACCTACTACCTACGTTTTAAACAGCATGGTTCTAGGATTGGTTATACAGGGATACTTCCATAAGAGTAGTTCAATCTGAATTTGGACAATGTTTCATGCAAATATTACCGATTTTTACAACTAGCGAACGGCATTATTTCGATTTTTGACTGATTTGTCAACTTTGAAATTTTTGAAAACTTGATACATATTCTTATAGGAAATTTTACGCTGATTCCGAATATACCACATGTTAGTATGCTGAAAAAATTATTTCGCACAACAAATCGCAAAAAACAGGCTATTTTGAAATTTTTGACTACATTTTTGAAAATTTCAACCCGAAGATGTAATCCGATCATGCTGGCCAACGAACTTGAACTTTCGTTTTGTGCCCTTAACATTTTAAAATTTGTTTGAAGTTTCTAGCACAATTCTACGGACAGTTATCGTCTGGAATGACACATACATATATACATATATACATATATACATATATACATATATACATATATACATATATACATATATACATATATACATATATACATATATACATATATACATATATACATATATACATATATACATATATACATATATATATACATACATACATACATAAAAAAATGCGTTAAACTTCAGAATATGATTCAGAATAGCCTGAAACGGATTTCTGCATAAAAAGTTTTCAAAAATTCACATTCTACAAATTTTGAGGCGAGAGCAATAGCTTAATTTTCTTCAAAAATTCGCTAATACGTTAAACTTCAGAATATGATTCAGAATAGCCTGAAACGGATTTCTGCATAATTTTTTTTCAAAAATACACATTCTACAAATTTTGAGGCGAGAGCAATAGCTTAATTTTCTTCAAAAATTCGCTAACAAACAGCATGGCGATTCCTTCCCCTTAAAGTTTTGGCGATTCCTTCCGGTTACTCGATTCCTTCCGCCGTGCTATCGGCGATTCCTTCCCGTTACTCAATTGCTTCCCGCCCCGGTGTTGGTCAGTTTTGAAGCAAAAATTAACTCTTTATAGGACTAAACCCAAAAATTCCCCCCAAATTTAACACTGACCCTCTTAGCAAATTGGTCAGGGTCATCATCGGGAGTTTGCAGACCGATGAGTTGCCGTATCCTTTTTTTATTTCTTCTTTTTTTTTGTGTCTGACTCTAGGGAGTATGTTGGTCGCTGTGATAGGTCTTCATGTAGATTTCGGTTTGAAAAGCTATTAAACCATCGACGAAACTAAATATGTGGGGATGAGGTGAATGAAAGTTTCGTTTAAAATAGGAATGAAATGATTCGCAAGCATTTGTGGAGGGGAAGGAATCGCCGAACCTCGTTTCACTGGCCGGCCTCACACCGGTAGGAATCGCCCGGGGTCGCGAGGTCCAATTTCACTTTGACGGGAAGGAATCGCCGGTTCCCCCTTCTACCCTAATACCAGCAATCAGAGCCGAATTTTCGCACCACTGGCCTCATGTAGCGCTGGTTCTGTCCAAAACGGAAGTTATTAAAAAAAAACGTTATCTATTTCCACGAAAAATAAAGACTTACAATGTTAAATCGATTTTGACGGTTCGGCCATCATCAGTAACAAACAATAGCTGAACACAGTTTATACAATCACAGGTGAAGGGGGATTGAATCCCATTGGTCGAGAGAAAGGAACGGGGGCTAGAGGTACAACCAATTGAGCGCATGCAAAGTGAAGGGGGATTATAGCTAATGAAGTGAAAGGAGGGGAAGAATTACTGGTTTCAACTGTTTGAAGGTATACTCCTCCAGGCTTTACAGCAATGGCTTTGCTGGTGAACTTATCATTGAGGGATATCCTCATTCAAACATTTACCAGATCCTCACTTTGATAATTTCAAATTTTTCAAGTACATTCAACATACCTCCCTTTGGACAAAAACGAAGAAATCCTACATACTGTCTATCTGTCAAATCAAAAATTTAATTATGATTGGATTCCTGAAGATGGTTTGCAAATGTAGACCTACCCTTTTTTCCTTAAAATTCTCCTGATGCTCTTCTATTCTTTCCCTGAATTTGCTATCACTTTGACCGCAATATTCGTAGCCGCAAGAACATTGTAGTTTATAAACCCCACTTTCATCCTGAACGTAAATTTTGTCTTCAACAGAACCTAGTAATGCTATAAGACTATTTTTAGTCTTAAAACCCATTTTGTAACCCCTCGATGATAGAATTTTGCCGATTTCATCAGAAATTTTCCCATACTTATCCATTGTTTTTCTTCTAAAGTTTCTACGTTTTTTTTTTCTTTTTTCCCCGCTAACTTCCGTTTTGAAATGGGTTTCCACAACTTTGTCACGTGCGATTTAGTTCGTACCACATCCGTCACAGTTACTAGGTAGACCAAGAGGTGTTCGACCATATCTAAGGGTTCAGGGAGCATCCCTTAACTGATTAGCTGACAGGTCATAACCGTCCGCAAAACCTGGGAGCACTGTAAGCCACTGTGATGCATTTTCATCAATTTTGTGTCTTAACGCTCGCTGTTGATGTGGTTGTAGTCTGGCTATCAGCTCAAGACTGTGAAGACCATCATGAGATGTTCTATGCTTCTTCTCCTCCTTCAAAACTTTATCCACATGGTCATAGTGATCTCCTATTCTATGGTGTCAGGAGTATTTCGCGTTTTTTGATCCGGATCTCAAACGATTTTCGGAATATCAATTCAATCAAACGGTTATACGCTTCACATGTCAAAAGCCGGCTTGCGTTTGCTTCTTCTATATGGAATCCGCACTATAATGTACACATTGAAGCAATTGAAAGTGTGCAGCATACGTTTTTAAAGTTCCTATTTTATAAAAATCCACGTTCATGTACTTTTGGAGAATTCAGTGATGCGAAGTCGATGGAAGTTTTACCTTGGCCGACAGGAGAAAATTGTCTATGTAGTTTTCCCTTATAAATTAGTTAATGGAGTTTACAATGCACTGTCTTTAGTTTCCTCGTTAAATGTTAGAGTCCCATCTTACCATACTAGGTGTGTGGATGTTTTTGTACGAAAATTTTTGCGTACCAACTATGGACGAATACAAAGGGTGGTAAATGATGTTGGTGGAGATCGATTTATTTTTTGATAAGGTTTTCTGATGACTTGAAGCTAAAATGAAAAGCTCGAAATGCAAGTTACTAGCTAGTAGTAGATAGATAGCTTGGAAAGCTTGACCCTTTTTAGCGCATTAAAAAAAGAAGCGCTATTGTATTCACTTTGTCCGTTTATGTACTCGTATGTATCACGAAAATTGTAACAGTGGAGGCTCTAGAGCCCACATTCCAGCACCGGAGTGCGTAGCTCTTTGTGCTCTCTCCCAGTGGGTTAAATTAGAAAAATGTTTGTCCCTTCAAACAAATTACCAGACATTCAGTTAGGTTAGAGTCAGAACCACATAATGTTCTTTGGACTCCAGGGCTGTGGCCCTTCTGAGCTCTAAACTATCGTGGGTTAAATAAAAATGAAATCACAAAAAGTTACAGTCCTGCAGCATGATCGTTTGAGCTAATTTCTGTAAGCTAAAGTTATTATTGTATTATATTATGTTAATTGTTTTGAAATTTGAGAGCAACGAAATCTTTAACCACCAATTTTATGGCAAACAAATTCATTCTAAATAATATTTTACTGTCCAAAAACAAAAATGCCCCAAAACGGATTTCCAGTGAAAAAAACTTTGTTTTTTGGGGGGGGGGGGGGGGGGGGGCGTTGCAATATTTTCTTCTTTGAAAATTCGTTAAAAGTTTTGTGTAAACAATTAAAAAATGTAAAAGATGATTTTGTCGAGAAAAGAGAGAATGATGATGGACAACAACTTTCCAACGAGGGTGGACAGTATTTGGATATTTGTGGGGGGGGGGGGGGGGGGGGGGTTATATTTCCCTATCGTAGAATTGTTGTAAGATACAAAGCATTAGAAAACTGACTCACTACTTTCGTAACGCAATTTTATGTCATTTCACAGCGTTGATTTCCTGCCAGGAATTGATAGCTGTAACGTATGCTCTGATAAAATTCCCCCCTCACTAAGAAAAAAATGTATAAGGCTGGGGGGTTACTATTGTCTAAAGAGCCTTGGAGAAACTTTCCGTGTTGGAAGCTAACATCCATCATTATGAATTAACAACCATGAATTTTGTTGTCCAGGACCATCCTTGAAGGTCGTGTCGACCATGTCAGTTGGAGTTGATCATATAGACCTCAAAGCGCTGAAAGATAAAGGAGTGCGCTTGGGATATATCCCTGATGTCCTAACGGATGCTACAGCTGAACTCACTGTCGCTTTGCTTCTCGCAACATCTAGAAGGCTTTTAGAATCAAATCAAGCCATTAGGGAGTAAGTTCATATTTTGAATTATGATACCTCTAGGAAATTTAGCTAGAGAACCACTAAAAGTAATCAATGCTAAAGTGAGTAGTGAGACCTTGCCTAGTGCGCCTTGGGTGCAGAATGACTATACAAAGATATGTTGTATTCACTATATCCATTTATATGGGTATATGTATATATTATCGTAAAAGCACTTTAACTCGAAAACAACTGGGCCGAATCTGACGAGATGGGTCGCAAAAGCTAGTCATTCAAAATAAGTGGTTGCAAAAATCGTCATTGTAATCAGCAGCGTGTTCTGATTTGGTGATTCACAAAATGACATGTAGGGTAGAATTGTAACTTGCCGAACCACCCCAATCGGTTGAGTGAAGCCTTAACGCTAATTTCTTTGCAATTTATCCTACGACGCTGAAATTTGGAACTGGAACCGCCGAGAGACAGGTAGAATAGGGTTAACTTACCGAACCACCCGTCAGATGAGTGAGCTCTTAATGCTAATTTCTATGCTAGTCATCCTAACAAACTGAAATTAGAAACGGGACCTGTGTGAGGCATGTAGGACAGGATTTTAACTTGCCGAACCACCCTAATCAGCTGAGTGAGCTCTTACCGCTAATTTCTATGCTATTCATCGTATGAAGCTGAAATTTGGAACGGATCTTCTGTGAGACAGGTAGAAAATGATTTTTTTTGTGCACGAACGGAATTTTTATCTCAACAATAAGGAGAGCTATCGTCTGGAATGACAGACACACAAGCACGCGCGCGCGTACACACACACAAACACACACTTATACATATACATATTATGTATAGATATAATTATGCTCATATATAAAAACAGTTTTTTCTCAACCAAATTTAAGTCGTTCGGTTACAACAAAACTGAAAGCCGGGATTACAAAGAATAAGAAAAATAATATCATTCTTTATTTTAAATACATCCTTCAACAGAAGGTACATTATACTAGTTGTAAACTAATTCGTAGCCCCGAGTACTTAAACTTAGAACCCTGCTCACCAAACATTGAAGCTTACGACAATAATACAAATTATGGATGCAATTTAGATTGAAAGAAAAAATAGAAAAAATAGGGTTTTAATTTAAATTAAAATCAACTTGACTTTATCTCCCAAGTTTGAATTTTTTGGTAAACGAGTTTAAAAAAATTAAATCATAACTCTCCTTAATATTTTACGTGAATCTCAAAGAAGATATTTCTGCAGTTGCGCATGCGCTTATGGTGCTCAATTCGCACTAACTTAGTTTTATTTTTATTTAATGGGAGCGTAGATCTTTTATTGCAGATTCGGAATGCACGTGGAATTTTATAAAAAATGACCCATAACTTGAGTTATTTAGTGCGCAAAAACGTGCAAGACTAACCGCAAACTGACAAATACCAAGTTTTGAGAAGTTTTGAAGGAGTTTTTGAATTGCTGCAAGCGATGCATGATTTTGGGTCTTTTTGCAAGCTGAATAACGTAGGGATTCTTATTTATTATTTTTCGATACTGGCTATACTGGCTATCAGAATTACACATTAATTTCCCCTAAAGCACAACGCGCTAATATCTCGGTGATTTTTCAAGTATGTACAGCAAATAACGTTAGATGAACATCATTTTGTAGAAATCTTGTTCTATCTGTCATTCTCTTTCCAATTCTTACTAATGTTTCTACATCTATTTTTTTCCATTATAATTTTACAATCGACAACTCTGTCTAAAGTTCGAACTTGAATGAATCTTTAATCATATGATAAAATCAACCTAAAAATTATTAATTTTTATCGTAGTATAAATCAAGTAAACATAATTTTGATGTCAAAATACATTTCAAATGATACGAAAATGATAAAGTTTAATTCGCACTCACAGTTTGTGAAAAATACTTCAAAATAATGTATCACTTATTAGGTATGGCTATTGAATAACTCCGAAAACTCGAAATCTATTTTGAATTTAGTGCACTAAAAGATAATGGGTTATTTTTCCATGGAATCGCATATAATTCCACATCTGCTACAAAGAAGTTAGTGGGCATTGCGTATGTGCATGTGCGCAAAAATTAAGGGGTTTCGATTTGGAAGTTTCATTCTTAATCGTTTACTAAGGAAGTTATGAGTGGATCTTCGTTATTTTATACACCCTGTACACATTTTTTGACATAAAATATAGGTCATTTTCGGCAGGTACAATCTAAATGGCGTACATGATAACTAAACATAATACCTAAATTAAAATGGATCTGGATTTCTATAATAGGAACTATCAAGTCATAAACTTTACCATAACGATGAGGTCTGCTTTGGTCTTCATCCTACTTGAGCATCTTTCATCTTAAGAGACGTCCTAAATTATAAAATTATCCCTTCAACGGAGCTTTTCATTGTCAACTTCTAGCAAACACGGTCTTTTCATCACTGCTTATATTTTAGAAATTTCGGAAATCTTGTTATTACAGAATTTGGAGATTTTACTACTTATTAACTTACAATCTGGGTGACATATTATGTAACAGTTCCGGTCGAAGGAAGTTACTCGGAACGTTCCGAAAACGTATAACGCATCTCTTACCCTCACCCTCTTACGATATCATCTTACCTATTATTGAATTATTTGGGATATATTTCGACATGAGATTAGTCAGAGAATCCTTCCCTTTATCTCTTTCTTGGAGTGCCATTTATTGAAATTGGTATTTTAATTTCCAAACGATTAAATCTCGTATATATATATAGTACAGAAATAAGGAATTTAATCACGACAATCACTTAGGTTGTCACACATAATTAAAACCTAATGACGAATCAGTGAAAACTCATTGGCCAATTACTTTGTGATTTGGATGACATTGGGTTCGTGCCCAATCAATAGCCCCCCCCCCCCCTCCCCCTACAACCGATTCAGTCGTGAGTTTTTTGAATGAATACGCCAGAAAGAAAATCGGGAAGGTAGAATTGGTGCTATTGCATTTTCTTCGCTCGATAACTTTAAAAGTTGTGCACACATTTTGAAGGTTCTCTGAGTAGATTTGGGGCATCAGATGAGGCACCACTCATCATAACTTTGCACTTCTTAAGAAAAAATGGTTAGTGACAGTAGGAATTTTAATAACATTAATTAATTAACTTCTTTTCTTAAAAAATAAAAAATAGAGAAAAAACATGAAAATATTTCTTCTTTTAGTGCTTTTTATAATTACTGGAGTCTAAAGGATATCCTTTATACTCACATAGCGTATATCCTGGTACATATAATTATTCTTGGTGGATTTAAACAACCATATCAAAACCTACATAGCAAATAGGTACTGATGGGCAGAGTGAAAGATACATATTTCGTAAAGTTAAGTTTCAGTTCGAACGTTTTATCTTAACTTGTCGCGCTTCAGAAAAGTGAAAATATGTGGGTTTGAACATGTCTCATCTCAGAAAGCTTAAAAAAATATAGGTACTTGAAATCGACACAACTTTTCTTCACCAGTTTTCAGGAAAGCTGTTTCCACACAGATCCTCTTTAACAATAAGTACCTCTGACATGCATCCAGAAGCAGTTCATTATACAACACAACATTCAGGAGAATAGTATCTACATTTTTAGAAGAGCATTGTTAATGGATAGCACATTACTACTAACACCCTTAAGGCAAGGCGTTAAAGGTATACCTAAACAAAAACAATCACAATCAACAACAAACAATACAATCTCATTTCATCATTCCCATCTAAAAACAGCGGGAAAATGATTTGAAACATTCCATTTGAACAATGCAGCTTGCTCTTAAACCTATATTACTTCAATAAGTATAAATAACGTAATCAGTCCTAAATCCTCTCCGGTCGATGGCGTACTGGTTGTCCGCTTGGCATTCGTAGTAACCGGCGTCCTTTTGGGTTGTGGGATCGATCTCCATTTTAGATTTCATCGTGTCGTTTCCGACTGGCCATTCGTGGACCTGAAAAACAGTTCCAAGGGCTTGATGAAGAGTAGTTTAGTACTTGTATGAAATCAGAGTGTCGGGAGTACGTGGAACATAGAGACAAAGCCAAGTGTATTATTTTATTTTAATAATACTGGCATGCCCAATACAACGTGCAAAAAACTAATTATTTTCAAAGTTACAGGTGATGTGCAGAAGAAATTGAGACCGTGAAATGATAGGTGTGTAACAGTCTACAAGGTGTTTCGGATAAGGTGGTTAGTAGGTACCTACTTAAGGAGTTATTCTAAAGCTCATTTCTGATCGAAAGTTCCTCCTAGAGAATTTAAAGAATTTAAAGATTTTTTTTCGTGTGTTCCACCTTTTGTCACTAAAACGATCATAACTCCCTTAATTCGCTGTGTAAATTCAAATTTGAGGATACCGTTGGAAAGAATATTAAATTTCCTATCGGATAGATGCTTGTCCTATTTTTATACAGGGATAGTGATTTTCAACGGTGTAGTCAATTTTACTATATCTTTGCTAATTAGTGGGAGAAACTATGTTTTCATGTTGAAAAACATTGTTTTTTCTGAATCGAATGGTAACACTCGCATATCTCCCCAACCCCTTTATAACCGAGTTTTACACTATGGCTTACTAGTTTTACCCCTGAAAACACATAAAATTTATCATACCAAATGAACTCAAATTTGTGAGTAAAAGTACAATTGACTACACCGATGAAAAGGTGAGATTTTGGCGGAGTTTTTACGGTTCTTGTGTATTGAAAATATATTTTAACTCGCATAGCTCAATTCCCGATGAGTTCGAGGTTTCCCAAATTAGGTGAAATTTGCTTTTTAGAGGGCTTTTTTAATGTATCAAACCTTAATATTAAAAGTGGGTCAGGCGTCTGTCCGATAGGAAATTTAATGTTCTTTCCAACGGTATCCTCAAATTTGAATTTACTCAGCAAATTAAGAGATTTATGATCGTTTTAGTGGCAAAAGGTGGAAAACACGAAAAAATCTTAAAAATTAAATTACTCGAAGACTAAGCGTTTAAAAAAATCTCTACGAAGAACTTTCGACCAGAAATGAGTTCTAGAATTGACCCCTTAAGTACTAGCCACCTTATCCGGGACACCCTTTATAAAATAGAAAACAAATCTGCCAAGTTAGACACACTTCCTCGTATCAGTAACATGAATGTGTAGATCATGCAAATGTATTAAATAATCTCAAAATATCCCAAGCGGGTTCCATGGTTTTGAGAAATAGAAAGTCAAGCTGTAGCGTGAAATGTCCAAATTGGTCACTTAGGCAACGAAAAAATGATGCTTCATAGATGATATGTTTGCGCATGCGCAGAGTGAAGCATTGATTTGGGAACAGTGAAACTGACAGGGGAACTCGCTTAGCTCGTACATTCTCTGAAAATCCCATCAAAATCAGATGAATAATTTAGAAATTAGGCTTCTTACAAGGATTTTACATTCACGCATGCGCAGCGAAAACTAATGATTCAATAGTATTCAAATCGTCTTTTCCTAACTACCTTCTGAATTTCCGTAAGATCGGACGGCATAGATGTGATAAAATAATATTATTCATAAAAAATTACGTTTGAGCATCAGAGTGAAGTATTGATTTGCGAACAATGAAACTGACGGAGTGGGAACACAATTAATTCAAAACGAAGAACTAAATTAAAAAAGTGGGGAAGACACCCAAGTTTACCCAACGCCAGCCCTAGGGATCAAGGAAGTTGAAGGAGGAGGGAGAGGTATGAAAGGAGGAGCCTTGATAAAATATAAAGATATAAATATAATGATAAAGGTAAGAGCCTCTAAGAAAGCGGGTAATGATACCACGAAGTGCTCCTGACCAGATGCCCAACTCGAGTAACTCTGTGGCACTTTTCCCGCAACACACCCCCACGCCATGACACAGTCACAGCTATGACCTTGATGTTGTTCGTCGCCACATCTTTTAGCTTGGATACATTTTACGATTGCCAAAGGTCATTTCTATCATACTTACGTATTTTAGCCCGCCAGTCTGCTCAATGTCCGAATTGCTACTGACATCTTGGTTTTCTAGGATTATGGTACACCCATCTGGCTTTATGGCCATAATATCCGCTTCTTGCCCTGGTCATTTGACATGTGATATAGTCGCAACCGCAGGATGGCAGGGCTCCTGCGATCTGCTTGGCAACCGTATTATGGTGTGTGTGTGTCCGCAAATCCTTGTAACAAGCTTATTTAGGGGATAGACGGTCCCCTATCAGTTTCATCGTTCTTGACTCAATACCTCACTCTGCGCATGCGCAAACGTAAATTCTACCAAGCATCCTTTTCTTATGCCTTAGTCATCCGATCTCGCTCAAATTCGGATAACAGTTGGGGGATGACAATTCGATCATCTTATACCAATTTCAACATGATTGTATCATTAATAGCCTCTACTGCCCATGCGCCAATTTAAAATCCTCGTAACCAGCTTATTTTTCACAATTTTCTTCTGATTTGGATGAAATTTTCAGGAAACGTGCGGACTAGAGGGTGGACGGTCCCCTGCCAGTTTCATTGTTGCCAAATAAATACTTCACTCTACGCATGCGCAAACGTAAATTCCATTAGGGTCCTTTTTTCACGCCCTAGTCGTCCGATCTCGCTCAAATTTGGATGATAGTTGTGGGATGACGATTTGATCATCCCATATCAATTTCAAAACGATTGTATCATTAATGCCTACTGCGCATGCGCCAATATGAAATTGGCGGTTCAGGTTGTAAATGATCCCGTACCTATTTCATTGTTTTCAACTCATCAGTTCATTCTGCGCTTGGACAAACGTAAATTACATTGAGTATCATTTTTTCGTTTCTTAATTGACCAATTATGACATTTAACGCTACTTCTTGATTTACTCTTTTCCGCTATGGAATTTTTCAAGATCATTTAAAACTTTTCAATGATCTATGCATTCATGATACTTAAACAAGGAAGCTATGTGCCACACCCAACTTGAGGAGCGACAAAAGACCGTTCGATCGGTTAATGTGTCTAACTCTTGTACGTAGAAGACAAATAGGTTTGGCTCATCAACCAAATATTAAAATTATAACAGCTAGGTAACTTAATAATATTTGAGAAGTAAGAATTGTGTGATGAAGGCCCATTTTATTGCTCAAATAAACGAAACTTAAATGAAAGAATACCCTTACCTGGAAATACTTATGCGCATAGAGCTCTATGCCATCTTTGAACCAAGTAATCATAGGTCGGGGGTAACCTGTTGCCATGCAGAAGAAGGTGATCTTTCTTCCCAGCATGTAGTCCAACTCGAAATGTGATGCTTTGACAATTTTAGCTCCCTGTAACAGGAATCATGGAAGGAATTTGATGTAATGTTTTCTTTTCCAAATAATTATTAACTTAATTGTTTATGATATATGCATTACAAGATGATATTTGTTTAGATATATATAGATGAGTTGAAACCAACCATGATATTTGGGAGGTTCTCCAAATCCGAAGAAACTGTGAGCTTCCGGACACCAACAAGAAGGTTTCTGTATATTAAGGTAGAAGGAGTCTGGGAGAGTGGGAGGCCGGCGTTCTTTGACAATCGCATTATTAATGCTGACGCCGCCTCTCACTATTCCCAAGACTGGTCAAGTGTGGCAAACGCAGCAGCCAGGGAGAAGCACCGGAAATATGACCAGGCTGCTGAGGACTTGAGAGGGTCATTCTCGCCTCTCATATGCTCGTGTGATGGAGTCTTGCATAAAGAATACGGAGTATTTGTAAAGAAAATTGCCCACACCCTGGCCGAAAAATGGAAAAAGGCATACTCCCAAGTTCTTGGCTGGGTGAGAGTTAAGCTCCAATTCTCCATCATACGAGCAGTTTCACTCAGGCTACGTGGAGCACGTCGAAAAGTGAGGTCAATTGGCTTGGAAGATGGAGCTGCCCTCACACTACTGGAAGACTAACAAAGAAAGCGACTCCTACCACAAGAAATACAAATTTTCGACCCCCCCCCCCCCCCTTCCAACATTTTTGAGAATCGCTGGAATGGCAATTAGTCATTGCCCACGTAGAATATGCTGGTGTAGGAGCAATGAAGCAAACGATATGTTCTAGTTCATCGCTAATAAACTTCTTTTGAATGGAAAAAAAAAAAAAAAAAAAAAAACAAGAAGGTTTTCCAATGGAGTGCTGATAATGTATTTGACCGGTGAAAAGATTCAGAAGTCGGTAGAAGGACCGAATCCTTTGTTAGTAGGAGAAAGAGAGCAGATATCCAGCTACTGGGCCCGACCCTAATCAACCCCTTACTAAATTTCAGATGAATTGAACTCACATATATTAGTATCCTTTCGTGACTAGTTACAACACTAGATACTAACTAGTTTTGACGAATTTGAGTTTTTTCGTTAGCATAAACACCTATAACACGAGTATATCAACGGTCCCGGAAGTGTTTTCGTTTCAGGAACGTTCTGGTGGGTGTGAGTTGTATTAAGTTATGGACATGTGGGTTATTGTGGTGGTCGGGGAGTCTCGTTGCAATGGTTTATTGAAAGCTGGACAATGTGAGACTGCGTCTCGCTGAATAATTATGATTATTACCCAGGTATCTATATAGAAGGCTGGTCAACGAGCCAGTAGCGCTACTAGCGACCTGATGGTCAACCCGTTCCTCTGTTATCACCGCTATTTACCTGTTTTTACCGCTATTTACTCTGGTATCTACCGGAGTATAGCAGAGTGGCATACGAAACAAAACTACTGGCACGGTTTCCCTCGTTACATCGGACCTATCATTATATTGTAATTAACGGAATCTACTGTATTTGGTTGTACTCACGTCTTTGTGGTCGTAGTAGTCCTTGCTGCCAGGGGTCCTGTGGATGAGGATCGGCATACGGGAGCCCATCCCTCGACGGCCGCCTCTACCTTTGCCTCCACCTCTTCCACCTCCTCGGGCACTCTCCGAAAGGCCATAAACTGTGAACGCTACGGCCAGAAGCAGCCAAATTTTCATCTAACAAAACAAAACTTCAATATAAATAACCCAACATGGGAAAGTCCCTACTAGGTAAATTAATACGGTTCCTACTTCTACAAGCTTTAGATCCAAGAATCTCCTCGAAGCTTCTCAACTTCTATTCCTCTAGTACACGTCTCACCACGATTACGTAGTAAGATTTATAATCTGCTTGCGGTACATCATCCTAAAAAAGTCTGCCAAGTTGGGTCGGCAGTATAGCTTCCTCACATTCATTGGGCCAACATCACAAACAAGTTAGCAAAAAATCAGAACTACCGGATATGACGCACAGCCCCCCCCCCCCCCCCCCCCCGTCAGACGACAAGGTTAATGGGCGAACCTATACAGGGTGTCTACGGTAATTATGGAACAAACTCAAGGAATCGATTTTAGAGCTCATTTCTGATCGAAAGTTACTCGTAGAGATTTCTTTTTAAACGCTTTGTTTCCAAATGATTCAATGGTTAAGATTTTTTCGTATTTTGGACCTCATGACACTACAACGGCCATAACTCTGTTTAGAATCTGTTTAAACAGAAAATTAAGAACACCTTTGAAAACCGTTAAATTTCCTATAACCCTGATATAAAGTAAAGTTGTTTTAGTTAGTTTTAATTCGTCAAAAAAAGGCCAAAGTACAAAATTAGAAAATAATATTTTAAATCGACGTTTTCTTTCCGTTTTTCGGCTACTGGTAAGGGATTTTTCGGCCTGCGCTATTTGGAAAACACTTTCTCAAACTGTAAGCTTTTGAACGGAATAGTCACTTTTACTTTGTTAATTGGGGGAGAAAAGTATGTTCGTATGTTGAAAAACGTGGTTTTTTCTACGAAATCGAGGGTTTTAGTGAAAAACGACCCTGTATGGAAATACGAGGTTGGGGCCGGTTTCTACGTATTTTTTCACGCTGAATCGCTCCGTACAGATTCCTTTCGGGGTGTGGTAGAGTATGATTACAACTGGAAGAATCACCCAAATCAACAGAGTGAATAATAATAATAATAAATTCGTTATTGCCATAAAACATCATCAAAAACAAACGATAGTGCAAACATCATGTTAACAATATATGTCTTTGGGGAATAGGACTAAAGGGCTTGGAAGGAGGAAGAAAAGGGGGGGAGGCACAAAACTCCCGAGTGTAGCAGGCTAGGGCCAGAGCGTACCGACCGGCCCAGACCCACCCACCAAGGCTGATCCCGGGGCCGCCAGCCCATTACTGAACAGGCAGCCCTAACAAGAGACAAAGGTTACTCTGACCCGGAAAAAACGCCAAGCGGGCCGCCCCAGGCCGGCCGGAACACCCAGGACACACAGGATGTGGTTGGATCTGGTCTGGATGCTCATGGTTCAAGGTGTCGTCTTTAAACATATCTCGATACTTCAGGTAGAAAACGGCTACTTCCAAAATTAAAATCGATGGCATAGTCAAAAGGCCCTCAGACCTGAAGCTACCTCTGCAAGATGAGTTGCGAGGCAAACCCAAGACATTCCGAACCGCACGCTTCTGGATAACAAAAATTGACTCAAGATTGGCTTGTGACGCCCATGACAGAATACCAATAATTTGGCGCGTGAAACAAACAATCCATGATAAGTCATGAGTGCCACCTTCCTGGAGGTAATTTGGACGTATTTTGCGAAGGCAGAAGCAAACCGACCTGAGTTTCTTCCTGAGCTCCATTGCATGTTGTTAGAAGCCGAGAGTGGAGTCAAAATGATGCCCAGGAATTTGGTGCTGAGAATTGTAATTATGGGAGCGTTGCCCAGCAAGATGGTGGTGGGGGAGCCAGGTGGGGCCCGTGCACTGAAAAGAATTATATTAGTCTTGCTATAGTTTAGCAGAAGGTGAATTTTGAGCTCCCATTGCTTAAGCAGGTTGAACTTCTCTTGAACCAGACGAAAGCATCCCTGCTCAGAAACTGCAGACACAATTAAGTTCGTGACATCTGCAAAGTTAATGACTTGTGTGTTACTATCAAGCAACACTTCAGGTAGGTCATTAACCATTACGAGAAAGAGAATGGGCGCAATCAGGCTGCCCTGGGGAACCGATCTCGAGAGGTACTTGATAGTAGAATTCTATAACCTAATTTTGTTCCAATCGAACTGAGATGCTTAAAATTCGAACATGACGTCTTTGGGTGTGGCTATAAATCAACATTACAATTGCAAAACCATTCTAATTAGCTGAATGGGGCTCTTTAGCGCATTTTGTTCCTATTCAGCTTTTGCTGATGTACCGACACTGAATTTTTGAACGGGGTCTCTCTGGGTATGGTAGAGGATAATTTATTACAACTTGAGTTAACACTAATAAGCGGAGCTGTAGCTAATTTTGCTGAACTTTGCTGAATTTGTCTATAAATGCTGAACTTTGGAACGGAGCCTCTCTGAGTTTGGTTGATAGTATTTCCTATACTGTAGATATTACTTCCCTATCAGTACTGATAATTAATCTTAAATTAAAGTGATGGTACTCTGTGATATAAATTCATGTCTCGGATGATGATCTAAATTTGGATCTGACATCTAAATTTATGTGTTGGATCGCGAGCGAAGCGAGCGGGCACAGCTAGTTAGGTTATATATTAAATATTACAGCGAAAACGGTTTCGGCGACAACAATAATAAAATTATGTCAACTTCTACGGACCTTGAAAAGGGCCTCGAAGGGCATTTAGGGCAAGGACGCAACAGAATCTATTTATATTCGTAGTTAGATCTAAACTACCACATCCTGCTCCACTAATCATTTAACACCAGAGGATTACAATAAAATTGGATTTAAATCTGTCGTATCCTGGACGATCTTTGAGCGGGTGGTACAGAAGGGGGCCTTCCCATTTGATGCGCCTTTCCATCAAGGGATATCCGACACCTACGCGTTTCGCGCCATTACTTTTGAATATGATTTTCGATATTAAACGCTCCATTTATCTGCAGCTCCATTTTGGTAGGACGTTCTCGAACGCGCCACGCCATTCACTCCACGTGAACGGGTCGCTCTCGCAATGGACGACGAATTCGTCTTGTATGCGGCAATATGTTTAAATGTGAAAGGAAGAAAACTGAAGAACCGTGGCTGTTGAACTGGAGCCAGAATTCCCATATACATAAAATATATACACATTAAAAAAATGTTTGAAATCTAATGACAGTTGGTAGGTACGGCCATTCTTTCCGGCCGATTTCCTTCTATTTTTGTAATGAAAGGTATTTAGGTATGTATACATTCTTCATCAATAATTGAAAATCAGATAACTCAAATTTTTATAGCTTTGTCCTTTTGATATCTCAGTCTCTAATTGAGATGTATTGTTTGTTTAGGTCTTAGAACACTCGTGTTGCATCCTTGGAGGCTGGTCAGGGTGCAGGCTTCATCTCTGCTGGTTCCGGCTCTTCAGATGAGATCTATGCGGAACTGAATGAGCGGCGTAAGAGAGCCGGCAATATTCTTTTGTTTAATGTACCAGAGGTACAGGTGGGAACAAATTCTCCTGAGCAGCTTTCTCTCCATGAGCGAACGATGATATGTGGCATTTTGTCAAAGGTCTCGGGAGCGGTTTCAAGTGATAACATTCACATCTTCAGGTTGGGTAAGCCTAATGCAGATGGGAAAGCTCGGCCAATTAAGGTTCTGTTGAATAATGAGTTGGAAGCAAGGAATGCTATTTCCCAAAGTAAGCTTAAGATGCAGATCCTTGATGGTGTAACTATATCTTGCGACCAGACATTAATGCAGCGCTCTCACTTGCGCTCACTCAGAACTGAGGTCGCCTAACGTACATCAAATGGTGAGACTAATCTAACCATTAAGTATTTGAATGGGGTTCCGAGGATCGTTGAGGCTAAACGTGCTTCAAAAAACTTATAGGCAAGCCACTGGATATATATTACCAAAATTCATTCCACGTTTCATCGAACCAACTATGGATTAAACTCTTCAATCGTTCGAATGCAGGATATGGTAAACTCCCTCGGATCTTTGATTGACGTGTGGTCTGACTCCATGGCAGTTATTAAGCGAAAGTTGAGACTCTATTTTGGCAATTTTCCTGCCCCACGGTGACGTAATTTAGTCCAATTTACTGAAATTTACTGTAATTTTTCCTTCTATAATGTGATTTGTCTCTGCCGCTTACCAATGATAGGCCAAATGAAATGTGTTTTGTTTTTGTATCTGTGTTGTTTCCACTTCTACATCACCTGACTGGCTGAATTTGTAATTATGTTTGTTGTGTAAAAGGGATATTAATCCCGTTAATAAATAAATAAATAAAGAACACTCAGTGAATCATGCCCTTTCATTCGGCTGAGTTTCTACTTAATTAGTTGAGTTTGAAAGGATTTATGCTCGGAAAACCTTTTTGTTTAAATTACGAAAATTTTTCATAAAACATGGTTAGATCAAAAAACAAAGGGGGGCCCCCTTCGTTTGAAGAGAGGGATCTGCCTCCTACTTCTAAGGTTCCTGGCTTTGCCTGCGCTCCCGCCGCAACCTCCGGCCCGACAGGCCACGTTCCAAATTTCACCATCTCAAGTTTAATAGGAACAAAATTAGTTATATATATATATATATATGTTGGGAAAAAAGGGGTTTTTCAATCACCAATTATCTCTTCCCACATAACCAATAAATTTATTCACATGAAATGACATGGGTTATTTCGGTGTTTTCCAATACAAATTCGGTGTGCCAAAAATTATATGTCAAAGAAATATGGTTATAGGTACCTAGGCTAACTTATATTGATTAAAATAAAGGGCGCGATCTGTAGGTGGGTACGAACTAAATCACTCGCGACGAAGTTGTGGAAACCCATAACAAAACGGAAGTTAGTAAAAAACGTTGTCTATTTCCACGAAAAAATTTTCGTGGAAATAGACAACGTGTTTTACTAACTTCCGTTTTGTAGGTGGGTAGTTTACCCAAAAGAAGATGAGAGAAAAGAGGTGAGTAGCTCCTCTACAATACAAATACTGAAGATCGAATTCGGAGGTAGAAATTGTTCGCATTCTTAGTTCAAATTTGAGAGAAAAAAATTACTTCTGGTAAATATTAATAAATTCAGCGAGTTAAGATCCTTTATATATTTATATGTGCCGTCTTCCTAAATCCCCGAGAACGTTTATGTATATGAAATAACTAGTCTGACCAGTGTGGTGAAACCCCAGTTCGCTGATGAAGCGAATGATGGCGTCGAAGGTATGTTGGTCCTCGTTCCAAATCGGCGAAGTCTGATGGGCCAGTCGAAAATAGCCAGTCAATTTTCGTTCAATAGGTGACGGCAGTGACACGGAAGGGCGATCTGGAAAATTAACGAAGGTATTCAAAATCAAGGTTCCAAATCGGAGTGAGAGCCCTAGAAGGAAAGGGCGAAAAAACGTGGTAATGACCAAGGGCTGATGTAGTGGATTTATATATGTTTTACTTGGCGTCGGTAGACCAAGTGGGACATTTATATTCTGATTATGCGGGTTAGTCCCCGGGTTATTCCTGTAAGGAATGTGGGCGAATCCGCCAAGGTCAACTTGCTCGGCGGGATGAACTGAGAGGTAGTTCGTGTCGCAGCCGCGTGGAGCACTGGGCTCGCATAGTGGGTGCTGGGTTCGATCAGTTTGGTACTGAGCCGTTTTGTAATATTCCGGCCTAAGATTTATATCTGTAGGAGGAATATGTTGAGCTTGGTTGAGGTACTGAAAAGTATCCTTCGTTTTTTGTATATTTGGAGTGTATTTGACACTCGGATCGGCCGAGTAGGCTTGTGTCGAATATCGTGGGTATTCGGACAGCTTGGTCGAATCGTAATGATTGACTTCAGAGCGGGTCTGAAAGGTATCCTCGATCTTTTGTATAGGCGAGGCTTGATCTAACGTTTCCTTAGCGAATACGTTAGGTGAGAAGGCGATCTCGTCGTGAGGATCGGGCCTTGCGCCGTCGCTGGGGCCGGCAGATTGGCCGGGTAGCCTGTAGGTAGCGCTACGGGGGCTAAGGGGCCCGGCTTCGCCGTCGTCTGCCTCCCCTTGCATGAGGAAATAAGACGGCCGACGTTCCATCGAAATAGCTGAATTATTAGCTCGTTTCGATGCCTCTATGTACAGAAATAGAGGGTTTAGGAAGGTGGACTCGCTTGACAGAGCTTCTTTCCTTTGCTCGTATGTCAGGGTCCTACCTTGTAGTCTTGAAAAAGACTTCCTTGGACGGTAAATTAGAGCGGATGAGCAGAGTAATTTACCGGCGTATCCCGGCGGTCGGTGACGAGCCTAATGCTACGAAACCCGGGTGATACGGCTCGGAACGTCCCTCGGGCGTACGATCTAAAGAGAATATCGATAGATGTACCGGGTGGCGTCCTGACAGATGAACTACGTTGGGCAATGAGCAGGATGAATAATCACTGGACTCGTAGATGCCAATGCGAGATCTGTGTGGAGAGAAGGTAGGCCTTGTAGAAAGCAGTAGGAAGCCGTTCTTGAGATGAACTCGGGATGCAGAAGGTTCGTCAGCGTAGAGCGTGTAGAAATCTTCGTACTTCGAGGTGTCGTCGTCGAGAGCGGAGAGTAGAATGAATTTCGGAGGCTCCGAGCGGGGTATTTATAGGGAGGTGGCCGCCCCCTGCCGCCTCCTGATTGGTCCGCTTAATTTCATTAATTCGACTGTGTAATCTCATTGGCTCGCACATTGTTTTCTCAGTATCTGCGAGTATGATAGCTGAGCTGGTCCTCCGGGGTGCTTACGAGCGTCCGTCGCGGAGCCGACGACCTTGAGTTTAGCCGGGGACCTCGGGTGCTTTCTCTGCGTCAGTTGTTCAGACGGGGTCCCCGGGGAGGCTGCTGGACCAGAGGTGGTTGCTTGCCGCCTCTTGGTTGGTTCGCCTATTGTCTCTCGTGTAATCAGTGTTTCTGATTGGCGAGTAGGCTTGTTTGAATTGTCCTTGCTAGTTTTAGAGGACGCTTGATTTTCTGTTTGAGTTTTCTCGTTCAAGGCGACTTGGTTCGAGATACTTGTCGCATCTCTCTCGCCCAGTAAGTGTCTAGGGAGGTCGCCTTGTGTGTTATTAGTTAATATTTCACTTTTGAGAGAGAATTTCGTATTTTCTCTCTGGTGAAATATTTTGTTTGACGGAGTTATAACTCGACGTCTTATAAATATTTTTGTGTTGTGTCTACCTCTTTTTGGTAGCTCTGAAAAGGGCTGTTGACAAGAGGGGGTGGTTTTCACCACAGGCGCCCCCCTAAGACGTCGTGTTATTAACGACGACGCCGGCTGGGGTGTTTCGAGCGCCGTCACCCATCTCTCGTCGAATTTGGTAGAGGGGACGTGCCTTCTGGCAGATTTTCGGGGAGTCTCCTCCTTATTTTCTGCCTGATTTTTGTTTAGTGACACAGCTTCGTCTGTTTTTAGAGTGTAAGCTGGTTTTATTTGCTGTTTGGGAACTTTTTTTGTATGTTCGCCAATTTGCACTGTAACCGAAAACTTATCTCTTTTAACCACTTTGAATGGTCCCGTGTAAGGACATTGCAGAGAGGTGAGCTGTGTGGGCACTCTGATATAGACATGTGTACATGTATCCAAATTTTTGGGCATGTTTACGGCATATTTCGTATTATTATGTTTAATATGCGTAGGCCGGAAGAAGAGAGGCTCCGAAAGGTTTGTAGAAGTTACGAAAATGTCTCCTGGGAGTGGTACGTCAATTCCGTAAACTTTTTGGAACGGTGTAGTTTCCGTTGCTGGGTCTACTGCCGTACGCATGGCGAGTAGTACTTTTGGTAGGGCGTCGAGCCAATTTTCGTTTTGTGCTTTGAGAGCCTCTTTCAGAGATCTATTTCTGCGTTCTACCATTCCGTTTGTTGACGGTTTGTATGGTAACGTGTGGGTATGTTTTACTCCGAGACGTTCCATAATGGAATTAAATAGATCTGATTCGAATTGTGTGCCTTGATCACTTGTGATGTATTTAGGTACGCCTTTTGAAGCTACCCAAATATTGATAAAGGCGTTTGTGATCGTGGCTGTTTCGATGTTGTTAAGAGGGACTGCCTCTAGCCAACCCGTTGCTCTATCGACCATCATTAGAATGTAACGTTTCCCTCCTTTAGCTAAAGGTAAAGGTCCGGTAATGTCAACGTGTACATGTGAGAATTTGTTAGCCGTTTCAAATTCGGAGTAAGGGAGCTTCACGGAGCGAGTGATTTTTGCTCGTTGGCAAGTCTCGCACGCTCGGACCCAGTTGGAGACATCTGCACGGAGTCCGTGCCAAAAATATCTTTGTTTAACTTTATACACTGTAGAGCGTATACCTGGGTGTCCCAAATTGTGAATTTGGCTGATTATTTCTTGCCTTATTTCGTTTGGAATATAAGGTCTTGGGTGTCCTAGGTCTAGGTTACACCAAATTTCTCCTTGCGGAAATTCGACTCGTGTGAGTTTCAATTTGTCCTCTGCGTTAGGAGGAGAACGAATTTGTGCATTTGAAATGTGCAGTAGAAGATTGCACTCTATTGCAGCCGTAATTTGCGAAATTTCGGCTATGGGTGGACCCTCGTCAGTTTGGGTTGAAATCGATTTTGTTTGAATTTCAACTGGATCGAAGGGTCTGGAGAGTGCGTCGGCGACGACGTTGTTCTCTCCGGGTATATGACGAATGTCACTCGTCATTTGAGAGATGTATGTTAGCCATCTTAATCTCATTTTAGAAAAATGTGCATTTTTCTTAAGCATCGTGCCTAGCAGAGGCTTGTAATCTGAACAAATATGAAAAGATCGGCCGTCCAAGTCATTGTGCCAATGAATGCAAGCTTGGTAAACGGCGAACATCTCTTTGTCGAATGATGCTTTATTCTTCCATTGTTCCGGAATTTCTTTACTGAAAAATCCTAATGGTTGGTAAGATTTCGAGCCGTGTTTGTCTGTAATTTCCTGCTCTAGTGCTGCTCCGATGTGTGTGTCGGATGCGTCGCAGACTAATCTCCACTCTGCTGTAGGGTGTGGATGAGCGATATTATGTAATGTAGCTTTAATCATTGCTTGTTTTAAGCTGTTGAAAGCTTTTTCTCTCTCTGATGTCCATTCGATAGGTGTTTTGTCATTTTTTTTGTTTGACTGAATGGAGTCATACAGAGGTTGTGCCGTGTGAGCGAATTTACTTGAGCATGCTCGGTAGAAACCACACATACCTAGGAATCTGCGTAGACTTCGTACGTCTATTGGCCTAGGAAATTGTTCTATGGCTTCTATTTTATCTCGTTTAGGAATTATCCCTTCTTTCGAGATAGTGAAACCTAGGAAATCGACGGTAGGTTTTGAAAAAATGCATTTATCAAAACCTACTCGAAGTCCGTGTTCCCCTAGCTTGTCAAAAATTTGTTTGAGGTGGTTCATGTGTTCTTTATAATTTTTAGAAGCCACCAGGATGTCATCTAGGTATACAAATGCGAAATCAAATTTTCGCATGATGCTGTCCATGTATCTTTGCCATGTTTGAGCCGCTCCGGCCAAACCCATGCTCATTTTCTTAAACTCATAAAGACCGAAAGGTGTAATAATTGCAGTTTTATGAGCGTCATCTGGGTGCATCGGAATATGATAATATGCCGATTTTAGATCTATTGTCGAATAGATTCGTGTATCATGTAAATTCGCTTGGAAAGAGCGAATGTGAGGAGGAGGGTAGGCGTCTTTCTTCGTTTTCGCGTTTAGGAAACGGTAGTCGCCGGTGATTCTCCATGACCCGTCTTTTTTTGGCACACAGTGTAACGGGGATGCCCATTCGGAATCTGCTGGTGCAATTATGCCTTCTGAAAGCATTTTTTCAAAAGTACTTTTGACTTGAGCCCGTTTTTCGCCCGCCATGGGTCTTGCTCGGAAGTGTACTGGTGTTCCTTCCGTGGTTATACGGTGGTAAACCCCGTTGTTTTTCCACTTTCCTTGAAGTTTGCTCATTTTATCATTGTATTTGTCAATGATAGAGCGAATGTTTTCGTCCTCCGTGATTTGCACGTCCTCTGGTTGAGGGTTATTGTCACGATGAGGGATAGTAGCTGCTATTTGTTCGTCAGTGAATTTTTTGTTCATGACTGCAGCTATTTTTTGATCGGCATAGCTCTTTATTTTATCTTTATAAATGTACTTGTGTTTGACCCGTATTCCGATATCCCAAGACTCGAGGAATGGTATACCTAGGATCGCTAGATCAACTTTCGTGATCATAAAATCGGTGGTCATGTCTCCGAGGCCGATGTTAATTGTCGTGTCAGCTCGCCCTAGTGTGTCTATAGGGGCTCCGTTAGCTGCTGTGAGCTTAACGTTGGACTTACGAATTTTTAAGCCCAATTTTTTTGTGACATTGTGGGGCAGAATGTTCACTTCTGCTCCCGTGTCGATGAGAAATTCAGTGCCATTTAGTTTGCACTTGAAAAAAAGCCTTTTATACTCAGTAGACTGCCGGTGTATAGGCTCAGATACACTGGCAGTTATTCGTTTTCCGAACTCTCTATGTCGGAGGTTGGAACGGTACTTTCTTGTACCGATCTCTGAGTATTTTCGTTTGAAACCCAGGTTTTAGGCTGGCTTATAGTCGCTGCCTTTTTGCTAGTTTTGGAAGCAGTGTTTGCCTTCCAAGTGCAGTGTTCTGGGTCTGCACATTTGCGAGTTTCGTTACCGAAACGTGCGTGGTTTCGACAGACATAGGCCGTCGGTTTGTGAGGCCTACTCTCTACTGGTTGGGGTTTGAACTCAGCTTGTTGTGAGAGGGCCTTTTTGAAACCAGTTTTCATGGGTTTCGGAGTAGATTCTACTCCTCGTATGTTTAGAGAGGTATTCTCTGTTTTGTACGCGTGTAGCGTATCAGCTAGGTCGAGCCGGGCGGTCGTGGTAGGCTGAGCTGCGACCATACCTCGTGCTTCGATGGGTAGAGTCTCGATCCACTTTTGAGTGATCAGAGCCTCTGAAAAGTACCCAACAGCTTTAGAGTACATTTCGTGGTACTTTGTGCTGGGTTTTTTGGCGAGAGATTCGGGGTCCTCGAGTGCGAGGAGCCTGTCCTGTAAGGACAACCCATATTCTCGCTGTAGGCGCTGTTTGGCCTCTTCGTAGGGTGCGTGGGGTGCCGTGAGGTAAGCTGAGTCGATAGCTTCCCTCATTTCTTCTGGTACCCACTTGTATATAGCTGAGAAGCATTCGTTCTGCGTTCTCAGGTGTTTTCGCACGCAGTATTGATCGAACTCGGCGAGTGCACGATCGATATTCTTCTTTTGGAAGATTGGTTTTTGATAATCTCCCATCTCCTCTAAAAGTGCTCGAAAGCCACTTTGTGCAGAGGGTTGTTGCATGAGATGTGGGGCGTAGAGGCCCGGCGGGGGTCGCACGCCCGCAGTGGTTCCCTGAAATCCACTAGCTTCATAAGAGGGAACGAAATGCTCCGTGTTAAGCCTGTTCAAAGGCGGGGTCACCATTTGTAGTGGATTTATATATGTTTTACTTGGCGTCGGTAGACCAAGTGGGACATTTATATTCTGATTATGCGGGTTAGTCCCCGGGTTATTCCTGTAAGGAATGTGGGCGAATCCGCCAAGGTCAACTTGCTCGGCGGGATGAACTGAGAGGTAGTTCGTGTCGCAGCCGCGTGGAGCACTGGGCTCGCATAGTGGGTGCTGGGTTCGATCAGTTTGGTACTGAGCCGTTTTGTAATATTCCGGCCTAAGATTTATATCTGTAGGAGGAATATGTTGAGCTTGGTTGAGGTACTGAAAAGTATCCTTCGTTTTTTGTATATTTGGAGTGTATTTGACACTCGGATCGGCCGGGTAGGCTTGTGTCGAATATCGTGGGTATTCGGACAGCTTGGTCGAATCGTAATGATTGACTTCAGAGCGGGTCTGAAAGGTATCCTCGATCTTTTGTATAGGCGAGGCTTGATCTAACGTTTCCTTAGCGAATACGTTAGGTGAGAAGGCGATCTCGTCGTGAGGATCGGGCCTTGCGCCGTCGCTGGGGCCGGCAGATTGGCCGGGTAGCCTGTAGGTAGCGCTACGGGGGCTAAGGGGCCCGGCTTCGCCGTCGTCTGCCTCCCCTTGCATGAGGAAATAAGACGGCCGACGTTCCATCGAAATAGCTGAATTATTAGCTCGTTTCGATGCCTCTCCGGCGGTCGGTGACGAGCCTAATGCTACGAAACCCGGGTGATACGGCTCGGAACGTCCCTCGGGCGTACGATCTAAAGAGAATATCGATAGATGTACCGGGTGGCGTCCTGACAGATGAACTACGTTGGGCAATGAGCAGGATGAATAATCACTGGACTCGTAGATGCCAATGCGAGATCTGTGTGGAGAGAAGGTAGGCCTTGTAGAAAGCAGTAGGAGGCCGTTCTTGAGATGAACTCGGGATGCAGAAGGTTCGTCAGCGTAGAGCGTGTAGAAATCTTCGTACTTCGAGGTGTCGTCGTCGAGAGCGGAGAGTAGAATGAATTTCGGAGGCTCCGAGCGGGGTATTTATAGGGAGGTGGCCGCCCCCTGCCGCCTCCTGATTGGTCCGCTTAATTTCATTAATTCGACTGTGTAATCTCATTGGCTCGCACATTGTTTTCTCAGTATCTGCGAGTATGATAGCTGAGCTGGTCCTCCGGGGTGCTTACGAGCGTCCGTCGCGGAGCCGACGACCTTGAGTTTAGCCGGGGACCTCGGGTGCTTTCTCTGCGTCAGTTGTTCAGACGGGGTCCCCGGGGAGGCTGCTGGACCAGAGGTGGTTGCTTGCCGCCTCTTGGTTGGTTCGCCTATTGTCTCTCGTGTAATCAGTGTTTCTGATTGGCGAGTAGGCTTGTTTGAATTGTCCTTGCTAGTTTTAGAGGACGCTTGATTTTCTGTTTGAGTTTTCTCGTTCAAGGCGACTTGGTTCGAGATACTTGTCGCATCTCTCTCGCCCAGTAAGTGTCTAGGGAGGTCGCCTTGTGTGTTATTAGTTAATATTTCACTTTTGAGAGAGAAATTCTTATTTTCTCTCTGGTGAAATATTTTGTTTGACGGAGTTATAACTCGACGTCTTATAAATATTTTTGTGTTGTGTCTACCTCTTTTTGGTAGCTCTGAAAAGGGCTGTTGACAAGAGGGGGTGGTTTTCACCACAGCTGAATGCAGCAATAAAATACTCGATATCCACAAATCAGAAATAGATGATCAAAACCACGAGTAGTGTCAGATCTTGTATCGAAGTATCTGAAGATCGAAGATGCTGCACCAAAATCGCAATTATCCCAGGATACTGATGAAGTAGGAAGAAAGATGGCGTCGCCTTTTAGAAAAGAATTATAGGGGACGATGGGCGACGAAATTGGTTGAGTGAGCGACGCAGACTGACGTTCATACGAGGATCCTCCTAATCCGCGGTTCTCTCTTTCAACCTCCTGTTGTTTTCGTAGATTTGACACACACGGATTCAGGGTACACCACAACACTCCAAACTTGAAGTTATAATGAAAATAAATGCATGGATTCCTTCTACGCCATGGAAGCAACAATATATAAATAAGATAGCTGCGCCAGCTCGCTTTTGTCGCGTACCTACATAACTATTATAGGTATGTGTAGGTAAGTACGAAATAAGTGGGTTCAGTACGGCCAGAAATCGTATCTACAGAATAATTATAACCAATAATAGGTATCCAAAGTAACCATGCATATAGTTACATCCTCGGCAGGTAAACACCATTTTCGCAACCGGATTTCCATGATACACCAAAAAACTCTAATACCTAAAGTCTTGAGCCTAAGCTTGAAGAGTAGACAACTTTAGGTCTTTTTTTAATTTTTTTATAAACGGGCAAGCCCAATTTACAACAGCATAATAAAAGTCTTGTTGGATTCATGCCGTAAAATTCATTTCGGGAAATGATACTTTACAATAGGAGCGATACAGTCCCGCGCAAAGACGAAAAATGTATTTAATCCTGTGTGGGCCCCCTGGCCGTCCGTCATACCCAACTGATCTGAATTTTTACTAAGGGATTGACTACTTGATGTTTTGTATTTTGAGATGCGAGCGTAGCGAACATCCAGACCACTGGTCTAAGCAGAAACAGTAGGTAGTAATTTTGTACGCTGATATGTGTACAAAATACCCTTAGAGAGGTTGTAGACGAGCTTGCTCTAGTTTTGACAAGTTACACAGATCAATAGTCTGGATCAGTTTGCGCGGAACTGGCTTCTAAAATATTTTTGGTTGGCGCAGGACTAGATTATTGTTAAATTTACTTCCGCGCGGAACTGGTAGGTAGGAAGAGTAGGTAATTTGCGCGGAACTGATACACTACCTACCCTTTGCAAACATTCGATGAAGTAAGTTTTAGCACCGAAATTGGATTCCGTAGTTACGCTGTTATGTTTTTCCCGGTTTAGGATGTCAAGGGAGGCCTATTCAATTATTGTGTAAAACATTTACCTACACTAATTTACTTCACCATAGGGAATTACGTTGTTACGTGGATAAACATATTCATTTCTGGGAAACATATGATTCAACTTATGGTTTAATGTTTTTCCGAACATTTCTCTACATTCTTTCCTAAAGTAACGTAACGCTCGCGACGTTTGTTGAACAATGAGGCGACTTTCATTGGTACCCGCACTTGTTTGCCGACTTATTTGGTACCGGTACTTGTTTATAGTGGTGTTGTCATCGATCTCTGTATATATCTTATACAGCACTGGATTCAGCCGTATTCAAACGTGCCAAAACATTTACAATCACCCGCAAGATTTCCTAGGTTTCGACAACGTGTCTGGAACTCCAGATGGATGCTATATCGTGCCAAACATCGTGCATTTCATACGATTCGGCCAACCGGAGTTTTCTTTCGTCGAAGCCATTTGCGTTTTAGCCGCCTTGAAAAACCAGAGGCCGGACAAAATTTATTTCCACACGGACGTGCCGAAGTTTTATGGAAAGTACTGGAAAGTAATAATGAGGACTCCAGGTGCCAGTGGAGTGATTGAGTTGAAATCTTTGCAAGTTCCCAGATTAATTAATGGACAAAAGTTTAATACGGAGTGGAAGCAGCGCGCAGTTGATGTCGCCAGGCTGCTGATCCTTATGGAGTTCGGTGGAATTTTCCTGGACAACGATTCCTACATAGTTCGAGACCTCAACGAATTCAGAAAATTTGAATCGGCCATCGGCTGGAAACCAAACGAGAATATTGGAAATCAGGTTATAATAGCTCACAAAAATGCACGTGTCTTGTTGTTAACTTACAAGGGATACTATGGTCCGTCTCAGGGGTACTACAATTCCGGGGTCCGACCGACTGAATTTGTGCTGACGAAGCACCCAGAGCTGGTTCATCGAGTAAGTAGATGGTTTGCTGAGTTCAATTCCATCCCCTCAATGTTGTACCTTGAAAATTCTGGCGCTTGGTTACACCATTACGTCATACACTTATTTATCAACCATACGCAAACTATGCTGGGGAAGAATTTGTCATCCGTAGCAACTTACCCAGTCGACTTCAATGAAAATAACATTAAACTGTACGATTGTAACTTCAGAGATATGGTTTACGATGTTTACAAGTTCAACTAGATAGATCAAATCCAATCCACTATTCTTGATTATAACGTTAGAATTCTTTGATATGGGCCACTACCCCCTATTCACTCCAGAGTTCATTCGAAAACAATAAGGGAAGGTTATAGTTGGAGCAGATGAAATTTTAATGGAAACACAATGTACCAAATGTTTTGGAATATTTTTGTTTAACTAATATAATTATTATTTTAGAAGAATGCACGTTTTCAAATTTCTCGTACACACACTAAATCATTATTTAATAAATATCGAACATATGAACTTATGGAACCTAACAACAAAACACTAAATGTGTATTAAAGGTAGGTACATTTAATTGTTACCATAAACTTATTCGACTGTGGTTTATTTTCAATAGTGAACCTTTGTAATCGACCAAGGGGGAAAAAAAGGTAAACTTCTCTCCCCTCCCCCTTAAAATTAGTTGTTTTACGTTTCAAGATGCGTAGAATCCAAAAATCGAATAAAAAACTACTGGCTTGTTCGCCGTCCGCCGCACGTCGGAAAATATGAATGACCTAGGCGGACAAAATTATTTTATGCTCCCATCTTACGGGAAATTGGACAGTGATTCGGGATATACCCCATGTTCCAATACCAAAATATACTTTTCATCCTTTTTTGGCCATAAACCTCAAATTGAATTGCAGAATATTATTTTGAACGAGTTTTCCTGCCATAAAATTAGTAGTTAACTATGTCTATGCACTCAAAATGCTCAAATTTTAAATCACTACAAATAATTTCAAAAAAATGTATTCTAAAACAATATGTTTCATCATATAATATAATACGATTAGGTTCTTACAAAAATACGCTCATGCTGCATGACTGGAACTTTTTTTTTTTTTTTTTTTTTTTTTTTTTTTAAAGCACATTTTGTGAATGTTGGCCAATATAATGTGGTCAAAAAGTGTTAGCCAACCAACTCATCCTTTCGTTTGGAAAGCTTGATTTTTTGGCGCAAGAACGGAATTTTTATCTCAATCCTAAGGAGAGTTATCGGATGTATCTTTCACATACACACCCACACACATGAAAAAGTCTTAAACTTAAACTTAAACTTAAACTTAGGACTCGTATCAGAATGCCGCAAAACGGATTTCAATAAGGAAAGTTTTGAAAATTTTGATTTTAATATTTTTAGAGCCATTGCAATAATTTCGTTGTCTACGAAAATTCGCTAAAAATCGCTTTAGTAACTAAGAAATTTGTATCAGTCGATATATTGCCACTGTAATATAATTATCTCGTCAAGAAATCGAGTTTATTACAACTCTTGACACTTGTAATAGAAGGACTAGCGAAGCGTGGGTCGGTGTTTTATTTTATTATAATCAATTTTCAATTGGTGTGTGCCTAGATGCATGTCGACATACTTAGATTTTGATGTATTTTGTAGGAAAGTAGATATCAGCCCATGCTATGAAAAAACGGAAGTAAATGAAGAATGTTGTATAACTATTTCCACGAAAATAAAGAGCTAGGGACAATATTAGAAAGTTAAAGTTTACTACTGATGATTACCTAACCGTCGAAATCACTCAAACATTGTATATCTTTTAGCGAATTTTCGTAGAAATCGAAGCTGTTGCAATGGCCCCAAAAATTTTAAAATCAAAATTTTCGAATATTTTCTTCATTGAAATCCGTTTTGAGGTATTCTGAAACGAATCCCAGAGTTTAACGCTTATCTGTATATATGTGTGTGTGTTTGTGTGTGTGTGTGTGCGCGCGCACGCGAGTGAGTGCTTGCGTGTGCGTGTGTGTGTCATTACAGTTGATAACTCTCCTTAGGGTTGAGATAAAAATTCCGTTCTTGCTCCAAAAAATCAAGCTTTCCAAATTAAAGAATGAGTTTGTTGGACAGCTTTTTTTTAGCACATTAAATAGGTCACATTTCAAAAAATGTGCTCAATAATCACTTAAAAAATGCTATAATCGGCTAAAAAATTTTAAATTAATATTTTTTATTAAAATGTTAGTCAAAAGAAGTTCATGAGCAATGTAATAGAACATTAAATGATGCATGTAATTATGCTGAAAATGTACATAATTAAATTTCATTAATATTTGCTGAAAAATCAATAAAAACTACCAAAAAAGCTAGAAATTCAAAATCGTTTTTGAATGACAGAATATTATTTAGAACGAGTTTTTCTTGCCATAAAATTGGTGGTTGATGATTTCTTTGCACTTAAATTACTCGAATTTCAAAACAATGTAACATAATATAATACGACAATTTACGAAAATTCGCTCATATGATCAAGCTGCATGACTGGGGAACGACAATGTTCTTCATTAACTTCCTTTTTTTCTTTTTTTAAATTTAAATTGGTTTCTACTACTTTGTCGCGAGTGATTTAGTTTGTTTGTAGCCCCTGTTGCATAAAGAGGGACAAGTAAAGTGTCGGTGTTTTATTTAATTAAATTAGTTCTATCTCCGTCGGTATCTACGTCACTTTGATAATAATCTACCACAGACTACGTTTAATAATTATAGTCGCGTGGTCTGATTATCCAGTACCTACAGAAACAATGAAACTGCAGCGTTTTGTTTCTTACTCAATGCAATTACTCAATTGATAAATATCTCGCCTTCATATCATTATGCCCATCAACTTACCCTTTTCTTTCCCGTGGTGAAATGAGCGGCAGCTGGTCGAATTTACGGGATGACCAGAGGGCGAGCAGGAGGCAACTCGTCATGTCATGGAGGGAGCCATCTCGGCTGATGGCGTTTTAGTCCAGCTTGTGGGGGGGAAGTGTTAAAATGTCACTCTTCTAGGCAGGACGATCATTAGGGCGCTGATAGACCAATAGAGGAGGGAGTGAACCCTCGTCCTCTCTGAGGCCTGCAATCACAACAGCTTTTATACTGTGTCGCGGGGTTTATTGGGTTAGACCTCGACGTAAAGGTCGGTACGCATTCACACCTTTGCGACGCACAGTGTTTCGATGATTACCTAACCGTTGAAATCGATCAAACATTGTAGCTATTTTAGCGAATTTTCGTAAAAAACGAAGCTATCGCAATGGCTCCAAAAATGTTAAAATCAAAATTTTCGAATTCTTCATTGAACTCCGTTTTGAGGTATTCTGAAGCGAATCCTAGAGTTAACGTTTATACGAATATACATATATATATATATATATATATATATATATATATATATATATATATATATATATGGATGTGTGTGTGGTTTTTGCTTCCGAGACTGCAAGGCAGCGGAAGCTTTGTTTTCACTTTCGAAATGAAAAAATTTTTTTTTGCTCCAAAATCAAAATTTCCACTCGTATTTTGCGTTTCAGAGCCTCCTGAACAAATTTGGTTCCGTGTGTCTGTCTGTCTGTCCGTCCACATTTCCTTGTAACAGCCATAACTTCCACAATTTTGATCCGATTTTAACCAAATTTTCAGGGATCGTGCGAGTTCAGCTCTAGATGGTCCCCTATCAACTTCATCATGATCAAATCAACGGTAGCTTCTGCGCAGGCGCTAACGTGAATTCCTTGTGACGGTCATAACTCGGTCAATGTTGAACGGATTTCGGTCAGATTTTCAGGGATGATGTGGGTAAGGTCCCTTGAAGTCCCATAAGACAATAATCATAATTGCATTAGCGGTACGCTCTGCGCAAGCGTGAACGAAATATTCTTGTTACGGTCCTTGCAACAGCCGTAATTTCCACAATTTTGATGCGATTTTCTTCAAATTTTTAGGGATCGTGCGGGTATAGCTCTACATGGTCCCCTATCAGTTCCGTCATGATCGAATCAACGGTAGCCTCTGCGCAGGCGCAAACAAAATGCTCCTTCAGTTTTGATCCGATTTAGACGAAATTTTCAGGGGACATGCGGACCCCATATTAAAATCAAAATTTTCCTTATTAATTTCATTTATTATATGTACCATTCAGCTTCCAATTTCCCACCTTATTAATTCCCTGATGCCAGAACCGATCGTTTCTAGTTTTCTGGAATTTAATGGTTACGTACTGTGAAAGTCACGAGGAAGCTCATGTGCCATTTCCTTGGCAGTGTATTTTTTTTTTTTTTTTCCTTGCACTAGTAACCCTAGCCCGAGGGAATTCATTCGGGCCTGCTCCATAATAGATTACAGGCCGTAGAGGAGTTCATATAAACGACGAAATCGTTGTATCTAATGAACACCAACGACGGGAGGCCAACTTTTGAGACTAGAAACGGGCGTAGCTGGATTGATTTGACACTCTGCACAGCACCATTTGTGCCATACTTGACCAACTGAATGAATGAAGAAATTTCCGACCATAAACTGCTGACATTCAAAATCGGTCGTGGGGTTCGGTTGAAACCTTGACACGTTTTAGTGTCAAGGAGGCTGATTGGCAGAGATTTGAGACGGAGCTTTTGGGACGGATGACGGAGATTTGTGAAAATCATCACGGCCACGCCTCGGTGGAGGGGGTGATTTACGATGATCGGGTGGCGGCTTGGTTCAGAGCAGAGGCGGATTTGGAGGCAGCAGTGGGAAAATTTGTTGATGGAGTTGTTGATGTAAGCAGGTCTACTATACTTGTAAAAGCAGCAGGTGTTTTCCTTTCTATGAAGAAGTCGGTGCCATGGTGGTCTCATGATTTTAAGGTATTAAGGAGATAAGTGCGGGCAGCACGTCGTTTGTTTCAAAGGACAAGAAACAATCCAATTTTGCGGCATCGGAGACAGACATTCTGAGACCTCAAGCTTATTTTCAAACAACGGGTCAAGCAGGCCAAGTTTGATTCATGGAAGGATTACTGCAGTGCAGAGGGGACCCAGATGCCCTGGGGGCCAATTCACAAGGCAGCTGCTGGAAAGAAGAGAACTGCGCTTGAGGTAACAACCCTGCAGGGAACCAATGGTGAACTTACGGAGGGATTGCAGGACACGCTTGAGCTAGTCATGGAGTCATGTGTACCTTCTCTGAGGGTGCCACACTCTGAGCATCATGAGCGTGTCCAAGTGGAGGCAAACGTATATATGGATGAGGTTGATGACATCCCCTTCACAGTGTCGGAGGTGAGGGCTGTCGTGTATGGATTGGCAGCAGGAATGTCCCCTGGGGAAGATGGCATTACATCAGAGATCCTGCAGAAGGTGTTTAAAATTTTTCCAAAAGCCATGACAGAAATGTATACAGAATGCCTCAAACGAGGAGACTTCCCACAAGGATGGAAGCAATCAAATATCATTGTGTGTGTGTGTGTCTCATTCCAGTTGATAACTCTCCTTAGGGTCGAGATAAAAATTCCGTTCATGCGCCAAAAAATTAAGCTTTCCAAATAAAAGGATGAGTTTGTTGTCCAACACTTTTTGAACACATTAAATTGGTCAAATTCCAAAAAATATACTAAAGAAATTACTAAAAATAACTAAAACGGCTAAAAATTGTCAAATTTATATTTTTAGCAGAATTTTAGCCACAAATAGTTGATCAACAACGAACTAGAACATTATAAAATTTACGCACAAAATTATGCAGAAAATCGTACTCAAATTTCATTAGTATATGCTGAAAAATCTATAAAAATTCCCAAAAAGAGCTAAAATTTCCGAATCTTCTTTGAATTGCAGAATATTATTTTGAACGAGTTTTCCTGCCTTAAAATTAATAATTGAGGAGCTGACATGGAAAAGCAGTTGAGTCCAAAAATCAAATTTCATAGGAACTCCCTCTGAACTCTTATCAGATTTGTTGGACATAATCTCTTCTCCATGCAAAGGTCACGGTGCGATCTAGCAAGCACGGAAGGACCTAAGGCTTTTCCCATGCCGTTGGCGTGACTGTTTACTTGCACTTCGACAAAAAAAAAAAATTTCTTTCGATTTTTGGACTTAACTGCTTTTCCATGTCAGCTCCTCAATCAACTATTTCTATGCACTCAAAATGCTCGAATTTTAAATCACTACAACTCATTTCAAAAAATGTATTCTAAAACAATGTGTTTCATTATATAATAAGATTACTTACGAAAATTCGCTCATACGTTCATGCTCATGGCTGGAACTTTTTTTTTTTTTTTTTTTTTTTTTTTTTTTTTTTTGGAACATTTTTTGAATTTTGACCAATTTAATGTGCTAAAAGGTGTTGGCCAACGAACTCATCCTTTCGTTTGGAAAGCTAGATTTTTTTGGCGCAAGAAGGGAATTTTTATCTCAATCTTAAGGAGAGTTATCGTCTGAAAAGACACACACACACACACAACAGCTTTTATACTGTGTCGCGGGGTTTATTGGGTTAGACCTCGACGTAAAGGTCGGTACGCATTCATACGTTGCGACGCTCAGTGTTTCGATCCTGCGGGTTTTGGTGGAAAAATGTCCGAAACCACGAAAATCTATAGTAATGCACATCCTGGCTTCATTACACTATCTACTAGTTGAAACTAATAGAAATAAAACAAATAGAGAAAAATATAAAAAACGTCTGCCAAGTTGGGTGTGGCACATAGCTTCCTCGTTTGAGTATCATGAATGCATAGATCATTGAAAAGTTTTAAATGATCTTGAAAAATTCCATAGCGGAAAAGAGTAAATCAAGAAGTAGAGTGAAATATCATAATTGGTCAATTAAGAAACGAAAAAATTATACTCAAAGTAATTTACGTTTGAGCAAGCGCATAATGAACTGATGAGTTGAAAACAATGAAATAGGTAGGTACGGGACCATCTACAACCTAAACCGCACTTTCGCTGACAATTTCATTAAAATCGGATGAAAACTGAGGAATTAAGGTCATTACAAGTATTTCATATTGCCGCATGCGCAGTAGCTAATATTGATACAATCGGGTTGAAATTGATATGAGCGTTACAAGGATTTCACATAGGCCCATCCGCAGTAGCTATTATTGATACAATCACGTTGAAATTGATATGGGGTGATAAAATCGTCATTCCCCAACTATCATCCAAATTTGAGCGAGATCGGACGAATAGGAAGTGAAAAAATGAAGCCTAACGGAATTTACGTTTGCGCATGCGCAGAGTGAAGTATTAATTTGGCAACAATGAAACTGACAGGGGTCCGTCTACGCCAAGTTGGGTGTAGCACATAGCTTCCTCGTTTACTTCGAAAAGTTTTAAATGATCTTGAAAAATTCCATAGCGGAAAAGAGTAAATCAAGAAGTAGCGTGAAATTTCATAATTGGTCAATTAAGAGACGAAAAAATTATACTCGATGTAATTTACGTTTGTGCAAGCGCAGAATGAACTGATGAGTTGAAAACAATGAAATAATTAGGTACGGGACCATCTACAACCTAAGCCGCCCATTCGCTGACAATTTCATCAAAATGGAATGAAAACTGTGGAAATTAAGGTCATTACAAGTATTTCACATTGACGCATGCGCAATAGCTATTAATGATAAAATCGCGTTGAAATTTGTATGGGATGATAAAATCGCCATCCCCCAACTCACTTGAATTTGAGATCGGACGACTAGGGCGTGAGAAAATTATGTTTGGTAGAATTTACATATGCACATGCGCAGAGTGAAGTATTGAGTCAAGATCGATGAAACGGATAAGAGATCGTCTACACCCTAGCCCGCACATTCCTTGAAAATTTCATCCAGATTGGATGAAAACTGTGGAAAATAAGCTTGTTACAAGGATTTCATATTGGCGCATGTACAGAAGCTATTAATAATACAACCATGATGAAATTGATGTAAGATTATCAAATTGTCATCTCCCAACTATCGTCCGAATTTGAGCGAGATCGGACGACAAGGGCGTGAAAAAATTATGCTTGGTAGAATTTACGTTTGCGCATTCGTAGAGTGGGGAAGTCAAGAACGATGAAACTGATAGGGGACCTTCTACCCCCTATCGGGTGAAAACGGTGGAAAATAAGCTTGTTTCAAGGATTTGCGGACACAAGACAGACACACACACAGACACGGAACCAAAGTTGTTCAAAATGGTCTATAAAACGTAAAATGCGAGAGGAAATTTTGATTTTGGAGACCAAAAATTTGTTTTCTCCCGAAAGTGAAAACAATGCATCCGCTTCCTATAGGTAGACTCGGAGGCAAGAATTCCCCAGAGAGACTTCTTATCAAATTTCAACTTTCCTAGGGAGAACAAGAAACAATTTAGCTCTCTCAGTTGATCAGGATGAAGCCCATCTAAGCATTCATTTCTTAATATCACAGAGTCTTCCTACCAAATTTCAGCTTCCTATGGCGAACGGAAGAGAATTTAGCTCACTCATTTGTTCAGGAAAAGGCCCTTCATTTCAAATGTCTCTTATTGTACCAGAGAGTGACCCAATCAAAATTCAACTTCCTTGAATGAACAGGAGAGTATTTATCTTACTATGTTGATGAGGAAAGGTATCATATTCAATAGTCTATAAATGACCCGAAGGTCTTCATTTCAAATTTCATCTTTCTAGGGTGGAGAGATTCTTTCTTTTTCACTTACTTGGTAGGTTTTTTGCTTCCAAGTCTGAAGCATTGTTTTCACTTTCGGAAGAAAAAAATTGTTTGGTCTCCAAACTCAAAATTGCCACTCGTATTTTACGTTTTAGATCATTCTGTACAACTCTGGTTCCGTGTGTGTGTGTTTGGGTTTCTAGGGTAGGGTAACTGGAAGTGTTTTTATCTCTTCGGAGCTCCTCCATATCCCTACCCAAGTCAAGGTCATACGTCCCTGTCGTACAACCTGGGCACCCTCTGGTTTACCAGGCAGAAGACCCGATGGCGCTTAGGGGGGAGGCTCGTGTCAACAGGTCTCCCGACCCTTAACCCCGCTTCCCCAGTTATGGACCAACAAACTAGAGAGCCTCATAACCCCCGCCGGCAGGGGCGTCGGTCTTCCTCTCCCTCTTCTTCGTCCTTCTCTTCCTATCCTTCTTCCTGTTCCAATGCCCCTGGAGAGAGCCTTCAGTTCCAAGAGTGGCCTCAGCGCCCTCATCTGGCTGAAGCATCCTGTACAGGAAAACGCTGCAATTGATATAGAGCGAGACCGGCCCAGGTATGCTCCTGAGGATTTGCGGCAAATGGCAGCAGAGGAGGCAGAGGCTGTGTGTAATGGGGTACGCAACATTAATGTATATTTACAAGCACGTTTTCCAATGCGCACGCTTTCTGCCATCCAATCTCTTCGCCTGAGGCCCCACTATAAGCAGCTTGTTCAGGATGCAATCTTAGCAAATAGCAGTGGGGCCTCCCCCGCATCTCCGACAGGCGTGGGACAACAGCCCGCTGTTCATCAATCCTCCCCCGGGACCTCCGGTCTTCTTGAGGATTTGAAGAATTGAAGACGAAGAGATTGAGGCTCAGGGAGCAGGTAGGCTGTATTGAAGGCTATGAGAGCGCCTGCGGGCTGTTGAGAGGCCTGTTGGCTTGGAAGACGAGGTCGCGGCTTATGTACAGAGGATCTTCCCACAGGTTGGGGATGCGACCTTGGCGGGGCCAAACTGTCATTTCGCTGGCCCGCATCAAGAAACGGCAGCTCCATCTTGCCGCTCTGGACATCGCTAAGGCCTTTGACACTGTAAGCCATTTTTCCCTGACTGATTGCCTTTGTGGTGTCTGGGCACCTGCTCGTTTAATTATGTTGCCTGTCTGTACCATGAAGGCATGGCGGTCCTCGAGGCAGGAGGCGAGATGTTCGGGGATGTTGTCATTGGGCGTGGGGTACTCCAGGGGGATCCTCTATCGCCACTCTTCTTCAACCTGGTCGTGGATACAGCCTTGGGTAAGCTGCCAGATGAAATAGGGTTTGATCTTGCTCCTGGGGAGAGAGTAGGTGCATGGCTTTTGCCGATGATGTCATCCTACTCGCAGAAACCCACAAGGGCTTGCAGATCACCCTCAACATCTTTGCTGAGCTGCTAGCCAGGTGTGGTCTCGTGGTCAACCCTTCTAAGTGTGGGTCGGTCTCCTTGGTCCTGTCGGGCCGCCAGCATAAGGTAAAGGTGGTGGATGAGGAGTGCTCTGTCTTAGGACAGACACCCATTCCCGCCCGATCCATGTTGGAGGTCTGGCGGTACCTTGGGGTCAACTTTATGGGTTTGGCCACTATAGCCGCAAGCCGTGTGGACCTTGGTGGAGCATTACCTAGTGTCACCAAGGCTCCATTGAAGCCACAGCAGATGCTGCGCCTCCTTCACACATACTTTTGCCAAAGCAAACCTACGGGTTAGTCTTTGACAGGCTTACTGCAGGGAGATGCACAGTTTCGAAGAAAATTACAATATTTTGTCTAGTGTTTCTAAACTATGGTCAAAACAAAATGCGAAAGTTTGAGTCATGGTCATGTGGGCAAATTTTATTAATTGTTCTGAGTATAAGTATTTATGTTAATTTGTTTTGAAATTTGAGCAATTTTTCTTGAAATATTTTTTGGAGTTCCTATTATTCCGCTATAAAAACAAACTTTTGGGTTCTACCAAATATTTGTAGTTGTTATCTTTTTTTAAATCATTGTAATGAATTAAAATTCTTGTTGAATGTAAATTATAAAATTCTTGCTTAATTATATTCACGATGTAATCGAAAGTTTCTACTGTCATTCTTGCATATGATTTAAAGTGCTCTTCACTTTCCCTGAATTTGGAGTGATGAAATTCACTGAACTCGTTCTGGCTTTTAAATATTTCCTCCACGGGTCTCCTTCTTTTTTTCATTATTTTCAGCTAAATAATACAAAAGAGCCGTTGAGCTGGTCAGCAGCTCAAACTTGTTGATCGACGGTATGAATGCCAAATCAAATTGAAAAAATTGAAGGCAACTCACAAAATTGTAGGAAGAGAATCAAATTCGCAAAAAAGGATATTTCTGGAAATGCTTAAGATAAAATGTGAAAATCAAAAGAAAGCGCTTGCATAAAAGTCTGCAAAACATTGGGACATCTTATGTCTTTAGTTGCAGACTCGTATGCAAGCTCTAAGAACCACTCATCTGTTCCGGACCCTGGGCATCGTCAAGTACCTAAAGAGACTACATACGAAATTACATCTTTGTGGTGAAAACCACCCCCTCTTGTCAACAGCCCTTTTCAGGGCTACCAAAAAGAGGTAGACACAACACAAAAATATTTACAAGACGTCGAGTTATAACTCCGTCAAACAAAATATTTCACCAGAGAGAAAATACTAAATTCTCTCTCAAAAGTGAAATATTAACTAATAACACACAAGGCGACCTCCCCAAACATTTACTGGGCGAGAGAGATGCGACAAGCATCTCGAAACAAGTCGCCTTGAATGAGAAATCCCAAAACAGAAAAACTCAAGGTCGTCAGCCACCCCCGGGGACCCCGTCGCAGCGACGGACGTGGGGAAACCACCCCGAAAAGACCAGCTCAGCTATCATACTCGCAGATACTGAGAAAACAATGTGCGAGCCAATGAGATTACACAGTCGAATTAATGAAATTAAGCGGACCAACCAGGAGGCGGCCACCTCCCTATAAATACCCCGCTAGGAGCCCTCCGAAATTCATTCCACTCTCCGCTCTCGACGACGACACCTCGAAGTACGAAGAATTCTACACGCTCTACGCTGACGAACCTTCTGCATTCCGAGTTCATCTCAAGAACGGCTTCCTACTGCTTTCTACAAGGCCTACCTTCTCTCCACACAGATCTCGCATTGGCATCTACGAGTCCAGTGATTATTCATCCTGCTCATTGCCCAACGTAGTTCATCTGTCAGGACGCCACCCGGTACATCTATCGATATTCTCTTTAGATCGTACGCCCGAGGGACGTTCCGAGCCGTGTCGCCCGGGTTTCGTAGCAATAAGCTCGTAACCGACCGCTGTGGGCACGCCGGTAAATTACTCTGCTCATCCGCTCTAATTTACCGTCCAAGGAAGTCTTTTTCAAGACTACGAGGTAGGACCGTGACATACGAGCATTGGAAAGACGCTCTGTCAAGCGAGTCCACCTCCCAAACCCTCTATTTTTATACATAGAGGCATCGAAACGAGCTAAAAAACTCGGTTATTTCGATGGAACGTCGGCCGTCTTATTTCCTCATGCAAGGGGAGGCAGACGACGGCGAAGCCGGGCCGCGTAGCCCCCGTAGCGCTCCCTACAGGCTACCCGGCGAATCCGCTGAACCCAGCGACGGCGCAAGGCGCGATCCTCACGCCGGGATCGCCTTCTCACCCGACGTATTCGTTAAAGAAACGTTCGGTCAAGCCTCTCCTATACAAAAGATCGAGGATACCTTTCAGACTCGCTCTGAAGCCGATCATTACGATTCGACCAAGCTGTCCGAGTACCCACGATATTCGACGCAGGCCTACCCGGCCGATCCGAGTGTCAAATACACTCCAAATGTGCAAAAAGCGAAGGATACTTTTCAGTACCTCAACCAAGCTCAACATATTCCACCTACAGATATAAATCTTAGGCCGGAATATTACAAAACGGCTCAGTACCAAACTGATCGAACCCAGCACCCACTATGCGAGCCCAGTGCTCCACGCGGCTGCGACACGAACTACCTCCCAGTTCAGTCCGCCAAGCCAGTTGACCTTGGCGGATCCGCTCACATTCCTTACGGGAATAACCCGGGGACTAACCCGCATAATCAGAATATAAATGTCCCACTTGGCCTACCTACGCCAAGTAAAACATATATAAATCCACTACAAATGGTGACCCCGCCTTTGAACAGGCTTAACACGGAGCATTTCGTTCCCTCTTACGAAGCTAGTGGATTTCAGGGAACCACTGCGGGCGTGCGACCCCCGCCGGGCCGCTACGCCCCACATCTCACGCAACATCCCTCTACACAAAGTGGCTTTCGAGCACTTTTAGAGGAGATGGGAGATTATCAAAAACCAATCTTCCAAAAGAAGAATATCGATCGTGCACTCGCCGAGTTCGATCAATACTGCGTGCGAAAACACCTGAGAACGCAGAATGAATGTTTCTCAGCTATATACAAGTGGGTACCAGAAGAAATGAGGGAAGCTATCGACTCAGCTTACCTCACGGCACCCCACGCACCCTACGAAGTGGCCAAACAGCGCCTACAGCGAGAATATGGGTTGTCCTTACAGGACAGGCTCCTCGCACTCGAGGACCCCGCATCTCTCGCCAAAAAACCCAGCACCAAGTACCACGAAATGTACTCTAAAGCTGTTGGGTACTTTTCAGAAGCTCTGATCACTCAAAAGTGGATCGAGACTCTACCCATCGAAGCACGAGGTATGGTCGCAGCTCAGCCTACCACGACCGCCCGGCTCGACCTAGCTGATACGCTACACGCGTACAAAACAGAGAATACCTCTCTGAACATACGAGGAGTAGAATCTACTCCGAAACCCATAAATACTGGTTTCAAAAAGGCCCTCTCAAAACAAGCTGAGTTCAAACCCCAACCAGTAGAGAGTAGGCCTCACAAACCGACGGCCTATGTCTGTCGAAACCACGCACGTTTCGGTAACGAAACTCGCAAATGTGCAGACCCAGAACACTGCACTTGGAAGACAAACACTGCTTCCAAAACTAGCAGAAAGGCAGCGACCATAAGCCAGCCTAAAACCTGGGTTTCAAACGAAAATACTCAGAGGTCGGTACAAGAAAGTACCGTTCCAACCTCCGACGTAGAGAGTTCGGAAAACGAATAACTGCCAGTGTATCTGAGCCTATACACCGGCAGTCTACTGAGTATAAAAGGCTTTTTTTCAAGTGCAAACTAAATGGCACTGAATTTCTCATCGACACGGGAGCAGAAGTGAACATTCTGCCCCACAATGTCACAAAAAAATTGGGCTTAAAAATTCGTAAGTCCAACGTTAAGCTCACAGCAGCTAACGGAGCCCCTATAGACACACTAGGGCGAGCTGACACGACAATTAACATCGGCCTCGGAGACATGACCACCGATTTTATGATCACGAAAGTTGATCTAGCGATCCTAGGTATTCCATTCCTCGAGTCTTGGGATATCGGAATACGGGTCAAACACAAGTACATTTATAAAGATAAAATAAAGAGCTATGCCGATCAAAAAATAGCTGCAGTCATGAACAAAAAATTCACTGACGAACAAATAGCAGCTACTATCCCTCATCGTGACAATAACCCTCAACCAGAGGACGTGCAAATCACGGAGGACGAAAACATTCGCTCTATCATTGACAAATACAATGATAAAATGAGCAAACTTCAAGGAAAGTGGAAAAACAACGGGGTTTACCACCGTATAACCACGGAAGGAACACCAGTACACTTCCGAGCAAGACCCATGGCGGGAGAAAAACGGGCTCAAGTCAAAAGTACTTTTGACAAAATGCTTTCAGAAGGCATAATTGCACCATCAGATTCCGAATGGGCATCCCCGTTACACTGTGTGCCAAAAAAAGACGGGTCATGGAGAATCACCGGCGACTACCGTTTCCTGAACGCGAAAACGAAGAAAGACGCCTACCCTCCTCCTCACATTCGCTCTTTCCAAGCGAATTTACATGATACACGAATCTATTCGACAATAGATTTAAAATCGGCATATTATCATATTCCGATGCACCCAGATGACGCTCATAAAACTGCAATTATTACACCTTTCGGTCTTTATGAGTTTAAGAAAATGAGCATGGGTTTGGCCGGAGCGGCTCAAACATGGCAAAGATACATGGACAGCATCATGCGAAAATTTGATTTCGCATTTGTATACCTAGATGACATCCTGGTGGCTTCTAAAAATTATAAAGAACACATGAACCACCTCAAACAAATTTTTGACAAGCTAGGGGAACACGGACTTCGAGTAGGTTTTGATAAATGCATTTTTTCAAAACCTACCGTCGATTTCCTAGGTTTCACTATCTCGAAAGAAGGGATAATTCCTAAACGAGATAAAATAGAAGCCATAGAACAATTTCCTAGGCCAATAGACGTACGAAGTCTACGCAGATTCCTAGGTATGTGTGGTTTCTACCGAGCATGCTCAAGCAAATTCGCTCACACGGCACAACCTCTGTATGACTCCATTCAGTCAAACAAAAAAAAATGACAGAACACCTATCGAATGGACATCAGAGAGAGAAAAAGCTTTCAACAGCTTAAAACAAGCAATGATCAAAGCAACATTGCATAACATTGCTCACCCACACCCTACAGCAGAGTGGAGATTAGTCTGCGACGCATCCGACACACACATCGGAGCAGCACTAGAACAGGAAATTACAGACAAACATGGCTCGAAATCTTACCAACCATTGGGATTTTTCAGTAAAGAAATTCCAGAACAATGGAAGAACAAAGCATCATTCGACAAAGAAATGTTCGCCGTTTACCAAGCTTGCATTCACTGGCACAATGACTTGGACGGCAGATCTTTTCATATTTGTTCTGATCACAAGCCTCTGCTAGGCACGATGCTTAAGAAAAATGCACATTTTTCTAAAATGAGATTAAGATGGCTAACATACATCTCTCAAATGACGAGTGACATCCGTCATATTCCCGGAGAGAGCAACGTCGTCGCCGACGCACTCTCCAGACCCTTCGATCCGGTTGAAATTCAAACAAAATCGATTTCAACCCAAACTGACGAGGGTCCACCCATAGCCGAAATTTCGCAAATTACGGCTGCAATAGAGTGCAATCTTCTACTGCACATTTCAAATGCACAAATTCGTTCTCCTCCTAACGCAGAGGACAAATTGAAACTCACACGAGTCGAATTTCCTCAAGGAGAAATTTGGTGTAACCTAGACCTAGGACACCCAAGACCTTATATTCCAAACGAAATAAGGCAAGAAATAATCAGCCAAATTCACAATTTGGGACACCCAGGTATACACTCTACAGTGTATAAAGTTAAACAAAGATATTTTTGGCACGGACTCCGTGCAAATGTCTCCAACTGGGTCCGAGCGTGCGAAACTTGCCAACGAGCAAAAATCACTCGCTCCGTGAAGCTCCCTTACTCCGAATTTGAAACGGCTAACAAATTCTCACATGTACACGTTGACATTACCGGACCTTTACCTTTAGCTAAAGGAGGGAAACGTTACATTCTAATGATGGTCGATAGAGCAACGGGTTGGCTAGAGGCAGCCCCTCTTAACAACATCGAAACAGCCACGATCACAAACGCCTTTATCAATATTTGGGTAGCTTCAAAAGGCGTACCTAAATACATCACAAGTGATCAAGGCACACAATTCGAATCAGATCTATTTAATTCCATTATGGAACGTCTCGGAGTAAAACATACCCACACGTTACCATACAAACCGTCAACAAACGGAATGGTAGAACGCAGAAATAGATCTCTGAAAGAGGCTCTCAAAGCACAAAACGAAAATTGGCTCGACGCCCTACCAAAAGTACTACTCGCCATGCGTACGGCAGTAGACCCAGCAACGGAAACTACACCGTTCCAAAAAGTTTACGGAATTGACGTACCACTCCCAGGAGACATTTTCGTAACTTCTACAAACCTTTCGGAGCCTCTCTTCTTCCGGCCTACGCATATTAAACATAATAATACGAAATATGCCGTAAACATGCCCAAAAATTTGGATACATGTACACATGTCTATATCAGAGTGCCCACACAGCTCACCTCTCTGCAATGTCCTTACACGGGACCATTCAAAGTGGTTAAAAGAGATAAGTTTTCGGTTACAGTGCAAATTGGCGAACATACAAAAAAAGTTCCCAAACAGCAAATAAAACCAGCTTACACTCTAAAAACAGACGAAGCTGTGTCACTAAACAAAAATCAGGCAGAAAATAAGGAGGAGACTCCCCGAAAATCTGCCAGAAGGCACGTACCCTCTACCAAATTCGACGAGAGGTGGGTGACGGCGCTCGAAACACCCCAGCCGGCGTCGTCGTTAATAACACGACGTCTTGGGGGGGCCCCTGTGGTGAAAACCACCCCCTCTTGTCAACAGCCCTTTTCAGGGCTACCAAAAAGAGGTAGACACAACACAAAAATATTACAAGACGTCGAGTTATAACTCCGTCAAACAAAATATTTCACCAGAGAGAAAATACTAAATTCTCTCTCAAAAGTGAAATATTAACTAATAACACACAAGGCGACCTCCCCAAACATTTACTGGGCGAGAGAGATGCGACAAGCATCTCGAAACAAGTCGCCTTGAATGAGAAATCTCAAACAGAAAAACTCAAGGTCGTCAGCCACCCCCGGGGACCCCGTCGCAGCGACGGACGTGGGGAAACCACCCCGAAAAGACCAGCTCAGCTATCATACTCGCAGATACTGAGAAAACAATGTGCGAGCCAATGAGACTACACAGTCGAATTAATGAAATTAAGCGGACCAACCAGGAGGCGGCAGGAGGCGGCCACCTCCCTATAAATACCCCGCTAGGAGCCCTCCGAAATTCATTCCACTCTCCGCTCTCGACGACGACACCTCGAAGTACGAAGAATTCTACACGCTCTACGCTGACGAACCTTCTGCATTCCGAGTTCATCTCAAGAACGGCTTCCTACTGCTTTCTACAAGGCCTACCTTCTCTCCACACAGATCTCGCATTGGCATCTACGAGTCCAGTGATTATTCATCCTGCTCATTGCCCAACGTAGTTCATCTGTCAGGACGCCACCCGGTACATCTATCGATATTCTCTTTAGATCGTACGCCCGAGGGACGTTCCGAGCCGTGTCGCCCGGGTTTCGTAGCAATAAGCTCGTAACCGACCGCTGTGGGCACGCCGGTAAATTACTCTGCTCATCCGCTCTAATTTACTGTCCAAGGAAGTCTTTTTCAAGACTACGAGGTAGGACCGTGACATACGAGCATTGGAAAGACGCTCTGTCAAGCGAGTCCACCTCCCAAACCCTCTATTTTTATACATAGAGGCATCGAAACGAGCTAAAAAACTCGGTTATTTCGATGGAACGTCGGCCGTCTTATTTCCTCATGCAAGGGGAGGCAGACGACGGCGAAGCCGGGCCGCGTAGCCCCCGTAGCGCTCCCTACAGGCTCCCCTGCGAATCTGCTGAACCCAGCGACGGTTCAAGGCGCGATCCTCACGCCGGGATCGCCTTCTCACCCGACGTATTCGTTAAAGAAACGTTCGGTCAAGCCTCTCCTATACAAAAGATCGAGGATACCTTTCAGACTCGCTCTGAAGCCTATCATTACGATTCGACCAAGCTGTCCGAGTACCCACCATATTCGACGCAGGCCTACCCGGCCGATCCGAGTGTCAAATACACTCCAAATGTGCAAAAAGCGAAGGATACTTTTCAGTACCTCAACCAAGCTCAACATATTCCACCTACAGATATAAATCTTAGGCCGGAATATTACAAAACGGCTCAGTACCAAACTGATCGAACCCAGCACCCACTATGCGAGCCCAGTGCTCCACGCGGCTGCGACACGAACTACCTCCCAGTTCAGTCCGCCAAGCCAGTTGACCTTGGCGGATCCGCTCACATTCCTTACGGGAATAACCCGGGGACTAACCCGCATAATCAGAATATAAATGTCCCACTTGGCCTACCTACGCCAAGTAAAACATATATAAATCCACTACAATCTTCCTAGAGTGTAAAGCATAGAAACTAGTTTTAAGAGCCACTCATCTGATCCGGACCCTGGGCATCATCAAGTAAATGTTCTAAAGAGGCTACATACGAAATTACAGCTTCCCAGAGTGTTAAGTATAGAAATTACCTATTAAAATGATTTAACCACCGCTTCACAAATCAAACCGATCTCGCAGTATTTGGATCACCTGCTTTTCGAATCAAATTATCGAAACACCAACTCAATGAAATCATCAGAAATTAACAAGCGGTTGCAATCATGTTCACAATATCAATTATTGAGAATGATCACCTGAGTGTTCACAACGTGACGTGGCAACGCGCCAACGCTCGTTTTTTAACGCACGGCTTGACGCTCGCGGCGGAGCCACGTAGGACACTGCCAGAATCTACCCTCTTCTTCCATGGATTCAACTCTCTTTTGCCCCGGGGTTGTTCCATTGCACAGCTCTTGCCACCCTCATGGAAGAACGGGCTCCAGTTCCATGACTACCCCTCCAGGGACCAACGCCGATCAGCTGATCCTGTCATTGTTGTACGGGGTGCGGATGCGCTTAGCGCTTCTGACTCACTTGTGTCAAGTCTTACTTTTATGTAGTAGGGCGTGCTCATGTTGATATTCTATGCTTTAGGATTTTAATTTAACCCCTCGCATACGGTTTTGCCCCAATCCGTTTCCCTGTTTACCCTGTTGACCGCGAAACGTTTGGATATGATTCATGGCGTAACGGCATGACAGGATTGGTGAGTTCTCTATCTCAAAGTAGAGAATACGACAACCGGAGTAAATACATGATATTGCAGAGATGGTCGAGGAACCGGGGACCCCAGAGGAAGCCTCGCGCTCTCAAGCCAGCCGGCGACCCCTCGAGGAAGAACTACTGCACGCAGCCCGGAACGGGGATGTCAGTAGAGTCGAAGAAATCCTGACAACCGCCAAGCAGGGAGAGCAAGTAGTTGACATCAACTGCAAAGGTATCTAACTTCAGTACCTACCCACTAGTGTTATAGAGATAGTAATTTATTATATTTTATATTTGCCTCCCTTGTTTGACCATTGAGATATATCTCTACTGTAGGTAAATAAACCTCTCAATTAAGGTACAGAAAACGAGCTATGGTGCCTGAATTATTTCACGAGTTTCATACTACTTTTAAAGAAGTAAACAATAATAATTATGGGGTATTTAGGTATGAAAATACCTGCCTACCTTCATAATTATTGTCCTAAACATTATTCATGTAATATTTATGTAGTACCATAGGGAAGAGTGGGGCACAGGAATCAGTGGGAAATGGGGAACACCAAGGTTTTCAGAAAAAGGCGGTGAATTGGATTACTATGTACCTACTACTGTTGATGAGGCCACATGTTGCATATTCTTATGGGAACTGACTGGGTCTCGCTGAAGCTGTTTTCAAAAACTTAGTCATTCTAAGTAGGTAGTTTGTTCAACTTCTGTGATAATATAGTGGACATTTTTTTTAATTTATAGGTTTTTAATTATTGATTATAATTTTATGTTAATTACTGTATTTGTCGCCGTAACATTGTGGCGACCATAGCAGGATTGAATTTGCAAAAGTGTCAGTGGAACATTCGAAGAAGAAAATAATTGATTGAAAATAATTATTCGGAGATGAAAATACTTGAAAGTGAACAGATGGAAAGTATAATAATGACTCAAGAGATGGAACGTAGTATACGGAGAAGAACGTTTAAATCGAGGGCCCTTATTCTCCAGCAGAATTCTCATAAAGAAAGGAAATACAAACTTGGGTGTACCTAAACAATAAATTTGGTCTTGTCACTAAAGTATATGAAAAGCTAAACCAGGTCAGTGACCCCCTTGTAGAATTAATGGTGCTTACGCATTATACTCGTATGAACGCCACTGTTTGTAGAGCGTCTTACGGTGGTTATAATATTTTTATCATTTGATTTTCATGCGCAACAAATGTGTTACTAGGGAAGTGTTACTCCCTTAGTTCTCATAGCAGGAAAATCATTCGCCACCTTTCGGGAATCTCTCATTTTATCACAACATCTCATGATCCCTAAAGCCTCTGTAGTGTCAAGGAAAGCTGATTATTATTTTATTAGAACAGCACCAAATTTAAGTAGTTACCTACATCGCCAAACAAAGATGTGTACGGATGAAGAAAATTGGGTACTAAAAAAAAACAAAAAATAAAAAGTCCTTAACACGGTACTTAAATGGAGGACACACTGTACAGAGTTTTTTAATTTGTCTCTTGAAATTAGGATGGCCGAACTTCTTACTTCTTGGCTGGGCTCATTAAATACCTACTATTTAACTCCATCTTAGTCGATATTGCATCGATGTACTGCTGTTAGGCTGTGCTTAGCTGTCTTCAGTTGTTTATGATGCCAAGTATCGTGGTCGTGTGACTTGAATGACGCAAGGAAACGAACTGGCCATACGTGGTCATTAGCGTCAGCTTCTTGAACAGAGTCTACAGGATTCACTGAAAATGGCATTCGCCAGGTTTGGATTGCATGTTTCTGAGATATGAATACGTCATGGGTGGCGGGAGTTGGTCCATAGCAGACTGGGAATATCCAAAGTCTACTGTTCGGAGTACGCTGGGTGAAACACTCATGCTCAGTTTGAATAGCATGAAATCAATCTCGACGGGCTTCTTCAAAGTGTCCACATACGCTGTCCATCTCATGCTGCTATTGATGCTAAGCCCAAGGAGGTTCATTGGAGTCGGATCACCACTCCTCAGTTTCACACAAAGGCTGTTACTTTTGTCTTGGTTGAGGCATAGCTCGCCTGCGCACCACTCCTCCATCTTCATGTTGACCTCCCACTCCAGCACCTCATATTCCATGAGGTCATCAGCCATGATGCAAGCTGTCGTGTTGTCAGTGTATAGGGACACAAAAACCTTTTTGGAGTCGATAAATTGCGGTAAATCGTTAGCATTTACAAATAATAAATAAATCGTTATTATTTAAAAACAATGGACCCATTTTTGACCCCTGCTGGCTTCCAATGTCCTGAGCTATGAGGGACGATCAGTTGCCTCCAAAATTCACCACCTGCAGCCAACCCAGCAGGTAAGAATGCATGGTATTGGCAGGTACATCACTGAAACCATAGTGCCTCAATTTCTCCACAAAAAATGCTTGGATCAAGATTACCAAAAATGGGATGTACCAGAGAGGCAGATGGTCAGTCCATTTGCAGCCTGGCCTTGTTTGACAGGGCCTTAATTGATAAGAATGAAATGATGGTGAATAAGGCAATGGCATGGATGATGTATACTCAGACCCTTGCCAAGAGCCTGGGGAAGGGCTTCATCAGCTATCTTATGCCGTGTCATGGAAGATCCTCCTTCATGCCTATCATGGGTTATGTACTTCAATCGAGACTGATGTATGGCGTGCTGTTGTGGGGTAACTGCAGTTTGGCTCGCACATTATTTAGGCTGCATAAGGCAGCAACACGGATTTATGTACTATCTGGAGCCTTAACCTATGCCCACTGTCTACCTCTTTTTATCAAGTTGGGTCTGCAAACGCTTCCAGCCCTTATGTTGCTGTGGCACTCATTCGAGTAAAAAACAGTTTGGAGTATTTCCCCAAAGTTGGGGCAGTCATGATTATTCAACCAGGAACCGTGAGGCTGCCCTCCTGTTGACTCTCACCCAGAATAGAAGCCTCTCATATGTGGGAGTAAAGCTTTACAAACGCTTCCTACCGCATCTCCAATCTTTGCCAGCCTGCATGTTTTACTGAAGAGTCAACAAGAATTTAGTCACTCTTGCCCCAAATAAGGTAGATGTTTCCCTGGAAACGTGGACCTGAGTCTTTGTTTTGTTGTTGTGTTCATTATTATTATTCAGTATTGTATTTTGTTTTCTGACGTTTGTCATATACGTTGATGTATGGCGGCATTAAAGACTTCTTGAATCTTGAAGCTTCAAATTAACAAGCTTGGCCGCTAAGGGCGTGATGGCGGTGTCTAATGAGTTCAAACCATTGTCATCACATCATTCCTCACATTGTTTACCTTATTTTGTTGTTTAACTTGATCTACTAATTATTCGAGATTCATATTTATTGAGTTTTCGAATCTCAGTTTTCTGAGTTAGAACTCAGGAAAAAGTCATTGGAACCTAATTCAAAGAAAGAAAGAATTGACTGTGAAGGAAGGAACCATTATTTGTTGGAGCCTATTACTGCCTTATGACTATCTATAGGAGAATAATTACACGACTTTACAAAGTTTAGGGGTGGTCGTGCATCCGGTCGGAGCTTGATGGTTTCTTATGTTATTTGATGCGCTTTCCTTATATTTATTTAGCTCGTTTTTGTATGATATACCTTGTTTTCACTTTTTTTTTGTGCACAAAATTTTCAGGATTTTTCATTGAACACACTTCCAAATTAAATGCCTTCCAAAGGTACCTAACTTATGTAAAATTTATCGCTGATTCCGAACATCACCTCAATTTTTCTATTGCACCGCTTCCAACCCCCCCCCCCCCACATTTTCTCAAAAAACGAAAAGTGTATGAAAATTCATTTTTTTTTGTCATTTTTTCCTGTACATTTCATGATCTAATAATAGGAAATTAGGTCTGGAAAAATTATTTTGGATCTTCATCTTGTAGAGGACATTCTTCCACATCGAATGAGACCAATACAAGACAAGAGCAACAAGGGTGATAGGTAAGTGTCATAAAGACAGCAGATACAAAGATCAAAAATATCTATTCTGAGCCTATAGGCCGAGAGTGGCCAACTCATACCTACGTAAACAAACCTCAGAAAATACAGGGTTCACTGTTGTTATCCTGTTCATCCAATCGACTTGAGCAGCCTACATAATAGCTAGATAGATATATACCTATATTTGATTGGTATGAACATACATGCGTGCATTGGCTCCCAAAGTATAATAGACTGAATGAGCTGATAGCTGAACGCGGTTTTGTCGAGGGTCGTGATTTTGTAATGTCTGACAAAATAAATCGCACCTCCGTTATTTTCAGACCTAAAACCACGTCTTATTCGATGCGGAGGAATGTCCTCTACAAGATGCAGAGCCAAAAGAATTTTTCCAGGCCTAGTTCTCTATTATTAGCTCACGAAATGTGCAGAACAAACTTACAAAAACTGAGCTTTTCTCACTCTTTCTGCAAGTTTTTAGAGAAAACGTGGGATTAGATAGTGCAATAGAAAAATTGGGGTGATATTCGGAATCAGCAATAAATTTTACATTTAGTTAGTTACATTTTATATTTAGTTAGGCACCTTTGGAAAGACATTTAACCTGGAACTGTGTTCAACGAAAAATCCTGAATAGTTTGTGCACAAAAAAAGTGAAAACAAGCTATATTAAGGAAAAAAAGCTATTAATAAAAAAAAATAAATAAATAAAAAAACGGATCTAGGATTTACGTAACATCAAATAACGTAAGAAACCGAGACAAGCTCCGACCGGATGCAAGACCACCCCTAAATTTTGTAAAGTAGTGTTATTATACAGTTACCGAAAGGGACTGGTTCATTTCTTCAAGGTTAATACTGAATCAATGAAGATTCGGCTGAAAGCTAGGTGTCCTGCCCTTCCCCAAAGTGTACGTATTCCAAGCCCCCACTAGCCTCAAGGCTCAAAGAGCTGTAGTCCCAGAGACACTTAATTTTAAACTTCAGCTTGGTAGGTTTTTTATTGGAATGCAATTAATCTTAGAGCAAGTATTGTTTCCCATTAGTCCCAAAGAAGCTCCACTTATCAATGAAGTGTTGGCTGAAGGCAAGATGTGGGGTGTTCTTTTCTAGTCTCCCCCGTTTTCAACATGGGATTTCTCCCATTCAAAGTATTACTTTCTCATTTTGAAAATACGATTTGGACTCTTCAAAACTCCCTCTTCTTTACTATTGTCATTTGAAACATCCCAAGTATGATTAACAATAATTAGTTATGGTTTTAAAACATTTGGGGGCAGTTGTCAAGTTTTCGCCTAGTGACAAATTTTACTACTGCCTCCCACTTACGAACAGCAGTAATACAATACAGGTCTGTCTGATGAAGCAGATATACACTTTGATCGAAAGTTAAGGGGTTGAGAGCTGATAACTTTAGTAGGTATGGCTGGACTCCTCCCCGTCCAATCTCAAAGAGTCTGGGGAATTCCCTCAACTTCCCAATGTGATCTATTTGTCCAACTAACCTATATTTCACCAAAAGGATTGATTTATGATCTTTTTTTATTTTTGATTTGCGAGCATCCACTACTAAACTATACACATCATTCAGAGCAATTTGTCCAAGTATTTGTAATTTTAGAAAAATAAAATTTGTTGGTTTATGTGTTCATTTGGATATAAAATATGAGTGGTGTGTATAATAATGAGGTGGTCTGGATGCTCGCATACCAGACATAAAATAATATCCTAAATCAATCCTCCTAGTAATATATGAATTAATTGGAAAATAGATGAGAATGTGTATAGTTTGATGGTCTGAAGGCTCGCTAAGTCGCATCTCAAGAAATAAAAAATATGCAAAAATCAATCCTTTTTAGTAAAAATAGATTAGTTGGACAAATTTATCCAAATCTGTGGTTGGAATCAAGCGTAGAGAATCCCCCAGACTCTCCTGAGATCAAACAGAGCGGAGTTTAACAGTCATTACCCAACTAATTGCTTGGCGGTTTTTTTTCTTCAAATATTGTTTAAATTTAAGCCCTGGGGGCAGTAGTAAAGTTTTTGCCTTGTGAACAACTTTACTACTGCCCCCTATTTTTTTAAAACCATAATTAATTAATGTTAGTCATATGTGAGATGTTTCAAATGATAACAGTAAAAAAGAGGGAGTTTTGAAGATTCCAAATCGTATTTTCAAAATGGAAAAACGATATTTTGAATGGGAGAAATTTCGTATTAAAAATGGGGGGCAGTTGTAAAGAACACCCAAGATGTGTACTCTGTTTTAAGCTTCCCCAATATAGAGCCCTTCAGGCTCAAAGTTCACTCAGCGTCTTTCATTATTATTATTATTTTTTTTTTTACTGTATAGTGATTCTTTTTTAAATATTTGATTGGCAAGATGAACGATATACGAGGCGGTAAGGTTGTTAGTATGTCACGTTTCCTGCTTCCATTTTAGCGAATTTTTGAAGAAAATTAAGCTATTGCTCTCGCCTCAAAATTTATAGAATGTGAATTTTTGAAAAAATTTTATGCAGAAATCCGTTTCAGGCTATTCTGAATCATATTCTGAAGTTTAACGCATTTTTGTTATGTATGTATGTATGTATGTATGTATGTATGTATGTATGCATTGTCCGTACTGTCCGTAGAATTGTGCTAGAAACTTCAAACAAATTTTAAAATGTTGAGAACACAAAACGAAAGTTCAAGTTCGTTGGCCAGCATGATCGGATTACATCTTCGGGTTGAAATTTTCAAAAATGTGTCAAAATAGCCTGTTTTTTGCGATTTGTTGTGCGAAATAATTTTTTCAGCATACTAACATGTGGTATATTAGGAATCAGCGTAAAATTTCCTATAAGAATATGTATCAAGTTTTCAAAAATTTCAAAGTTGAAAAATCAGTCAAAAATCGAAATAATGCCGTTCGCTAGTTGTAAAAATCGGTAATATTTGCATGAAACATCTTCAAAAATTCGCTCATAGGGTCATGCTGCATGACTGGACTTTTTATAATCTCCACATTAATTGCAGTAATGGTTCTGCTTCAATGTTTACAGTGAAGGTTTGATGAAGTGTCCCACAATGAGCTCGCTTAAACAGTCAACAGTATTTGACGTAGATATCTTTTGACTGGTATGATCAACAAACCCCTGTTGAGACTAGAGACACCATCAACTGCTACTCTGACGGTTCTATGATAGATAGGGGACCCGAACCTTCTTCTGGGGCTGGTGTGTTCATACCCAGCCTTCAAGTGGCAGCCTCTTATAGCCTTGTCAAATATGCTACTGTATTTTAATCAGAAATCTATGCTATCAGCAAGTGCCTGGTCGCCTTACGAAACTACAACACTTATAACAAAAACATTAACGTTTTTACCCATATGGCCTGAGCATTAAAGCACTCCTGAACCCCCTCACGATCCGTCACTTAACACCTATATCTGACTTGTAGAATTACTTCCTAGTGACTCTTCACCTGACCTAATTTAATTTATTTACTTCCTTATAAAGGAAAAGCAAAAAGCAACCTTGGGTGGACACCACTGCACTTAGCATCCTATTTTGGACATCGAGAGGTCGTGCAACTCCTGCTTGATCACGGTGTAGATATCAACGCTGTCAATGACGTGGGTGACACAGCGTTACACAAAGCTGCTTTCATCGGACGAGAGGTTGGTCTTGAATTTTGTTACTTGTGTTCGCAATTTTAACTTGTTGGTCAGCCTCGCTGACAGGAATTTGCAAAAGCATTCGTTCTCCGCTTGGGGCGAGCCGACACGTGGGCCACTCCATTCAGTCTATATCAGTCTTTGTCCTCCACCTCATCCTAAATTACTATTATAAAAAGGAGGGGTCAATTTTATTTATTTGTATTGTTTAATTTATTAAATCTGAATTTTAATATTATTATTAGCTCATTTGAGCAGATCGTTTTGGTAAGATCTCAGTTGTGCCAAACATCACATCTATCAGTCGCCTTGTGTTTCTTTTGGTCAAATTGCCATTCTCACTACTTTAACCCGCTCGTTGCTTTTTCTCGGCACCCGTATTTTTACAGTCCAATTGTTTTATACTATTCATTTCATTTACCTCGTTCAAATACTCAATGTATGGCTCTCAAATGTTCCAATTCCGTTCAATTGACTATTCTGACTCTGATGTTCACAAACATATACGTACCTATACTAGTGGCAATCTAGTTGTTCTTTCTGACTTCATAAGTTAGTCCAATTTATAAATAAGAACTCGCGATCGCAATTAGTCGAGGTCGCTCACTTGTTGTAACTGATGTGTTCAGCAGGGTCTGTGGCGAGACCTCCTACCTCAATTTCTGTCTGAACTTTCACTATTGCGAATAGCATCGTCGTTAAGAAAGCATCACAGCAAGTCATGTATCAATCCTTTCAACACCTGTTTCGCCAAATTACTATTATCACTACCTCTTATTTGAAAATAAATTAATAGAATAATGTAAAGTAAAAGATAAATTAGTTACCTTCCTTAGCCTTTATCCCACAGGGTTTTTTCACAAGAACTTCCTATTATATCTGGAACTGTTTGGAAGCCTGTTTTTAGCAAAATTATGCACAAAATAAAGCTATTGTACATAATGGGTTGAACAATTTTATTACATAGGAACCTGGCTACTTTTTCAAAGAGTTATCTGTGAAAATCCGTTTAATGCGCTCAGAATCAATCTGTAAATGTTAACAGTTTTTTTCTTATGTGTGTGTGTCTTGTACTCAATGATATATGTCTGGCCAGACGATACCTGACCTTGAAATTGACATACAAAGTAGGAATTAGGAAAACAGATTTATGCCATAACTTCATGTTCGAATAAAAATAAAAAATAAAAAAAAAAATAAAAGTTTGCCGAGTTGGGTGTGGCGCTTAGCTTCCTCAGCTTGGTAACATAAATGTATAGATCACTGAAATATTTTGATGAATCTTGAAAGATTTCATAGTGGGTTATTATGGTTGGGGGAGAAGTAAATTAATATGTAGTGTAAAACTCTCAATTGGTCATTCACGCAACGAGAAAATGATGCTTGATTCATTCAACGTTCAACGTTTGCGCAAATGCTACAAATGTACTGGGATTTGTGAAGTTTGTGGGGGGGGGGGGTCTACAGTCTAAAGCTGGATTCACATGGAGTGGAACGAGGAGCACAGAAAGAGGAAGGACGGAAAAACCAGTGAAGGGGGTGGCGGAGTCGGAAAGATTGTTCATATGAAGCGGTCTCCTTGGTGAACGGAATCATAACCTTCCTACTGAAAGCCTCTCTGATCTGAAACGTCTACTTGCGGTTATCAATATTCCTGTCCAATGAGCTTGCGTGGAGCTCGATGGAATGTGGAAACGGTATAAAAATTTCTACCGCTGTCCGCCCCTTCTGACAACATGGCAGCCACCTTCCTCAACTGTTGTCCCAACAGCCAATCAGATTGCGTTCCGTCCTTCCATTCTTCTGCTTTCCGCGCTCGTTCTGCTCCATGTGAATCCAGCTTAAGCCGTACGTTCCCTGAAAGTTTCACCAAAATCGGATGAAAACTGTAGAAATTAGCAGATTCACACACACACAAAACGAAAGTTTTTCAGAATGTTCTAAAACATGACATGCAAGTAGAAAATTTGCTTTTGGATAAAAACTATTCTGTTTTCATTTTTGGAAATAGGCTCATGTACAATTAAAAATCCAAGATTCGAGGTATGCCTGCCAACTCGTACCCCTAAGTAATATTTTTCAGATGTATCTACCAAAGAAGGAAAAGGCATGAGTTCGAATTCTTTCGAGGTATCAAATATTTTTGGGATGCGACAATATGGTTAATGTACAGTGAGCTCGCCAATTTAAACTTTTCATAAATCACCTTTACATGAATTTGTGGCAATAATCGGTTTCAGGACTTGGTTATTCTTCTTTTGGCTCACAATGCTGATGTCAATGTTCGAAATGGAGAAGGCAGGACAGCCAGAGACGTTGGTGTTGAAGACGGTGACACCAAAAGGTTGTTGGAAGCTGCAGAAAAGACGGATTCCCGACGAAAGGAAGAAATGCTATTGAGCGCAGCTAGGAACGGCGATATGGCCCAGATCAGCAATTTGGTAAGAATTAGGTTATGCCAATTCTGTAGTGTAAAGCGTTTATTTTTGTTCGACAGAGCACAAATAATGTTTTGTCAATGTTTTGTGTTGTGCCATTACATAAATAATAATATAATCTAATGTTGAATAATAACTCCCCTTAGAATTGAGATAAAAATTCCGTTCTTACGCCAAAAAATCAAGCTTTCCAAGCGAAAGGATGAGTTCGTTGGCCATCACTTTTTGAGCACATTAAATTGGCCACATTTCAAAAAAATGTGCTAACGAAATCACTAAAACTAGTTAAAAACTTCTAAAAATCGTTAAATAAATATTTCTTTAGTACAATTCTTTTCAAGTTTTCTTCAGCATTCTTACAAGTTTTCTTTAGTACAACTCGGATAAAGTTTATTAACTATAAACTGAATATTCAAAAATTTGTGTACACAATTTTGCAGGTTACGTACTTACAAAATGTGCTTTAAAAAAGTTGTTAGAAACTGCAAAGAAAAAGAGCTGAAAATCAACAATCACTTTTTGAATAGCACATTATTTTTTAGAATACTTTGTTTGTCATAAAATTAATAGTTAACAATTTCTTTGCATCCTAAAAGCTCAAATTTCAAAACAATTTAACGTTATACATTACGATGAGTTACGAAAATTCGCTCACACGATCATGCTGCATGACTGGAACTTTTCATTGAAATGTGTTTCCACAACTTCATCGCGAGTGATTTAGTTCGTACAGGCACGAATCTTAAGGCCATATCACACTTGCATTTTTTCAGATTTTTTCTCACATTTTTAATGCTGGAACGTGAAGAAGGCAAAGTGCTTTTTTTCAAGGTCAGCTGTGAATGTTGAAGAGGAATAAGTGCAAAAACAGAGCATTCTGGCGGAATGCAGTTTTATTAAGTCTATCAGGTTAGGGCTCCTAGGGGTTTTCCATTGAATTGTTACCTTCCCAAGGGTTACGTTTTAGCATTTTTCGAGTTGAGGTAAAAATTAGAACATGTTCTAATTTTCCCAATGCTCTGCTAGGATCCACAATGGTCGAAAAAGCTGACCTAGGAAGAAAGCACTTTGCCTTCTTCATGTTCGAGCATTAAAAATGCGAGAAAAAAGCTGAGAAAATGCAAGTGTGATCTCTTTCTTTGATTTTTCAAAGTTTTGGCCACCAACTACATCATCGCACCCCACCGGGTCAGTTGGACCCCCCCTCCCCCTCCATCCAAATGTGACGTCACTTATTACCAAAACCTTAAAAAAGCAGAAAAGTTTTTCGTAGGAAAGTGCGAATAGTGTCATTATTCTCAGGATGAACTCTTCTTTCATTTAAAAATAGTAAACGCAACATTTTCAGACCAATGGGTACCCCTCATTGGGTATGTTCCCAGTCATCTATTTATGCTAGTCCGATCAAGTGCACTGCTTATCTAATTGGCTGCATATTTAGATCTTTTTTCATATTCCTTTCAGCTCAAATCAGAGAGACCGCCAAACATCAACTGCGTAGATTCTTTGGGAAACACAGCTCTCCACTGTGCAGCCTACAGAGGTCACAAAGAGGTTGCAGTTGCACTGCTCCAAAATGGAATCGACTCGACCATTAAAAATATCAGGGGTATGTACATCATTCTGATATTTTTAAATGTCTGCTCAATCTATCTAACCTACCTACCTGTTATTACCCATCTAACTTTTTCGAACTTTGGTTTTATGAATGAAATGGGGGAGAGATAATGAATGAATGGATGAACTGTTCTTTGTATTAGTACTGAACCAAATTGTTTGTTACCAACAAGAGATGGTAAAGAATTTTAAATTTTTGTAGCCTAAACATCTTTTCTATAAAAAAAGAAGATTTGTAAATTATTCTCCCCTTAAATTAATTGCAGTCATTCATCGATATAATTTAAAGTTGTACTTGATTTGATTCACTTATCGATTCCATTTTCTCATATAAACGTATTGATATAAATTTAAAGTCTGCTAGATTGGGTGCGTAGTAGGTATAGCCCCCTCCCCCGGGTTTGACCGAAAACGGATAGACAGATCATGGGAAATCGACATTATAAGGAATTCACATTTATGCATGTCCGTAGACTACCATTAATCCAACGGCAAAGAAATTTATAGGCCATCATCTAGGAACTAACCTGTAGGATCCCTGACAGTTTCATATAAATCAGTCTATTAGTGTCGGAGTTTTGCCTATGACAACCAATGATAGTTTTGCCAATGACCAATGACGGTAATTATTACTCAACCAATCGCGATATAATTAATAGGAAATTTCCCAGGAATTTTGAAAGACAACTTTTTTTCCAAATTCTCGAGTGTGCACAATGTTTTCCTACCTTCGTTAGTGAGGGAGCTAACAAGAAAAGAAAAATTGAAATTATCAAGATTCATCAGAAATACTATCCCTACCAATCTTAAATTTCAAACTTCCTAGGTTTGTTCCGTAACTGGACTGAAATCTAGGTTGAAATTCTTCTGCACCCATCATTCTGTTTATTACTTGTAATATCCTTCAAATATTCATCGTCATTTTGTAATAGATGCCCAAGTTTATCTGTTAATGGCTTGGAGGAAAATATGATGATGTAGTTCTTATCCTATCCAAATGTTTCTTCTTCGTAATAGTGTAATGCACATGTCCTTATTCTAGCCTTTTACTTTGTTAATATCTATTACAGGTCAAACTGCTCTTATGTTGGCTCGAGATGCTCATATGAGTCAAGTTTTGTGTGTCCGTCCAGTACGCCAAGTACAAAGAACCGTCACGCGTTTCGAGAGTACGCTCCTCAAAAGATCACGTTTCCTTGGGTGGAAGCCGATATGGGTACGACTTATTTTTCTTTTTGTAGGTCTTAAATTTAATCTTTCTATTTCTTTTTCGTCTTTATTGAGAACGCAATTTATTATAATTTTATTACTGTGGGAAAGCAAAACTCAAAATTAATTTTCCAAACCACGATGCTATTCAAAGAAATCTTTTTAGTCTTCAGATAAAATATAAGATTAGTCCAAAGAACGTACATTTTTGATCAACTTTTAAAAATATGCTGTTACTGTAAAAATCAGCTGAAAATTGCAGAAATTTTAATTTTTGCCGAGTACCTACCTATTACATAGAAAAACTTGTATCCCACGAATCAGAACGTCAGCGATTTCAGTGTTTGAACACGTACTGATTGTGAGGCAAAAAGGTGATGAAAAATTGCCGAAGATCGTGAAAGTTACTAAAATTCTAGAATTGGCAAAGTTCGCTCTTACTCTCACGTTACCCGATTTATTTGATTTGTTTTGATCTTCATCCAACTGTTTTATCGGTGTTACAACATTTCGGTATCTAGTGGTCCTGAACGTTTTTTTTCGGTATCTATTTACTTCAAAATGGTCTTACTTTAGTAAAGTATCTACGTGACATACCTACTGCTCAGAACACAACTGAACGTTTCTCTTTCTCTCTCTCTAGTTTGGATTATTCTGTTTGCAAATCAGGCCGTTTTGGAACGTGGAGTCCTCACTTACTTCCAATCTCGTGCAGACGCCAGTTCAGGCGTGAAGCGACGGGACTTCAAGTATCTGGACCAAGCTGTCGCCACCCCTTCTGACTTGGCGCCCTCCACGTTCAACATTGATTTTTCTGATGGCACCACTCACAAGCTTAGTGTTTCCATCAGTGCAGAGGACCCAACTGGTGAAATCGGCCGTCAGGTATGTAGGTAATAGTTAGAAGAAAATAAAAGTAATAATATTATTAGAGCGTATCGTTACATCGAGGAAAAGCGAAGTCGAAGTTATTTCACCTTGTTGTCATGATGATGAGTAAACTATACAAAAACGCGCCATTTGTAGACACGGCTGGAAATACTGCATAACATAGTCTTACCTAGTTCCTAGTCAATATTTTCAATCTTTGTAATATGCAAATTACATCAAGTTATTGTCAGGTGTTGACCTCAAACGCTTCGTACGCAAGATTAATCTGTGCGGTGGGGATCCATGTGAAATTTGTGTTGGAGAGTTGGATAGTTGACATACAAGACGAGTTTTTTGTCATAAAATTGGTAGTTAGCAATTTCTTTTCCCTCAAAGTCCTTAATTTTCAAAACTTTTCAAAAATTTGCTCATGCGATCATGCTGCAAGACTGGAATATTTGCATTCTACCATCTTGAAATGTTAACCATCAAATTCCAGGGGGGGGGGGGGGGTAGAATTTTTCTATCTTGGTCGATTAAAAAGGTTCATTATTTGAAAATAATAAACCAAACAGGGTTTGAAGTTGCTAGTTTGATAAATTTTCCCCATAGTTCGGGCTTTGAATGCTTGAAAAGAGGGCTTGGGAATGTATAAAGTGAATGTTTGCATTTGTGAAACTTTACAAAAGTCTCCTATCTTTTGTGTCATTAGTCCCCTAAGGGATGGGTGTAGTGAATGAATGAAATTTTTGCAAATAAAATTTTTTGGCGTTTCATATACAACTCTTAAGCTATGAGTTGAACCATTTTATAGAAAATATTTATGAAAAATTCGTCACCAACTTTTCGCAATTGTAATAGCAACAATTTCCTAAAACATTAGTGCATTACTTATTTACCAGAACATTGGAGTTCATAATGAACTCACTTTTATTCACTCTTCTTAATTAATCACAGAAAACCGTTTAGCAACCTAATCAAGAAAATTTGTATTTATTTTTTAATGCATGGGTCTGTAAGTATTGGTACTTGTTTTGTGGTGAATGGGGGAGGGGCTTAGATGGGATTTCATCAGGATGAAACGTTTTATGGCTGCTTACCAAGCACCTTTGCTGCACATATATATGTAGACATATGAAATGTAAGTTCCACTTTGGTGCCATAGGCACCCATGCTCCAGTAAACCTCCATGCAATGGCCAAAGCCAACTGATTAACATTTGGAATCTGGTTTTTTCTTTTTTAGAAGTGGCTGTCGGCGCTGGCAGAACATATAGCATTCAATACTCATTACATGAACCAGGGCAGAGTGTCGAATGATAGTGACGATGAAGAGAATGATATAAAGCCTCTTGGATCCATGCAGGTATGGTTCTTCTTTTGTTCTACAATTGCCAGTTTAAATAAGTTATTACAGATTACACTTTAAAATGGCAGAGTTTAAATAAATTATAACAAATTCGCTTGACTTATTAATAACAAAGTGCAAAGAGTTATATATTGTCACTGTGCTCAGGTGTTATGTCCTGTAACCGTTGAATTTTAATTCTAGGACTCCCTACAAACGGCAACTGCTAAATACCAGTTGTTAGAAACTCGACTTCAGGAAATTGGAAGTTTGATGGAAGTTACATCTTTAGACTCCAGCTGTGTTCAGAACTCCTCTTTGAAGGTTCGTTGCCCATTAATCAATATATTTTAAATCCGTCAATACATTTTGTTACCTGCTGTTTTGGAACTGAGACTTGAGACATTCTGGTTGTGGACAGCTGAATATTGGTACACTGTATCCACTCCATTGCCTTGTTCCGAGCCAGCATAAAAAAAGAGGAGGGGGCAGGGAAAACAATCTCGTCAAAAAAACAAAGGGTCAGTAGATATAGATATGGTAATACCTTGTAATAACCCATTATCTGGGTTAGGCGACCCGATCCAGGGTGGAACAGCGTGCACCGAAAGATGTGTGGTTGAGGTAGGAAAAGTGTTTAAATATAGAGACTTCGAGTAACTGTGTGCCACTATGTGGTATAACCTGGCCCTAGCATAACCCCCCCCCCCCCAGCAGATTCTAGGCTAATTTTTTCTCTTATTTTAATTTAACCATCTAAAATACTGTTGAAGGTGCAAGAGGTCACATATGAAGCATCCGTAGAGTAGGCAAATTGGGAGAACCTCTGAAGGTATGTATAGTTGGTCCGAAAAGAGAATGCCTATTTGACCACCATTCTTGTCGATGTCAGACAGGAGCTGGGAATCCCCTTCCACTACCCGTGCACCTCCCATTGCCCTGCCTTCTCACCCATCTGACCAAACTTGAGAATTCAGCAGAAAAACTTCAGTAGAATAATATTTATCAAGACCAAGGAAATGACAGTTGATTTTGGCTGAACAGTCAGGTGAGCGTGCTTCAGAAGACGATTGGTGAAGACGGGGCAGTAGGTGGCGAGGGGTAATGGAGGGGGCATTCCCATCACCTGTATATCTTCGATGAGGAGGTGGCCAATTAGGTATTCTCTTTTCGGACTTACAAAGTACTGGGAGCCCAAGGTGGTATAATGAGCAGTGAACGAAAAAATGATTGTAAATTATGATTAATTTTTTTTAAAAATTAATTTTCCACCCTTGGCTGGCTGGGTGTGTACAGCCAGCCCACTAACTGGGCACCGAAGCACTCATGAAGAGCCTCCCTCCTCCACTTACCCATATTGTGTGGGCTGAGTTTGGGAAGGAATATCCTCACTCAGGCGGAGGTAGAGCGGTTAGAGGGCAGGTAAAAATTCTGTGCCCTCGGGCATGCTACCTGGTCAGGCATCTGGAGATAGTGGAGAGTCCAGTAACATGGTAATCTCCCATCTCAAAACCGGTACCACAAGTTGAGGGGAGCCCCAGGCTACTGGCACTATGCCAAAGTTTCACCAGCCTGCCCCCCTGATGAGGTAGGATTCGTGGTGGCAGTAGTTGAGCAACCCCCCCCCAGCCTTGAGACATGGGGCCCAGGGTGCTTAGAGGTAAAGATCGCATTACTAGGGACTTGTACCCTGATAATGTGTCTCGGCATGTAAGTTTTGCGATAAACTTGGATACCAGTTCCCTTAGCTGGGAGAAACAGCTAGAAGTTTCACCTCCACCTGCAGTGCCTTGGCTTTTGTAGGTACCTTTCAAGGAAAGCTTCGAGCAAGGGCTCCTGAGCGGTGAGTCATACCGTTCCTCCCGCCCTTTTTGAAGGGCGAGAGTTGTATCCCGCCGGCTTGCTAGCGGGGGGTGAAGCGCAGTCCACGAGGGATAGGCTCTCCTAAGCAAATATCAACATTCTGTAAGAAGGTTGATATCTCTTATGTACATCATGATTCAGCTTTGTTGTCGATTTAAAAATTCAAGTTTGAATCATTTTCAGGACATTCCTGAGTTTTGAATTCATCAACTTGGGGGTTTTCCCCACAAACTTTGGAATTTTATTAGGCCCCAAGAGCATTATGTGAACACCTGAAATGACTCATTTAATAAAGGTCTGTAAATATCATATATATACATATTTTTTTAAATCAAACACGAAATTATAATTTAACCTTCTTCCCCAACTCGAATTTCTAAGCGTTAATTTAAAAATAGAATAAGTTCCAATTGTGCAACATGACCATGTAAGCAAATTTTCGTTATTTTTCGCTTCTTACATTTACGGTAATGCACAACAAATGCGCACTTTATGAGCACAGAAATTTATTGTGCACTATCACATTTGTGGCATAAAAACCCCCATTTCAAATAATGTTCAGCTAATCAAACCAATTTTAGGGATTTGCAGTTTTTAGCTATTTTTCTCAACACTTAGGTGTAGCATACATATAAGAACGATTTCGGGCAAAATTTTGTGCGAAAATTTCTATTGTGCTGTATATTTAAAAAATAAAAATAAATAAATCTAGGTAAGTATCAATTTTAAGTTTTTTCTCGTCATTTTTAAATGATTCGTAAGCGATTTTTAAACAATTGAGCACTTCATTGTGGTCTAAAAGTGCTGTATAAACTCATTCGTTCTTTAGGGATGCTTGAGAAAGGGGCAAAAATTCATATTTAGGCAACTATTCCGAAATTATTTTTGTTACTGCAGGTATTCTGAATCCAAATCAAGATCATTGTGCATTCAAAACGTTTCATTCCCTATAAATATATTGTGTAACGTGTTTTAGCGATTCGAAGAGCTGTATGACACTGCGTCAAGTATGTTATCTTCCTTGGCCCACTGTCTGAACCTTATCAAACAGCAAGAAGAGGTACGTTATGGACATTTAAATTTTTATAAGATCTATCAGAAATATTTGAATCGTATAGAATTATCTATTTACATCATAGGAAGAGTAGAGTGAGCACAGTTTTAAATTGATTCAACGCTTATTTAACAGAGTTTTTATAACAATAGGTTTGACAATGAGACAGTCATCTTGTGTTTTTACAATGTATTTAAAAAATTGTATTATTATTACCTAATATAATTTGTTCACACGGGGATGCAAGTCATTGTAATGCAGCATATTGAGTCAGATGTGCTCAATATAGAATCACAGTGACAAATACATAGGGATAACACCAGGTGGATGCTAACCTGAACGCTAAACTCCACAGTCACGAGACCTATCTGCGCGGCATCTTATCATAACCTGACACATTCATCCTGCTCCCAATAAAACAAATAGAATAAAAATGAGAACTAAGCTTATCACCAAGGTTGCCATTGGCGTTTACGGCGTTGAAGGCCGTGGGGGCAGTGACGTATGAAGCTTCGAGTGTGCGGTCCGCCTTTATTATTTTTTTTCGTAATGGGGGCCAATTAGTGTTAGTTCGTTAGGTTTTCGGTTGTCATCGTATCAGCTGACTACGCCTTCTAGCCATGTATGGGGAGCTTCTGTAAAAAGCAAAAATTCTCTAACATTACAGAGGAAAAAAGTTCGCTTGATTGAAGCCTTTTTACGGGTAGTAGTGGAGTAATGTTTTAGTGGAGAACACACACGCTTTTACCGGGACACAAAGTGTGTTTTTCGTTACAAAATATTGTCACAAATAAACGAGACTAAAGTAGTGGCGTGGCGGATCTAATTTCCTTGCTATTCAACCTTTGAACCTGACATTTGAAATGGAAAACCTTGGGAGTCTAGAAAATAACCATGAAGCTAGAGCCCCTCCATATCAGCTGAGTGATATCCGGAACTATGTTATATTTCCAACCTTTGAAGCTGAAATTTGAAATGGAGGCCTCTTAGGACGTCTAGGAATGAATCGTGAAGTTTAGAGCCACCCAGATCTATGATTGCAACACAGATTGATCTTTGGTGGGAGTCTGACAAAGATTACGGAACAGTGCAGCCATGGTTATAACAGACCACTGTGACAGACCACCTCCTGTGAGGCTGAGCCTTATGAGGAAATTGAGAGCCTGTGCACTGTACCCTTACACCAATTTGTGTACCTAATTACAGTTTTTCACTTTTTTGCAGTTGCGAGTTCTCCAGTTGAAACAGGAGCAAGAAAAGTGTCGTGTTTTAGAGGAAGCCCTTAGTGTTTTAGCTAAGGAGCACCATGAACTAGAACAGTCTATGGCTTCCCACATGAGCCCTACTCCTCCACTTTCAAGAAGCATCAGTAACGCAAGTTGTAAGTGTTTTCATAACACTAGATTAGGCTGTCCAGACCCAATCAATGGCAGTCTTAAAATTAACAAAGACGTATTGTTGATTGCTGTCTCTAATACCCCTCAGATGGGCTATTATACTGCATGGATTACGAAAATGCTCGTGTGAACTGTCATAAATAGAGGTATCCATGCACAGTTTCAGTGAATACTTCGTCTCTGTTTAGCCATTGTACTCGTAGTTGCAATAAGTGCAGCCATGGTAAGATATAACAGACCACTGTGACAGACCACCTCCTGTGAGGCTGAGCCTTATGAGGAAATTGAGAGCCTGTGCACTGTACCGTTACACCAATTTGTGTACCTAATTACAGTTTTTCACTTTTTTGCAGTTGCGAGTTCTCCAGTTCTTTTGAGTTTTATACAAAGTCCTTTAGGCAGGAAGCGAGTCTTCCAAGTATCCATAATGTTGAAGTTATAGTACAGTTTTTGTAGAACACTGTTTACTTATGCAGCGGCATGTTTCACATCACGCGCGGTGACAGAAAAAAATATTTGAAAAAACCCGCGGAAGCGCGGATTTTTTGAAAAGCTACCAGAGTTTACGCTCCCCTACATTGGCGGGAGTCTTACGTTGCGCTCCCAGCCCGGTGAAAGTATTACGATGCACTCCTGAGAATATTGTACCATACGCTCCCGCTATTAGCATGCGCTCCCCTACAAAAATGATGTTGCGCTCCCAATACCAACTTGTGGAATACGAGTAATACTTAGAGGGTGAGTTATTGTAAATTGTATTAGTTACAAAACGTTATCAATGCATTGTTATGTGAGCTTTAGCGTTACCCAGGGGACACCGCTAGGAGGTTGCTCACGTTGTCCAAACATACCAGTGGCATGAGCCACCTCGTTCAATTACATAAAATCTACGAATTTCGCTAAATGCTGGAATATTCGCTGGTCAGTAAAAAAAGAAGCAATGTTAAAGCAAATAAAAGTAAAAACATAGATACATGGCAAGTTTACAAGTCACTAAGTAGTGACGCGAGGTCGCAGTTTGTAGGACTGTACTTTGACGAGCTTATGTATAGGGAAATCCGTTTCATTTGCCAAGTGACGCTGGATCATCTTTTCTACCCATCGTTTTGTTTTCAATACGTTTTGCCGTGGCAGATGCATCTCGTGGAGGCAATTTAGTTTCGGATAGATTTCCGCTTGTAAATGCCGCAACTCATCCAAAAACGAGAAAATGTTGGTTTGAGGAGAGTTGAAATCTTTGTTGGAACGAATGGAAAGATTCACATGCGTTAGTGGTGAGCGTCAATTCGCTCGATTTGCATGCCCAAATGACAGGTGGGAAAAGAGAGTTGTCGGCGACATAGGTGTCGTGAATGTACTCTATGAACTCTTGATCCTTTGGTAAATCGGGTTTGTCCACGCCAATTTCGTGGGGATGGCAATAAGGGAATCCAAAAATCCAATGGAGCAATTTACTTTTTATTATTTAGGTACACAAACTTAAATTCCCCACGGAAAACTAAGTCGCCTCCTCCTTTTGCTCCGCCTTTAATCCATTCCGTTACCGTCTAGTATGAACTCATACTGTGACTGACCAGAAGCGATGATAAGTATACACGATCTGCGCTATCTCGCACAGGAGCGCAAGGTAATAGGTTCACTCAGTCCACTCGAAACGAACAGGAGCGCATCGTAATGTAGCCGCGTGGACTTTCACTTCAGAGCGGCCAGCTGGGTGCACAACGTACGTGTCGCCCACATGGGCTACTCTTCGCACCTCCCCACACTCCGCCATCTTGCGAGATGTGGAAATTCTTGTCCTTTGTATGTTCACCTCCACACAACTTGTTTCGCTCCCGAGCTTACAGCTTTTACTTCCATATTTTTCGTTTCAAAATCTCAGTTTTATTTATTTAATAAAATGTGATTTCTTTATCTTCTCGCGCTTAGAAATTCGAAGGTTTTTCTCTCGATGTTCAAGCCCTTAGGGAAAGCGAACTATTCAACATACTGCGTTGGGGGTGATTTTAATCGATTCTTTGGGATTACATTTATCATTGATAAGCAAAAAATTATTACTGTTACTTTGAGAGTTTTCGAGATCTCGATTTTTTAAATGTTTAGCCCTTTAATACAACCCTTTAGGGTTGATAAAAATTGATGCCGCTTCTAAGACCATCTGGACCACAAATGTGATTTTTTTTTTAAATTCGATTATTGGATTCTTCATACCTTGAAAGGTAAACCGAAAAAATTTCAGGGGGTGTTAAACATGTTTTTTTCTTGATCGATTACAAAGGTTCATTATTGAAAATAATAAACCAATAGAAAATTGACGCGGAAGATTTTCTGTTGAATTCAGATTATTGATTGAAATGTTCTAATGCTTTCGAAGTAGAAAAAGTGTAGTTTTTACTTTTGTGTGGTAAACAGTTTCCATGCTCCATTTGCACTCTTTTTTTGGACCTCCATGCACAGTTTTGATTCCGTGTATGTCTGTCAGTCTGAGCACTTAGCTTCCACAATTTGCATTTGACTTGGGTGAATTGTTCATCGATTATGCCCTACTTAGGGATAATATATTTAAAAATTAAGCTATAATTAATCATATAATTATATGTTAGTAAAACGGATCAGTTAGAGCCTCTACTCATACGCAAATTATGAATCATCTCTTAGCAACAATTTTCCAAGGTTAATATATAATTAAATATTATATAAAACGATTTTTTTCAAATGTGGAGAATTGAGCCTCAGTAAGTAGATTCTTTGTGAATTTGAACATCCTCATTTAAACATGCAGTTTAAATATCTAGTAGGATTGTGTACATGCACTATAGTATAACCTTCTGAACACCTTGCATATACTTCCAAAATAATTAATAATGAATTTTATTTGCTAATTTTCATTAAGTCATGTTCTAGCATAAAAATTGGAAACCCAATTTATGTATGATACATTAGAGCAACCTGCATCCATTTATCTTATTTGCAACTTTTTTTTTCTGCCAGTTCTTGTTCGTTACCGGTAAATCATTTCTTTACGATTTACGTTTAATTTGTATTTTACATTTTATTTTGTTCTTTTTTATAGTGTACAAAAGAAACCCCCGATTCTACGACACGTCTGACGATGAGTTCTATGATGCTTTTGAAGCAGGAGGTAAAATTATATCAATAAGATTTCAACCTTTTTCTGAATTTATTCAGATTCTTAATTTCATAATATTCTTAATACATCTTTCCTTGTACCCAAACGGTGACTGAACTTATTAAAAATCAGAAAATAAGGACCAACTAATATTCACCGTATAAATACCTTGACATCCCCAGAATAGGGGGTCAGGTTATCCAAGTCAATATATCCAAGTACTAAATTGTTGATGAACCTGCTTGTTCAAGTTGCATTTAAGTAATGTAATTCGGAAATCTGCATTTTCAGGTGACGTTTCGGAGAGTGAGACCTTGATAACAGCTGGAGGGTCAGATAGTGACACTCTGGTTTGTGTCCCTTCCCCCACGTCGTCTATTACAACACTAGCTTCGTTGCACTCCTTTGCTTCTGCCTTGTCCTGTGTTACAAGACAACACCCTCACGACTACAGGTAACATTACAATATAAAAAGGATAGTTATGTATCGGTTATTTCTTTATACTGCTGTGGGTGTAGTAATTCCTATCTTTCAACACCTATCAAAGGATTTGTTGTAGTGTCGCAAAGCAGAGAGAATTTGATAGCTTCAGTTTCTCGTAACAGCCGTCCGTGAGGTTATACCATGAGCTTCCAGGTTGTATTCTAGGTGTTGCAGGTTAAGTGGGAGGAGTAACTATTCCATATCTTCACCTCTCTGTCACATGTTAGCAGAGCTGGGTGTTGAACCACTCTTCCTCTCTAATCTTGTCTGTCCTGATGCCTCTCCGCTCGCATTTTAACCATAAGCTAAATGGGTAATACGTTTTAAATATTACCCCTTCACAATTATATCCCTCTGGGCACTTTGGGACATTAACGTGGTAGTAGGTTTAGGATTAGACATCACTTCTTGAAATTTGGAAGATTAGGTAGGTAGGTAGGTACCTACCTCTTTTCGAAAAAACGCGCGAAATTACGTTGAATCTCGAAAAAGAAAAGGATATCGGCCTCTGGGGGCCTCCACTCCTTAGGACCATGCATCAACCCCGACCATCTTCCACTTCCTCTCCCCGTGGGTAACACTGCTCACTTTTGTTTTCGGGAAGGCTTCACGACTCTTGATGGAAGAACTCCTGCCTTGCCGATTGCAAGCCTTTGCCTCCAGTTTGACCCCCCCGCTTTTTGAAAGCCCTGGGAGTGTGATGGATGTGGATAATTCCCCCTTCCTTTTCTCGCAACTGCTGTCCCCACGTTTTACCTGGAGCATTTCAACCTGATCTTCCAGGTTGTCATCTGGTTGCTAATCGTCTCTACTCTCGAAAGGGGTAACTATTCCATATCCCATCACCTCCTTGTCACTGATTGTAATGGGTGAATGCCACTCTCCTCTGAACAGATCTCATAATTTTTGGTCTGGGTGAATAAATGGAATCTATCGAGGCGAGTGATGGCACTGGATCAGTTGGTTACATATAAATGTCAGAACAGCCCATTATGAGCACAGTAATGTTGAACTCGCCATTCATATTTCTAATTTAACAAGAACCACACTGGGTGCTGTAGTTGATCAATTCAGCGGAATGATCAAAATGATCAATTCAATTAATAGTTTATCTGAGTAGAAAATACTTTTACAACGAGTAACAGGAATTAAAGTTGTTATATTCAAATAAAATAATACAGTGATACAGTACTAGTTCTGTGGAAATAAAAATAGGAGTTCTTCACATAGCGCAGAACTAACCACCAACTGTAATTCAAAGTAGTAGATTGTTCCACTTATAATAGTTCATCTTAGGAAGTACCTGCTTGACCTGAAGCTGGTCAGTTTTGTCAATATAAACCGATATTGACAAAACTGTCCTTATCTATTACTTTAAATCAATAATAATGAAAGAAGGCTAAAAATCAGATTTTGGAACAACATACAACCTCTTCTCACCCAAAGAAAATGCTCTTGTCAAATAAGGTCAGGTCCAGGTGCAATATAGCTATCAGTGCAACTAAAGAAATATGTGCACAGAGGCAAAAGCAGCTCAGTGAAGTCTCAGCACAGGGGAAAAAATGGGAGTCCCTGCTGACAGCTACAATTCCGCCCGATCTCCCACGGAAGGACTATGTAGCGAACTTCCGCCTAACGACTGGGCATGATTTTCTCCGGGCACACCTATGCAGAATAGGGGTTTTCGGCTCACCAATATGCCCACTATGTGACATGAGGGCTGCCATGGACGACGGGCATCTTGAAGAATGCCCTAAACTAACTTCTTACATTGATCCAACTAATGACTCTCCCCTGAAAAAGCGGAGTAAACTCTACTGGGCAGCACGGAAGGAGCTGGCTTTATTGCCCCCACCCGGCGAACGATTAAAAAAAAAAAAAAAAAAAAAAAAAAAAAAAAAAAAAAATGTAGCTATCAGAGTTGAAATTACTTAAGTACTCTAGTACTTAAGTACTTATTTCAATTACTATCGTTAGAACTTGAATTTTCCTTGTCAGAGGCATGTTAACCCATTCCCCGCGGAGCCCTGACCGACTGCGTGTCCCACTGAGCGCCTTTCTTACCTGCAACTCCCCTTGTAGCGGAGAAATATTTGAGACTGTGACGCTCGCCCTCCTCTTTTAGTTTTTCTTGTTTCTCCATTATTTTTCTATTTTTGACGTAATTATTTTTGCATGTTGTTCAGGAATATATTATGGACAGAAATGTTTGGTGTTTGAAGGGTTTGTACCTTTTTTGTCATTATTATATTCTCATATACTCGAATTCATCAATAGTTTATTGTTTTCATAATTTGTCTCATTATTACTTCATTTTTCATTAAAAATAATTACTGATTTATTATAGTACTACACCATTGTTATTGTTTTTGATTGTTATTGAATTCGATTATCCAAGAAGTCCAGAGAAATTGCCAGGTCAGAGCCAAAAGAATTTATCGAAAAGTGCCACCTAGGTAGTAGGTACCCACTCACACTTACACTCCTAAACCTAACTAAAAACCTACTATATATACAAGTAAACTAAGAAAAAACTGAAACCTGGACTATATACACTACTACTAAGAAAAAATAGAAATTACGAGATAAATAACGAAGGTAAGAAAAAACTGACGGTAGAAAAAAGTGTTGGAAAAAGCCTCAAAGTGAGGAGAACAGAACCGAACATCAACAAAGTGTACAGTGGAATGACGCTAAAGATAACTGCGAGAGGCTTTCTCAGAATATTTCTGAAGAATCCTCACCACTTTTATGTGTATTACTCATAGAATGACAAAAGATCACGAGAAAAAGGGGTCTCCACAGGTAACATGGTTTATCACGGATGAGAGAGGGTTCAGGATGGGAGAGGACTGGGGGGGACTGAAACACGTCGAGCGCTATCTAGTATGTCCCCAAGAAACTGAAAAATAGTTTGAAAGTACTTGCCAAGTTCAATTACTTTACCTGTTTCGCCTTCAAGCCACCCAAGTACAAGTACTTGTAATTACAAGGACAAGTTCAAGTACTTTTAATTACAAGGACAAGTACTTGTATCCATCGGGGTCAAGTTTCAATTACTTGTACTTGCGCTTGTACAATTACAAGTACCTATACTTGTAACTTGTAATTGTAATTGTATTACAGCAAGTAAATTTCAATTTTTTGTTGAAAATCAATAATAATATTCTGCTTCGGAACGTCTATCTATCCGTTTCCGAATGAAATTTATCGGAGCCTTACGTTTTCTTAAAATTTAAGTTCAAGTCACGAAAAAGATCCCTAAAATCTAAATTGTGAGTTCCAGAGGAGCTGAAATAGGTACCCGGGAGTCCCCGCTTTTCGAAATTTCGCTTCCCTCTGTTTACGAAATTTTGAAGCATCCAAATAGCTCATATTTTCCTTCAAAAATGCAATGATTACCACCGACTAATTCGTCGTCAGAAATTCATTGATTACTCCCCGTTCCCGAGCCTTCTACGTACACTGAAGCTATGAGAAGTGCCAGAAGGAACAGTGGATTGAAGCAATGGACAGTGAAGTGAACTCATTAAAAGAAAATAAAACTTGGTCATTACTGACGTTACCACCTGGAACGAAAGCCATTCATACAAAGTGGGTCTTCAAAGTCAAAACTAACGCAGATGGGTCCATTGACAAGTATAAAGCGAGGCTGGTAGTCAAGGGCTTCACTCAGAAGAAGTACATTGACTATGATCAGACATTCAGTCCTGTCGCAAGAAGTGTTACGATTGGAGCCGTCCTAAGTGTTGCTGCAAGTGAAGGATTGGCACTGTCTCAATTTGATGTGTCAACAGCCTTTTTATATGAACTCGAGGAGGAGATATACGTTTCCCAACCAGAAGGTTACAGTGATGGAACAGACAAGGTATGCCATCTCCATCGCAGTCTGTATAGACTCAAGCAGGCACCACGATGTTGGAACAAGCGTTTTGCGGGATACCTGTTGTCCATGGGGTATAATGTGAGTGAGGCAGATCTTTGCCTATTCATCAGGTGGGAGAACTCTAACAAAATTCTGGTTGCGTTGCATGGGGTCATTGCAACATCTGATCCAAAACAACAAGAAAAATTCATTTCTGTTAAAGAAGAATTTAAAATAACAGTTATGCCTGCATCCTATTATCTGGGTATTGAACTGGAGCAAAGAAAGGATGGTTCAATCAAAACTACCAATAGGGCTACATGAAGAGGATACTAGAAAGATTTGGACTGCTTGATTGTCGTCCCGTACAAACACCTATGATAAAGGAGAGTTTAAAAATAGGGAACGTTGAAGAGGAAAAAGAAAACTGCAACTTCCCTTACCGGCAAGCAGTGAGAGCATTGATGTATATCATGATTGATACTTGACCAGACATAGCTTATGCTGTTGGCGACGCTTCAAGGACTTTGGAGAATCCATCCAAGGAAGATTGAGTCAAAGTGAAGCGGATATTTTGCTACTTGAAGGGGACAGCACGACTGGGCATAGTGTATCGTCGAAATTTCAAGCATGGTGTAATCGAAACCTACAGCGATGCAGATCATGCTGAAGATACGACAACTGGACGTTCTACAACCGGAGTTGTGTGTTTGCATGGTGGAGGTGCGATATCTTGGATGAGCCAGCGTCAGCCTTCAGTAGCAATCTCTACAACGGAAGCTGAGATAGTAGCAGCAAGTGAAGCCTCAAGAGAATTTGTATGGCGTCTACTCAGTGAGCTCATCGAGCATGGAGCTAAATCGGAGCTGTATGTCGATAATGAGGCTGCAATACGTTTGTCTCAGAATCTGGAGTTCCATCGACGAACATAGTTTATGATGTTTGATGTTCATAATTTTCAATATGATTATAACACATTTTTTACAACCACAAACACCACTGAGACTTGTTAATTTATATTATGAGGCCGAATGTTTAATTTTGAGTAGGTAGAATAGGAAACACATTAATGCCAATTTAAACACTTTCCCTCTACCAGCATGGGGCACAACCTTCAAAACTAAATTAGAAACTCTCCTCATAACTCAGAAATCCCTAATAAAAATACTCCTTGGAAAACCGATTAGATACCCAACTAACAAGATATTTGCAGAATTGGGAGTGCTGTATTTGTTTAAATTGATAGAAAAGACAACTGTGGTATATGTGTATAGACTCTATCTAGACAATATAATTGAACGAGTAAATATAGGAACTAGAAGTGCCGAAAGAATTACCTTGAAAAAACGGAAAATGAACTCTTCTGCAGCCCAAAGACTGTACTCGTATAGAGGTGCCACTCTCTTCAATAACTTGCCAATTAAATATTGTATTTCGGCGTTAACTTTAAAATCGTTTAAATATGTCATGAAAAAACATTTTATGGAAGATCTCGCGTTAGGATAAATTGTATTCTCTAGAATTTACTTACTTATTCTTTGCAGAGTTTTTCAGTGGCCAGGTACTCTTAAATATAGTATACATGTAAGATTTTTGTAAAGATATCTTCGAGCAACAATTAGGAAAGTAAAAACAACTCATCTCCTCAGCACAAGCTATGCTTAAAGAGGGGATTAGCATTGTAACTTTCCGTTAAAATGTGTTGTTAACAGAATAATAAAATAAATGCATTAAAAAAAGGAGGATAATGGAATTTATGGTTGCACATGCGCAGACTGAAGTATTGATTTGGCAACAATGAAACTGACTGGGGACTGTCTACCCCCTAGCCCGCACATTCCCTGAAAATGTCATCCAGATCGGATGAAAACTGTCAAAAATAAGCTTGTCAGAAGGATTTCATATTGGCACATGCGCAGTAGCTATTGATGATGGTAGCTATTTATGATGTAGCTATTGATGATGTGGAAATTGACATAAGATGATCAAATTGTCAACCCCCAACTATCCAAATTTGAGCGAGATCGGACGTCTAGGGCGTGAGAAAGTGATGCTTGGTAGAATTTACGTTTGCGCATGCGCAGAGTGAGGTATTGATTCAAGAACGATGAAACTGATAGGGGACCGTCTGCCCCCACACATCCCCTGAAAATTTCATCTAAATCGGATGAAAACTGTCAAAAATAAGCTTGTTACAAGGATTTGAGGACACACGACAGACACACACACAAACACACTCACAGACAGACACGGGACCAAAGTTGTTCAGAATGGTCTAAAACGTAAAATGCGAATGGAAATTTTGATTTTGGAGACCAAACATTTTTTCTCTACCGAAAGTGAAAACAATGCTTTCGCTACCTTTAGATGGACTCGAAAACAATATATATGTACTTGCGAGGGGCCCCTAAGAGTGAGTGGTACTTGTTACCATGGGGATTTCAGTAGAACTATTTCGACCTGGACGATGGTTTTATTTTGGGAAATAGCCGACAAGTAGACCCACTGTAGCAGTGCCATGACTGTCAGTGTCAGTGAGTGGTGGGATAAAATAACACGGGTCAGGGGACTCGAAGGACAATTCCTATTTGTAACAAGGGAGGCTAGTGTGAGTGGATGTGGAGCAAACTACTTGCGCTAGATAGGGCCCCCAGCTCTTGGGGAATCCGAAAAATTTGGCGATACCAGCTGAGCGGCAGTTGCGTAGAGGGAGTATTTGCGCCGTTTCACTCATGAGGTCAGTCCATATAAATATATGTCATTCACTCAGGATTTTTTTTTTTTTTTTTTTTTTTTTTTTTTGGACAAACCTCCCTTCTCACCAACTCAAAGTAAAGTACTGATTTTTTTAAAGTAAATAAGTACCTATTGATTTTTATCAGTTGCAATGTTTTTTTTTTCTGTTTAGTTAACTCAGGCAATTGTTTTCAACTTGTTAGAAAAGCCCACATGGCCAATCAACGTGGTTTAATACAATTTTTTTTGTCAATGGCATGCTAAAAGTTTTGAAGGGTTATGACTTAGGGCGAGCAATGGTGAAGAAGGTAGCCAGTTAGGTAACCGCTGTGGCTTACAAATCCTTGATAATGGTCCTCAGGAAACCCCATTGATGGACTTTAGCTCTTTTATAGAGAGCCCTTCTAATCCGGTACCTACCCACGTAATTGTTTTCACAAACAAGTCTGATCATCTCTGAACTCATCAAATCGCTCCGCTATTTAGTACTCACATGAAATCTTTCTGTTTTTTCTATCCCGAAAATTCCCTTTTTTTCTTCGCATGTCAAAATTTCAAGCACTCATCAATTTCACCCATAGTTTTTACACACAAAATAAGTGCCACTTCTGAAAGTTAGTGAAACGGGTTAATAATGTAAACATTATTAGAATGAAAATATTAAAGTTTGCATTTGCTATAGACATACCTAGTCAGCACGTAATAAAAATTCTACGCCCTTGCTGGTGTTAGTATTTATATCGGAAAGGGCTAAGTATAATTCGCCTCTTGTCTACAGAAATGTATCGATACCTACTTACATACTTGCCCTAAAAAAGTCTTAAGGTGGAGGGGGGGAGGGGGGGGGGGATCTGTACAAAATGCAAAGTTTGCGAGTGCCTGTAATACAAACTGGAAGCAGAAGAAGACTCATTTAGGCAGATTGTTGCGACATGACGAGATGCGCATCACATTTAGGATAGCACCTAGGTACTCTAACGAATGCGTGATAATCAACGGTACCTACCTTGGTAAAAATTGTCCATATAGCCATCTTTCTGGGCGGATTGATGGTTCATATCACAATAAGGTACTACTTATAGTTGCATAACATTTCAAATTGTTTCTATTATTCCTAAATACAGCATAAGCTCCATCCCAAGTATTGTCATTACTACATAAATGATAATAAAACCTTCAAAACCTCATTTTTCAACTCTTCATGTTGTCAAATTTTCACGGATTTTCAACTTTTCAACCAACTACACTATGGCGGCGGCACTGTGGCAGCTTTTGTACCATTGGCCAAACGGAGTACTTAGTTGTGAGAATGGACGGATTTTTTTGATTTTGTTAGAGGCAAGATACCTATGGCTAGGACGGCGGCATCGCAGATTTGGAATCTACAAACGTTGATATGTAAACTGACAAGTTTAAGGGCCGTTGTAAAACAAATTGCTATGGTACCTATTCTTAATCGTAGGTGTATTGTTCACAGAATACTAAATTAAAATGGGCTCAGCATGATTTTTGTTGAGCACACTTTCTACAAAACGGATACATATTCAGGTTATAGAATGGGGGGTGTGTGGCGATCGCCTTTGGGTGTGATTGTGAACGATTAGACGCACAGAGCAAGATGGTCTGCAGGAGACAGTCGAGCATTTAATTTTTCATTCTCCGCTGGAGCTGTCGGTCCCGTTTCCTTGAGTCAGGAGTCATTCAGAATCTCCCCTTAGTTTAGTATGATTGCATAAAAGATACGAATGAACGGCATCTTGTCTCAGGTGCTTTTGTCCAACGGCGCCTCAAAATGTGGCTTGTCGAACGGAGTCAATGAATGCACTCCCTTTGGACAAGGCATTTATTTGTCAAAAGTTCTTTCACCGTCGGATCACCCTTATGAAGTACAGGTAATTTTCAGTGAATTCATTGTTACCAAGGGATTAGCCAGAGCCGACTACTCTGAGCCTATTGAGCCTGATGGATCCCCTGTGAAGGGAGGCATCTACCAGGAAACCCTCAAACTGTTTTCTCTTCCCCCATCAGAGAAAAAATTTAAATCACCTAAATCGGCAAGCCCATCTGTCCCGACTTCCTGCTTCTTCAAAACTCATCCGATTTTATTGGTCTGACTGATTGCACAGGGCTTCCGTAGAAAGAAATCCCAGGCCTAGTGGCTTATACTACCCCAAAAGGGCCCCTTATGATTTGGGGATTCTACGCCTGAGCTATGTCCCTAAATTTGTTGCTTAGCGCAACTTACTTCTTAATCTTTTCCCAATCTAGGTCTCTGAGTGAGGCCCTTTCGATTGTATGATGTCCCAGGGCCTATTGCCTAGATCTCCAGAATCTATCACAATCACACAGAAAGTGTTCGGCTGTATCCTCCCCGTTTCCACATTCGCAGAGTGGAGAGGGTACCTTGGACATGATAAAAAGGGTCCTCTTAAAGCTAAAGTGCCCTGTGAGGACCCCAATTATTTTCCTCATTTGTGTTCTAGGCTGTGATATAATCCAATCTGAACGACTCTTATCACAGCCAGAGATGCATATCCTAGATTGTGATTTTATTGGTTAAGGTCTCAATCTACAGATGAGTGTGATATAAATTATACCTTAGCAGTATTCTGATTCCTGACTCCCGGGGGGGGGTTTGACATGGGCGTGTCCAATTACTTCTTTACAACACTTTTAAGACGTTTGAGGCAACGAAGGTCTTAGCGAGTCTACCTAAAGATAGCAGAAGCATTGTTTTCACTTTCGGGTGAAAAAAAAAATTTGGTCTCCAAAATCAAAATTTCCACTCGCATTTTACGTTTCAGACCATTCTGATCAACTTTGGTTCCATGTCTGTCTGTCTGTGTCTGTCGTGTGTCCGCAAATCCTTGTAACACGCTTATTTTCCACAGATTTCATCCGATTTGGATGAAATTTTCAGGGGAAGTGTGGGCTAGGGGGTAGACGGTCAGTTTCATCGTTCTTGACTCAATACCTCACTCTGCGCATAAATTCTACCAAACATCATTTTCTCACGCTCTAGTCGTCCGATCTCGCTCAAATTTGGATGATAGTTGGGGGATGACAATTTGATCATCTTATATCAATTTCAACATGCTTGTATCATTAATAGCTACTGCGCATGCGCCAATATGAAATCCTTGTAACAAGCTTATTTCCCACAGTTTTCATCCGATCTGGATGGAAATTTCAGGGAATATGCGGGCTCGAGTGTAGATGGTCTCCTGTCAGTTTCATTGTTGCCAAATCAATACCTCACTCTGCGCTTGCGCAAACGTAAATTCTATCATGCCCCATTTTTTCACGCTCTAGTTGTGTGATCTCGCTCACATTTGGATGATAGTTCGGAAGAAGATGACTTGATCATCTCATATCAATTTCAACACGATTATATCATTAATAGCTACTGCGCATGCGCCAATATGAAATACTTGTAATGACCTTAATTTTCACAGTTTTCATCCGATTTTGATGAAATTGTCAGCGAATGCGCGGTTTAGGTTGTAGATGGTCCCGTACCTATTTCATTGTTTTCAACTCATCAGTTCATTCTGTGCTTGCACAAACGTAAATTACATGAAGTATCATTTTTTCGTTTCTTAATTGACCAATTATTACATTTCACGCTACTTCTTGATTTACTCTTTTCCGCTATGGAATTTCGCAAGATCATATAAAACTTTTCAATGTTCTATACATTCATGATAGGTTAACGAGGAAGCAATGTGCCACACCCAACTTGGCAGACGTTTTTAGATTGTTCATGGGGATGGCTATCTTGGGAAAACCTCGACAACTGCTCTCATTGATTCGACGGAACGTCATTTCATAGATACTTGAGTGAATCACCTAAGAAGAACGTATTGTGTAGCTACTAGGGTAGGTATTTATTTAAGAGAACAGCGATCATTGTGGAAGTTTTACTCAACAAACAAGTAATTATCCGTTGTGTGATGGTTTGATATTCGGTGGCACGATGGTAGGTGGTTAAAATCGTTAGGTGGACGTTTGGATCTTTGAACTTTCCGAGTGCGTAGGTGGTTTGTTTGTGATTGGTCGAGAGATTTAACCCATTATTTCGTCGTCCTTAGCGACCACATTCATATAAGGATGCGTGGGTTTCGAAATAACCAACTCGTGGATGTACTCATTGCTTCACCCAATTCAGCTCGGTTTTATGTACCTAAGGCGCCGTATCGAGTCTACTGCTAATTGCCGTCAAAAAGTTACCCCTAGAAAATTTCTTAGAATCCTTATCTAGGGGATTGAGGAAATTTTAAAATTTTCCTCGTGTTTTTGACTTGGCGTAAGTTAAGTGGCTATAACGTCCTTAATTGAATATTTATACTCAAATTTTTAGATCATCGCTGGAAAAAGCGTTAAATGTCCTATCTCCCTAAAAAAATTTTCTAGGTGAAAAATTATTCCAAAAATTAAAATGTTTAGAAATGGTCCAATTTTTTTATGATTTTTCTCCACGGTAATTCTAAAAGTTTACCCAAAAACTCAGCTTTTCACAGGAGAGAAAAAGACGTGTTAGTGTATAAAAACGTGATATTTTTTCATAGAAATTTAGAATTTTCTTGATTAATGACCCCAAGACAAAAAGTCCAGTCATGCAGCATGACCTCATGAGCGAATTTTTGAAGAAATCTTCGACATTTCAGTCGCTATTGATCGTGTAGAGAAATTTTAGTTTATGATTTTGATAGACAAACATGGAATCAAATTATTAATACATGCACAGAGTAAACTCATCAGTTGTGATTACATTTTTTTTTTTTTTTTTTTTTTTTTTTTTTTTAAGCACCTACTACCTACGTTTTAAACAGCATGGTTCTAGGATTGGTTATACAGGGATACTTCCATAAGAGTAGTTCAATCTGAATTTGGACAATGTTTCATGCAAATATTACCGATGTTTACTACTAGCGAACGGCATTATTTCGATTTTTGACTGATTTTTCAACTTTGAAATTTTTGAAAACTTGATTCATTATCTTATAGGAAATTTTACGCTGATTCCGAATATACCACATGTTAGTATGATGAAAAAATTATTTCGCACAACAAATCGCAAAAAACAGACTATTTTGAAATTGTTTACTACATTTTTGAAAATTTCAACCCGAAGATGTAATCCAATCATGCTGGCCAACGAACTTGAACTTTCGTTTTGTGTCCTTAACATTTTAAAATTTGTTTGAAGTTTCTAGCACAATTCTACGGACAGTTATCGTCTGGAATGACACATACATACGTACATACATATATACATACATACATTAAAAAATGCGTTAAACTTCAGAATATGATTCAGAATAGCGTGAAACTGATTTCTGCATAAAATGTTTTCAAAAATTCACATTCTACAAATTTTGAGGCGAGAGCAATAGCTTAATTTTCTTCAAAAATTCGCTAAAATGATGAATTTGGGGTAGATCTGTGTAATGTTTCACGATGAATCGAATGGTAACACTTGCAGTTGTTCTCAACTCCCTTATAATCCGATTTAGCGGATTATGTAATAATAAATTCATAATTGAAAATGAAAGTCGCGCATGAGACGTAAGTAGGTAGTTGAATCAATTGAATACCCTGATACATTATTAAACGGAGCCTTAGGTAGTTTTTCATCTAACAAGTGGGATATACAGCGACTGCTCCGGAGTTTGGATTTTTAAAATCAGTTTTGTAGGGAAAAACAGTGGACAAGTATTTTTTCAGTTCTCTCAATAGGTTTTCTGTAGGAATAGGAAATATAGAAAAATCGGCAATGTTTTCAAACGTATAAAAAAGAGCAATTTTTATGTTTCTTTTTCTCAACAACTATTAGGCCGACCATATTCAAATGTTCAGGCGTACCTTCATCTGTGTATTTAGAAATGTGGGCTTTTTGGCGAATGAAATTCAGTTGATTCTGATACACAAAACCACAAAACTCAAAACAAGGCCTGTGGATTTCGGTGACACTAAATTCTGTACCTAAAAAAAGGGCAATCGAAATTTTTATGGTACTTCTAAGTTAAGTAAATCTATCTGAACATCTTGTAACAATTAGAACGAAATCGGTTGAGCAGTAAACAAATCGCTGCAAATTATTACCCAATGGTTAATTATTTCTGTGATAGATAATTCCCTTCTACGCAGATCATTGGTCTATAATTATTAAACCGCATCGTGCCTCCGAGAAGGGTTCACACTTTTACAGTTCCAAGACCTCGCGATTTTGCGCTTCACAGTAAACATGTTTAAAAAACGGGAAAATGATGCTTGAAGTAATTTACGTTAACGTATGCGCAGAATGGAGTAATGGTTTGAGAAAAATGAAATTGGTAGGGTACAATCTATAGCCTAACCCACAAATTCCCAGAAAATATAATCGAAATCTGATGAAAACTAGACCTTGTTTCTCGGAGTACACTTTCGCGCTTGCGCAGGAGCTAATAATAATGCAATCAGGTTAAAATTAAACATGGAATGACAAAACAATTTTCCCCCAACTATGCACCAAATTTGAGCGGGTTTGGACGTCTAAGGCGTAAAAAAATGGTGCTTGAAGGAATTTACGTTTGCGCATGAGCGAACCGGAGTAATGATTTGAGAAGTATGGAATTAATAGTGAACCATTTATAGCCAAACCCGCACACTTCCTGAAAATTTCATCAAAATCAGATGAAAACTGTGTTGAACTTAGGCTAGTTTTAAAACAATTATATATTCGCGTAAGCGCAATACCTACTAATGATAGGATTATGTTAAAATAGTTAGGGAATGCTCAAATTAACCTCTTCCACCTATCCTCCGAATTGTGCGAAATCGGACAACGAGGGTGTGAGAACATGATGGTTGATGTAATTTACGTTTGCGCATGCGCTGAGTGAAGTATTGATTTTCGAACAACGAAACTCATACGGGACTATCTTCACCCTAACCCGCACATACCATGAAAATTTCATAAGAACCGGTTGAATATTGTGAAAATTAATCTTGTTACATGGATTTGCGGACATAAACAGATACACACACTGAGATAGGGAGAGAAAGACACGTAACGAAGTTGTTCAAAATAGTCTAAAACGTAAAATGCGAGTGGAAATTTTGCCACTGGAAAAAAAACAGCCGTTTGATTTTAGTGGAGACCACAACTTTTGAATCTCTCGAAAGTGAAAACAATGGTTCCGCTACCTATAGGTAGATTTGGGAACAATTTAAGTGATGAAATTTAGCATTTAGGTACCAATACTTCACTAGTAGGTACATCTGGTACATCGTACGGACAATAGTTGATCGTTTTCGTAACGTTATAATAAATTCCATTGGAACTATATCACCTGATAATTCCAATATTGGCATTATATCAGCTAATATTTTCTAGACAATTTTTATGTATTCCAGTATCACTATCTAGCGATTTTTGATGGAATTTCGAGCTTGATCGTCTGTTCAATAGATCCGCTAGCAGCGCGTGATTTCTCTATCTTCTCGCGGTTAGAAATGTGAAGGTTTTTTTTTCGATGTTCAAGCCCTTAGGGAATGCGAACTATTCAACGTACAGCGTTGCGGGTGGTTTTAATCGATTCTTTGTGATTAAATTTATCATTGACAAGCAAAAAATTATAACTGTTACCTACTTGAAAAGTTTTCGAGACCTCGATTTTTTGAATGTTTAGCCCTTTAATACAACCCTTTTAAAAATAGACGCCGAGCTTCTAGGACCGTCTAGACCCCAAATGTGATATTTAACACAAGTTTCATATAGTTTGGCCTAGTATTTTCGGAGAAAAGCCGCGGACGGCGGACGGACGGATTTTTTTAAATTAGATTTTTGGATTCTTCGCATCTTGAAACGTAGGTAAACCAAAAAAATTTCAGGGGGTATCAAATTTTTTTTTCTTGGTTGATTACTAAGGTTCATTATTGGGAATGATAAACCAAAAGGAACATTTTTTTGCAGAAACTGCGGACTTTTCAGGTGAGCGGTTTTTATGACAGCTGCCGTTTGGCAGGTCTGAACACTTAGTTCTCTCTCTCAAGTAAGAAAGTTCCGTGTCGGTAATATGGATACTTCAGTACTTATCCGTGATTGTATCACTTCTCAACGCGTTATTTCAACCCACGAATTGTATATCTTCTGAATGTAATTGAAGAAGGTTATGACTGTTATGAGTGATGGCCTTGCTGTGGCCTTTAGTCGCTTGAGCACAGATTTTTTTTTAAATCGTAGCATGTTCTGATCATTGGATTTTAATTTTGTTTTCAGCCAAATGAACAGAATTTAAAGAAAAAAGAAAAACTTTTTTTTTGTTTGTACTACTTTGTAGGACTGTGAGTTTCTTACTGGACATGATGCCATCCACGAATGAGTATAGAAGTGAACTGCAACATCATGTAGGTACATAATAGTTATTACGAAAAAGACATAAGTTAAAAACTTTTTAAGGGGTGACTTTGCGGTAATATCCATGGAAGAAGAAGAAAACATGTTCTTATTAGAAGTAAGTACAGAATCGGTCCCACATTTGTAGGATCGCTTGATAAGTTCATCCACTCACATTAAAAAAATTCTATTAATTTAAATAATAATCTTCACGGGGAGAAAAGTGAAAGAATAGTATGAAAAATAGCTACCCGACTAAGAATCAATCCTATCGAAAAAACAGAGCGGAAAAATAATACTTCAATAAAAAACTGAAATTAAAGAAGTTGAACGTTGTCTGATTCCACGAAAATAAAGAGTTACAATAGTAGATCGATTTCGACGGTTCGGTCATCACAATACCACAAACAATACCAAACTATTATGTTATTATTATTAACTGTTATTGTTTGTTACTGATGATGGCCTAACCATCGAAATCGATCCAACATTGTAACTCTTCATTTTTGTGGAATTAGGTAGACAACGTTCTCCTTTAACTTCCTTTTTTTTTTATTGGAATGGGTTTCCACAACTTTGTCGTGAGTGGTTTAGTTCGTAAAGTTAAATTTATCATTCTACCGTGATACGAACGCAATAATCTATCAAATCATTCAACTCATTGGTACAACAGGCTCTTTCGAATGATCACTTCAGTCACTTCTGTGTCATTTTTTGTTCTCATGTTTAGTATTTAAACATACAGACGGACTAAAGCCCAAATACAATAAATTATGTGAACAACTACAATGATTATAAGAACACAATAAATATGAACAAGGAAAACAACATTTTTTGGAAAATAAGCTGAAACATCGTAACTATCGAAATTATAAGTTTAAAACACGTCTTATACTTATTAATTTCTAAGCTGGAGGAAAGCAATTCAAAATCGTTCAAAAACAGTACAAAAATGGGACACTCACAGCTGGTTTAAAAAATTGGAATTTCTTATAGGTACTCGTGGGAATTTCATGTTCAGGCAGTTTTTTCACCAAATGAATTCTATTAAAAAATTTTGATGTGGCAATAGATAGGAAAGAAATTCAGCGCTCTCTCCAGCGGGATCCTCAAATTTAAACTTACTGTTTCAACTATTGTAGTTATTGCTGTTAAAGTGACTTAAGGCCGAAAACACGAAACGAATCTCAAAAAATGAATTTCTCGAAAACTAAGCGTTTACAAAAGAATCTCTAAGAGGAACTTTCGATCAGAAATGAGCTCTAGAAATACGCCCTGAATTACTGACCATATTATGCGAGACACCCTGTATATAGGCAATAACAATAACAATTGTATTTATTTGTATCCTTTTTCCTTGTTACTTTTTAGGGACTCTGCGCAAGGCATTTGAAGTAACAGAGTGAGATCGATGAGGGAGTGACAACCACTTCCGGTCGTAGGCGGTTTACTAGCCCGCCATCCTCCTCCTTCAAATCAATGGGTCGACTTGTCTCTCTGTCGAAATTAAAACGACTGTGCGACATAACTGTATAAACAAATTTTGTTCTGTGATTTGATACGAACTAAATCACTCGTGACGAAGTTGTGGAAACCCATTTCAAAATGGAAGTTGGTGAAAAAAACGTCTATTTCCACGAAAAATAAAGAGTTAGGTACAATGTTAAATCGATTTCGACGGTTCGGCCATCATCAGTAATAAACGATGACTGAAGACAAATTAGAAAGGACACAGCTTTTATAGTCATTGGTGAAGGGAGATTGAATCCCATTGGTCAAGTGAAAGGAAAGGGGCAGGAGGTACAACCAATTAAATGCAAACAAAGTGATGGGAGATTATAGCTAATCAGATGAAGTGAAAGGGGGGAAATAACTCAATATGGTTTCAACAGTGTGATGGGATAATTCCAAGCTTTATAGAAATGGACTTATCAGTGGTGATATATATTGAGGTATATTCTCATTTAAACATTTACCAGATCTGTCACTATTGATAATTTCGAATTTTTCAAGTACATTCAACATACCTCCCTTTGGACAATAGTGAAGAAATCCTACAAACTGTCTATCTGTCAAATCAAAATTGTAACTGTGATTGGATTCCTTCCTTCCTGTAGACTTACCCTTATTTTTTTACTTGAAAAATTCGAATGATGGCCTAACTGTAGAAATCTAATTAACATTGTAACTCTTTATTTTTCGTGGAAATAGACAACGTTTTTTTCACTAACTTCCGTTCTGTAATTTGAGCTCTGGAACTGTCGAACTAATCTTTTCTTCCACGTTGCTTGATTATTTGGCGAACAAACGGATTTTTCATGTCGATTATGTTTTTTCGAATCACATATAGGTATAAGGCATATAGGAATGAACAAAATTTCTCTCTTTCTTTTGCCATATTCTTTTTCAATACTTAACCCTAATCATCGACCAAGTTGAAAAAACGATTCAATACATATGTGTAGATTCAAAAACGTGGACCGAAGCTTATGAAACTTGGATTAAAACTCACGTGCGGCATAGAATCTCGGGATCACTTTGAAACACAAAAATTTTCAGATTATAAAAGGAGTACTTTTGAAACTCAATTTATTTGATAGATTTCATTTCGAAGAATTGAATAGTAGGTACCACTCGGATCGATGTTGTTTAACTCTCCCAAGGGGCAGGAAAAAAGACCGCAAACATGTGTGCGATCGAGATGAGAATATAGTCTTGATGAGAGGTATGTGTAGTGAAAATCCCCTTATAGGAGATCGAATCAGCTAATGTAATTGTGGGATTCCTTTGCAGATTTTTTTTTTGTTTTTTATTTTATTTTTTATTTAACAACTCAACTAATTTTTGAAGAAAGTGAAGCAATTCCAATGGCTCCAAAAAATTGTATTACACACTTTTTTTCGTCAAAATTTTCTTCAAGGATATCCGAGGCATTTTGAAACGATTCCTGGATTTTATCGCTATTTCTCAGACACAAGACGATAACTCTCCTTAAAATTGAGACAAAAAATCCGTTCTTTTGCCCGAACATCGAGTATTCCAAAAGAAATTATGGGTTTGTTGGGCAACATTTTTGAGCTCATTAAATTGGTTACATTTCAAAAATTTGCTGAAATAATCACTAAAAATCGCAAAACGACTAGAAATGGTTAAATTTATATTTTCAGCTCAATTTTACTCAAACATTATGCTGAAAAATGTACTTGAATTCCATTAAAATTCCGGCCCTTAATACCGTTGTTTTCATTGGTAAAATCTGCCCTTAGTCATGGCTTGACTCAGTAAGTTGTTAGTTTGAACTTTTAACGTGACGGCGGTGCGGGTTATCTCTCCTTCAAGACTCGTGAGCTGTGCGGGTTTTGCCTATCCTGTCGTTCTATTTCACGGGAAGTGCATATTATTTTCTTTGCAGTTGCACCGACCATATACATTCCTTATACGACCATTATACATACCTACATTCTAGCGGTATACTACGATTTGCAACTGTATAATGCAGTTGATATGTAGCAACTACTAACTACTTTTTTAATTTAATTTTTTTTAGTCTGTAGTTTGGAATGAGATATATCGCCTTCCAAGGCAGAGTATCGTAAGCGACATTTTTAGCGTTTTTGAGTTAGGCATACCGTTGGATTCGTCTCAAGGCCTATTCTTTGGTGAAAAAAATCGTAAGCGTCAGTACGTTCTAAATGACCCAAAAACGGGATTGAAGTATTGCTATCGCAACCACCACGGCGCTATATGTCCACAAATGTCTTAACCGCCAATACATTGTTTGGAAAGATGTATCCTCCACTATCGTAGCTATCGTAACCACCATCATGAAAAACAAAATAGGTATCTTAAGTGACATCGCTTACGATGCTATTTTCGGTAGCTGAAATCTAACTCACTTATCGCAAGCACCAACCAAAAGCATCTTAATCACCAAACAGTAACTTGCCCTACCTATGGACGGACCAGTGAAGCGTGGATAGTATTTATTTTTATTTCAATAGATTTCTTTCGTTAGGTGCTTGCTTTATTTGTTAGTTATCTATAGGCCATTAATTAAAACGAAACAGCTAATACTGACGCTTCTGTTTTAATAATTTGCAACGTTTCCAATTTCTCCACACATATGTATGAATTTATATTACTGTACTGTAATGCTGTTTCTCATGTTCCCAGGTAAGATTGTACATTCTCAATTTGGCATCGGAAATTCCAGGTAGATATCAAGACAACCTGTCATGCATGCACCTAATTAAACCTTGCATGTATCAAAACAACCTGTCATGTATGCACCTAATTAAAGCTTGCATGTTCACACAATGATAATAACTTACTTAGATTCTACGCTTGAATAAATGAAATTGGGGCAGCTTTTATCGTTCCTACAACAAAGGACGCTATTCGTATATATTTTGTTCAGTAATAAGAGAAGTAATAAATAATTCATTTTCAGAGCTTATCATTCTTCTGTTATCATCACCATTATTGTTCATTTTGTGATCGATTAGTTATCTAAAACTGTTGCTATAGGTGTATCGTTTTGCCAGTACAAAGAAATTTTCCCATAAATCCGCACACTCAAGGCCACTATTACATATTTGTTGCACAAAACTGGTTTTCTATATCCGATGCTCCCTAGTTAACGATAACACACACCGTCCGTTTTATACTTCATGTTGTAGCATGGTTGGTGTTTCGCGAGGAAACGAAGTTGGCAATCTACCTACTAATGTTTGCAGATTACGTTTGCGCCAGAAGGGTGAAAATAAGCCGAAAAATTCTACGTTTGCGCCAGTCCTAGCACTACGATTGCGCCAGTCGTAAACCCGTGCGCCAATAATTTTTTTAACTCACGGTTTGCGCCGCTCCAAAAACCTTCATTTGTGCCAGGGCTTCGTTCAGCAAGAAACGTCAGAAAGTAGTACAGGGTTTTCTTATAAATTCAATAGTAGCGGTTATAGTTTTTAATCTGTGCATAAATTAGTTAACTCACATTTTCCTAAATTCTAAAATTTAAAGTTCATACAATTTTGATAGATAGTCTCATTTAGAAAAATAGTCTTTGGCTCACAAGTGGTTCACAAGTTTTTTTCATCCTAGAAAAAGTAGAGAAAGATCATTTATCGAATTTTCGAAGAAAAAATGTGCTATTGAGATGGCTTCAAAATTTAAAAATTGCGGGAGACCCCCTCAAGATGCATGTCATATATCTGCTCTCTGAGCCGTGCTGCATGATTCCACACAATAATATGTATATATTCCTAAGTTTCTTGTGTTATTTATTTATTTATACTATTTATAAGATATGAAACTGGATATGTCTTTTTTGTTGCATTTTTCTGTTTTCTATGCACGGGGGGATGTCGGCTGAGTGGGGGGATCTTCTTGGGATTTTCCGGTAGGGTGTATAAGTGAATTTAAAATTTTCTAATCCCAGCCGAACCATGGGCCGTAGGGCGGGAGGGGGTCGAAATAATGGTTAATGTGCGCTTTTTGGACTTCCCCGCTTCCCCTACCCCTCTAAACGGCCGTCCAAAATTCCGGGAAAATACCGGTTTCGTAGGTTTTCCTACGAGGAAGACGACGGCGCGATCGGATCGCGAAAAAAGTATCGGGAAATGCGTCAAAAAAAAATTAAAGAGTACGGACCTGTTTTCTCGAAAAGTCCGACGAAAAACTTGGTTTTTTCTGATTAAAATATACCCCATTAACGTACGTTTTTCGGGACGGTTTTCGCGGGCAAAATACAGGTTTGAATCCACCGATTCTGAATCCGAAATCGGATGTCGAAAAAAGTGACGGGAAGTTGGTCAAATTGCGAGGGGAAGGGAGGCGAAGCGATTAATATGACAAGTTAATCCAGCCCGCCGCCGTTTCACAACGTTGCTTACCAGAAGAGACTCGATGACTCATAGGGGGTTTCCCATTTGCACTTCTACGCAATACCTTGTGAGCGAAGCGAGCAACATCCCCTATATGCCATTTAATGGGGGGCCCAGGGGGCTTGCCCCCCGGCTGGACGTGGAGGCGAGCGTAGCGAGCCGGAGCGGCTAGTTTATTTTGAAGTTGGGTGAAGTGAAGCTGAAGTTGGGTGAGGGCTTCTTGCAGGCTGGTGGGATTGGTGGGTAGCAACTTCTGTTTCTCCCGAAACATCGCCTGTTTTATGGCTTCAACGTCCGGTTTCAGCAGATGCGTATTCTCAATGGAACTCAGATAGGTAGGTAGATTACGTCTATCTCATTCAACTGAAGGTTCGAAAAACTTTTTTTCTCCTCATCTATCCAGTAGATTATGTCTATCTCATGGTCTTACTGCCTACCTCTAGAAAACTTGGTCTAATACGACTGGCGCAATCGTAGTTCTGGAACTGGCGCAAATGTCTGTGGACATGTTGGGGACATTTCCCCAATTCCGATTCGCAGCAAACGTATGCCTCTTGCCTTCCCAAACTGGCACAAACTTAGTTGTATGTGTCAGCGCAAACGTAGTCGTTTCTTAATCTGACTGGCGCAAACGTATGGTAGCCACTCGTGTTTAGATAGGTAGGTACTTTGTTCATTGATTTGGGTTCCTATAAAAGAAGCCCTATACCTGTTAGTGATATACCTACTGTAGACAGTATTTGATCTATTCGAGGGAGAATCAATGGTTGGGGGGGTTATTTGCACGTACATCAATCCTCCATGCTCAACACTGATTCAGCAAATACACGACGTACCTGTGAGACCCATTTTCCAGGTAAGTTTTTAACTTCCCTCATCCTTTTTTGTGTAATAGAACTTTTCTATTTGGTGTTCCGACCACCCGTGTTTTCTGTATCTCATTCATACTCTACTATAGTCTTACATCTCCTAACTCTATGTACCTACCTCTGCACTCCAGGCCAGTATTTCAGGCACATCTCAACGCACTGGTCATGAATGGCCAATATGTCAGTTACAATACATAGTTTTCTGATTTCTGGATACCTTTTATATACCTACCTATTGATATGGAAAGCTTTTACTTTAGTGTATATCCTGTTTTTCAACTCACCATAATTAAGACTAATTTGTTGGTATGTAAATCACCCTGAGCACCCGTCATTATCAAATATTACGAGTTTATTACTCTTCATCGGGTTCTCAGTTAATTTGGTCTAAAATGTTGAATAAGTGTTCTCCATTTCATTTATTAATCCATCAAGTTCTTGGCGACGATCCATGAAGCTACTGAGATGAGGTAGTTCGGTATCGATTGGTTGGGATAGGGTAGGGAAAGCTTTTCCATTCATCTCGAGAATACTTATAAATAACTATGGAGGTTCGCCCACCCATTTTCCCCATTGAGCGGTGTGCAGCGTGTGTGTATAAGTAACTTCACAATCTTATTAGAACGGACCACCGCGCGGGGTCGATCGATTAAAAGCCTAACCTGATACTTTGATTATTCAGCTGAAACATAATTTCTGAGAGTAATTGGCCCAAGAAATTGATATCAATTTTGATATTATAAATAAGACGCCTAATTAGGCAATAGAAACTTCATACAAATGAGAACACATTAAACAAGATAAGATTTAGATAAACATTACAAACATCATAATTAATATTATTATGGGACACAAATCAATAAATAAACCAAAAGGAAGTTTGCCTAGTGATAACTAGCAAAAGGTACGTCGTATATTCTATGCACTGTACATAGTTTGGCGGTAATAAGAATTTTTTTCAGAGAAGCTTTGAATCGATTGGCTGACATCTCGCGAAGACTTCGTGGAGGATGGTTTAATATAAACATATACAAAAAATAAATAAAAATATAAAAGGCTAATGGTTAAATATCAGTAAAATATCAACTTGCAGGGGATTTAATTTTAGTGTTGTAGAAAGACGAGTTGATGATGGGCGCAGATAGCCCCGAAACGTGTCTCATATCAATGAGTGTCATCGTAATAGCTATAATTCTTATTGTCAGGTGCGTGTGAAACACAAGCGTTGACATACAAAGTGGGTATAGCCATGACGTTTAGATTCGGGAAGAGACCTCGACAACTCTCATTCCAGTCTAACCCTCTTCTTAATATCTGAACTTTTTTTGACATGGATATGTCTTTTGGCTGGGGGTCAAGGAATTTTTCGCGACACTTTTTTTTCCCGACCGACACTTTTTCTCCCGACCGACACTTTTTTTCCCGACCGGCACATTTTCTATTGATTTTCACGTACAACCAAGGCGTTACTAGGGAGGTGTAACTCCCATAGTTTTCATAGTAGGAAAATCGTTCGCCACTTTTTGGAATGCTCTCATTTTACCACGACATTTCATGATCTCTAAGCCATTGTAGTGTCAAGGAATGCTGATTTATTACTCCAAGTTAAAAACTAATATTGTTTTGTAACCATAATGTGAAAAGAAGGCACTACATGGTTGGTATACAATTGAGTAGTAGGTACCAACTGGTAAGCAGTAGGTACTAGACATATCCATGATCTTTTGTTTTTCCCATCAAGGGAGAAATTATAATGCTTGATTTCGAAAACACTGTCTCCTACAGAACAGCGACACTCCTCAGTTGAAAAAGAGGCATTTTCTTTCAGTAGGCGCCTACGCCTAAATAATGATATACCTACGATTTCATATTAACTGGTCCATTTCTAAATATTTGACATGGATATGTCTTTTGGCTGGGGGTCAAGGAATTTTTGACATGGATATGTCCTTTGCTCTGAGGGGGTCAACCAAAAATTTCCTTGACGCAAAATTTATGTCACGATTTCAGTGTTTTTCACGTACAACCCATCCGTTGCTAGGGGAATGGAACCTCCGCAGTTCTCATCGCACAGAAATCGTTCGCCACTCGTTGGAAAGCGCTTGGTTTATGTGATAAATGTTCACATCTCAAGCTACCAATTTCCCCCTCCTTACGTACCAGGCTACATTCCTAAACTAAGTTGATTGGACTATAAACAATTTTCGTTTGGCGGAAACTAAATAGCGTCTGTATTGGAGAAAAAATAACTTTAACAGTATTTATTTATGCTTTTTGTGCCTCCAAGAATAATAAAATGAATTCGTTATCCTACATTTCGTCACCTACAGTCCAAAGTTAAAGGATTTGTTTACAACTCTCGAGGACAACCGTTATGAAATCCCCAATCGAAGACAAATCCATGTAACATGGTATCTGCTTGTAAAGCAGATAGTGAAACTCGTTTACGAGTTTAAGACATGAAAAAAGGTCGGTTTTTTATTTATTTTTTATTTTTTAACAGTCTAAATATTACTTCGAGTGTGGAAAGTTTCTCCAAAGGATTATTCCTTAACAGACTCTGATTTGAAGGCATGCACCATGTGGATTATCACAGGGGAAACTGCTTTAGTTAGCCTCCTAATAAAGATGCGAGAGGAAACCTTGGAAGAGAGAGCCCTCATGTGTTTTGCTTGCGATTAAATGTTTTCAACTTCCAACTGAGGTACATAGGTTGACCGATTCGGCTAATTTACAGTTAAACTGAAACTGAAGGCCCTCCGTCTTATTTATGTTGAGAACCAATGCGTTAGCAGAGCACCAGTGTTTTTACTAGGGTGTAACGCGTAACATTAATTTTTTCAAATTAACTATCAGATAATTTTCTGAAGGCCCATCTATGACGACGTAATGTCGTCGGCAAAGAGAAATGAATACGCCCTGTCTTGTGAATAGAAAGCTAGATCATTTATGTACGAACTAAATCACTCGCGACGAAGTTGTCTATTTCCACGAAAAATAAAGAGTTACACTGTTAAATCGATTTCGACGGTTAGGCCATCATCAGTAACAAACAATAACTTATTGTTAATAACAACTAACTTATTAACAAATAACAATTAATAACAAATAGCTTATTGATAATAAGTTATTGTTTGTTACTGATGATGGCCTAACCGTCGAAATCGATTTAACAGTGTAACTCTTTATTTTTCGTGGAAATAGACAACGTTTTTCACTAACTTCCGTTTTTCATTCATGTACTGTATTAATAAGCATGAGCCAAGACTTGCTTTATCCCACATGGAATGGGTACTTAGCAGAAGTTCGCCGTTGTAAATAACCGATTGTCTCCCTCCCTCTAGATATATTAGCTGAAAAATGAGGGTCCCTTTCCTGACATTCCCTAAAGACAACTTCTCCATAAGTACCTACGTTACTCTTGTTCAGTTTCAGTTTCCACTATTCATGTACCTATTGCCGTAATTTCTCTTTCAGAAACCAACAGGATTATTGTGAAGTGTGATTACGGATGTTTTCTTCACATCTACCATGCTGAGGGAAATAGTGAAAATGTTTACCACTCATGTCAATGAACCTTCGTCTGTTCGGCCCCGTAAGGTCGTTTCTTCCCTGGGAAAAAAAACTGATCCTTAAAGAGGCCCATTAGGGCGAAAGAGGTAGTTAGGCGCTGAGGGAAACAACAACGGAAATTTGATCTTTAAAAAAATAGAAGAGGAATAGACAATCTCACTCGCCAGTACATTAATCTTTTGGACCATACATTCGTGATGACCTATCCACTCCGATTCCAATTAGTTGTAGAATGACAATATCACAAAGAAAAATAAATTATCACCTTGGATGATAAATATGGTGGCGTTGAAAACTAAAACCGCTCGTTCGAAACGAATCCTATCGACCTTATTTTTCAAATGCAGCACGTGGATGAGGAAAGACGGTAAAGTGTCACCGTGGCTTTATCGACACTCAGAAAGGTCGTCATTCTTACCTTGTGTCGCGGAAGAATGTTTCATTACCGTTAACGATTTGGAGTGTGTTATGCTTATTTTCAAGTTCTTTGATCGGACAGCGAATGTAGCCAATTTACTTTTGAAGTACCTATTTGCGTGACAACAATTAACTACGCTGGAATGTAATAATTAACTACACTGGAACGAACAGAGACTTGCAAACGAATCGATGATAATAATGGTGACGACATTGTAATTGTAGTCAGTTTTGACCGGAACCTATTAAGAATATTTGATAAGTTTTGTGAACATTATAGCATTCTCACTTATTGTAACATGGATATGGACAATTAGTTTGTGACAAAATGATGAGAAAATATTATTTGAAGTAGTGTATATCGCACATTATTCACCACAATGTCTGTCCTGATTAATAGCCGACATAATGATTACAGCAGACCTTCTAACAACTTTGTCGTTACGGGAAATATCATACCTACTTGATCGAATAGTTTTGGATGTTTTCATTCGATAAATAATTCAACGTTCGCACTTGCGTAGTATCTTAGCTGATGTAATGACGAAGGAACTCATTAGCAAATAATGAGACCACATTTTAAACTCTTCTGTTCGTTTGTTTCGCCCCTGCGCCTTGCACTGCATTGTTTGCATGCAACTTCATCCTACTGCAAATTAGATGACCTTTGAATAAAATTATGATTTAAAAATAGTTTTTATTTCATATAGGGATGTTTTTAAACAGCATTCATATCATGAAACGGGTATTGTTACATGATAATATTTATTAAATGGATTTTGCCTAACTACTGCGTTACATACCGTTGCTAGTAACGGTACTACTACAATGAATAATCATTGATTACCTAAATCAGTATAGTGTCTTATTCAATTAAATACTAGAGATCTGTTACGCATGAACAATCAAAAACGTTGGAGATTAATTTAAAGAAACCAAGTTAAGAACAGAAAGGCCTTTTTGTAAAGTATTGTTATAATTTGAACTGTCCAAATAAAGAAAAGAGTCGAAAAATTCGGATGATTTGTAGTAGCGTTCATGATAGTATAATTTGTGAAAATAGGTATATTAAACTAATAACATTGATTCATTAATTAAATTTTTAATCAATCCAAATAAAGGCAAACTTCACTTTTTCTCTACGTTAAAGGAAGCAGTTGATGATGTTTTTGGCACATACAAGGATGACAAACGACACCGTTTCCCAAGAAAATGTCCAACTGTGCGATATTGCTTCCAAGTCTACTTAACGGTAGCGGAAGCTTTGTTTTCACTTCCGGGAGAAACTGAAATCTTTCTTCTTCTGAAAAATTTCCACTCGCATTTTACGTTTTTGACCATTCTAAACTACTTTGGTTCCGTGTCTGTCTGTCGGTGTGCGTGTCTGTGTGTGAGTATGTCGTGTGTCCGCAAATCCTTGGAACAAGCCATTTTCCACAGTTTTCATCAGATTTGGATGAAATTTTCAGGGGATGTGCGGGCTAGGAGGTAGACTCTCCCCTATCAGTTTCATCGTTCTTGACTCAATACCTCACTCTGCGCATGCGCAGTACCCTATCAGTTTCATTGTTGCCTAATGAATACTTCATTCTGCGCAAAATTAAATTCCATTATGCTCCATTTTTTCACACTCTAGTCGTTCGATTTCGCTTAAATTTGGATGATAGTCGGAAGAAGATGAATTGATTACCTCATATCAATTTCAACACGATTGTATCATTAATAGCTACTGCGCATGCGCCAATGTGAAATACTTGTAATGACCTTAATTTCCACAGTTTTCATCAGATTTTGATGAAATTGTCAGCGAATGCGCGGTTTAGGTTGTAGATGGTCCCGTACCTATTTCATTGTTTTCAACTCATCAGTTCATTCTGCGCTTGCACAAACGTAAATTACATTGAGTATCATTTTTTCGTTTCTTAATTGACCAATTATGACATTTCACGCTACTTCTTGATTTACTCTTCTCCGCTATGGAATTTTCCAAGATCATTTAAAACGTTTCCATGGCCTATACATTCATGATAGGTAAACGAGGAAGCTATGTGCCAAACCCAACTTGGCAGACGTTTTTATATTGCACCATTGAAGGGGCTCACGTCTTTGCCGATATTTCGATTCAATATACCTAACGCCTTTCACTGTACCTTCAAAGGACTGTGACAAGACGCTGTGTTGGCTTTCAGTGCTTTTCTATCCAATTTACCTCCGTTCCTTTTCATCTTGTCAAGGTACACAAGATTGCCTTAAAGTTCGAAGAATTCGATTAGATTTACTCACTTCTCAACATTTTGTCACGAGCAGGGAAATTGATTCCACCTTCTTCAGGATACGACACGCAGAACTGTCGTTGGTTTCCGTTGGTCTTCATGAAGTACATCATGTAACAACAGAAGGTATTCCATCCCGCCTCGTATCCGATGAGAAAATGATATCCCACCCATATAACTTAAGAATTGTATGAACTCAAGGTTTTTGAATTGGCACCTAAGTTTCGGATGTTCGGAATGAAATAGTTTTATCCTGATGTTTTACCTAGGTAGTGTATGAAGTAGTTTTCTATCAACAGTTCATGGTTGAGATTTAACGCTACGAAGTTACATTAGGTTATGACCTTCCATTGTCTGAATAAAATCGTAATATTATGAGGTAATTTTTATAATTTTCCTCCGTTTCTACTGGCTATATATACTCTCTCTGATTTTCTTACCGTTGGCATGTGCTAGCTTTTTTATATACACCCCCCCCCCCCCCCCCACCATCGCACTCTTTCCCACTCTCGAAAAAAAAGCAGCAATGCGCATCGTGGGTTCGAATATATATATTATATATATATATATATAAATATATATATATATGTATATATATATATTCAATCAATTTTTAAGGAAAAACAACAATTGACAACATGAAACTAATTTTTTATATTTCGGCTTATGCCTTTTTCAAACTACGAGAAAAGAATTTTGATTTTTGTTAATTGGTGAGAAAAATCTCCATGGCAAGATTTTCTCACCAATTAACAAAAATCAAAATTCTTTTCTCGTAGTTTGAAAAAGGCATAAGCCGAAATATAAAAAATTAGTTTCATGTTGTCAATTGTTGTTTTTCCTTAAAAATTGATTGAATATGTATATGCTCTTGTAGAGCCATTTCATGCGGTTATATTGTGTATATATATATATATATATATATATATATATATATATATATATATATATATATATATATATAATATTTACACTCATCATACATATCATTTATAAACAATTATTACAATCATGGATGGAACACATGGAGGAACATTCAGAAAATTTGAGAGTTCCTGCATGTTTCTGCTTCTAGGTATGAGTGTTGTAAATTTCTCCTATATCTTGTGAGGTGTTCCAGTGAGTAGTCGGGGCTGCTATTTCCACCCACTTGAACCCTAATAGTGAACGGAACTCACACAATCAATGTGCAAGGCATCTGTGATTAAATTTCAGTTCCCCTGCAGGAGATTCGTATCGCGTACGATTCATTAAGGCTACTCAGATTCTCGTCACGTCCTCTCGGAAAGTTAAGAGCACTTTCTTTTCTCGGCAGCATCAGACTCCCAAAAATTCTTCCTTTAAGTTAATCTACGGAAATTGTTCACGGTGATCCTACTTCCTTTTCCAGAGATGCTAGTGACACGATTTCATCCCTTAATTATTTTCGGTAACTAATCAAGGCGCCTGCGTATATTGACCAATTGAAATGAGATTAGGTATATTAGTTTTTTCTGTATGAATAAATGTTTTTGATTTATCATTTCAAATTACCAACCTTTGTAGTCGGTCGAGGAAAAAATTAAACCCCCTCAAACACGTAGATTCCAAAAATCGAAGATAGCTTTCTATGAATTGAATGAGCTCACCCAGGTTGCTGTTGTTCATTCGTTCCCTTTCTATAAAGGCCGGGACACACTTGTCATATATTCCTCCGATCCGACGCCAACCTGATGTTGCCCCAAGCATCGGATCGGTGCGGGATCGGAAAGGGGTGAGCACATGCTACCGAGTCCTCTCAGATTTCCGTCTCCGATTCGACCCTCGCCAGTCTCGATTCAAACGACATCGTGGAAAGTTTAAACGCTCTTATATTTTTTCTTTCTGTTGAGCAATTTGTTTTTTCTTGTGTATCTAATTTTTGGCCCTTTAGAATTTCTCACAAAAATATTGTTTCTCAATAATATTTCCCCAAATGAAATTGTTGATCTTGGCTATGGCCATTTTATGACGTTTGTAATATATATACTTCTGTTTCTGACGCTGCCCTCTTTGAGGGCAAAGCTTTCAAGTTTTTCGTTGTTTGTAGATCTCCTGATGATGGCCACATGTGGTGACCGAAACGTAAAGAAATATTACAATGGTTATAAAGATTTTGTTATTATTTCTTTTTCCTTGGGCCGAATCCCGACTATACACAATTATCAATAACTTTGAGACACCTTCGCATTATTTTCTTTACTCAATTTGTATATATACCAAGAAAAACTGATCTCATATGGGTAGATATATTAATGAATAGTTTTATATACAATTGTTGCATTTGACACATCAGTCAAAAAGCCATGTTACATTTATAATTACATTTTACTTATACATCCAAAATGCTTCGCTAATCTAAGACGTTTCGTTAATAGGCAACACCCTTCACCCCTTTCACCTGTTAACTATAAATTGGACTGTCACTCCAACTTCTCGTTTGGGACCGTCATCGACAGTATTGATAGATGTTGGGACAGGACGAAGCTGCCTGGGAAGGAGGAACAGGGCCAATGGGTTTTCTGAACTGGGTCACGCCCTAGTCCACCACCCTCTGCTTGGCAGCGCCACCAGCGGTTCAGTGCCCCTCAAAACCAACCCTCCCCGAAGATCCCTACACCTAACGATTATTCCAGACCTAGAGCATTGATTGTGCATGTGAACTGAGAATATAATACGCCTGCTGCCATTACTTTTTGACCTGTTGTTTCTCAGAGAATTGTGCGTTTCCTCCAGGGCAGTTTGGAATCATTTTAAGGTATAAATTTCAAAATTGTCACATGTAGGTTCTAGGTTGTCATGATTCATATTAGACCTGGTCCACGGGCCACTCCAGGAAGGTGCTCACTGCTTCACAGTGGGGTAGCCCGGGGTTTGTTATGACCTTGAATATATCCTTGGACACATTTGCCTCTCTCTTTCATTCACCTAACCGTAAATCTCAATTTTATTGCACCATTTCACTTTTAACTTCAGCACCCTAGTAAATGGGTACTAGTCCTATAGGCACGTGGGTTAGTTCCGTAAATTCGTTAAAAATTATCAAATGTCATCACCACCAACCTTCAAAGTACTATTGATTAAAATATTATGCTTGAAAGTATTCGTACGAAATTGCGCAGTCTTAGTCGTAGAGTTATTTGTAGAAAACACGTCGATGTTTCCTGTATTACGTTACTCACATTACAGTTAACTATTAACTACATGTTAATTGAAGAGCGACAATGTAGGGTGTTGAAGAAAAGAATACTGTCTTGAATGAATACTAACACAAAACCAACATGATGTACGAACGAATCTCATTGTTTATGGCACAATATATGTATTACTTGGTTGCTGGATTACTAAGTTAAATTATTCTTGTACTCTAATCTCTTAGCTATTTGTAGTCAAGTATAGTCGAAGAAAGATGTATTCGAAATAGATGACCTTGGCATTGTTTGCTATTATGTGAACTGGGATTTGAGCGAACTTGCATCATTCTGCCTATAAAGAGTTATAAAATGGTATTCCTAATAAAAACGCCTCACGCCTTGGCTATAGTGGAGCTTTAATGAGAGGTGGAATAGCTTAGGAGAAAAAGTAGATGGTTTCATTCAGGATACAGTAAGTACGGAGTGATCATTAATCAGTTAGAACTGTAAAGACCTCGTTCACCAATTATTTCTAATTTACCAATATAAATAATCTACCAATTTCTCAGAGTAATTTATTGCACTATCAACTGGTTACAGTCTTCAGAATAATAATCTCTATCATTTCTAATAGTAGCGGCAGTAATGAGCGGCCTTCACTTTCCATTATTGCTTATCAATTGAATTTCCCTACCGCGTGAGTCCCAAAATTGACCAGAAATACACTTTCAGTATAGTTCTACTTTTTCCTTTGAACACTGAAACATTCTGCTATACTTAAGTGACCCTATTGAGCTATTTGTCGGTGTACATTATTTGATATATGCCACCACTGCACCATGGTAAAATCGTAGTGTACATAGCTGTATTGTCCAGCTTCAAAAGCTTACCCAAATTTATTATTTACGTACCTTTCGGAGGAATCCGGTGTCACTTGCAAGTCGAGTACGGGGGGCGAGCGCTTTCGATGCGTCATCAGGACGTCGAAACAGTACTCTAGTAATACTTATTCTGTTGATGTCCAAAAAATACTTTATTTTCATTGACTTCAAATGGATGTGTTGATCTTTGTATCACCTTGTTTTGATTCCTACTTTTTCGTAAATCCACTCTATTTTCAATTGAAGTTTCAATATAATATTATGAAACAACACTGTATGGCTATTTTATTGCTGTTAATTTGTTGGATACTTCGTTATTTCTCTTTTCATATAAAACTTGCTTTATAGCATAAATACTTGCATTGTATTGTTGCATAAATAGATTGTACAAGTCTACTTATGCTCTTCTATTTATGCTCTCTTCTGCTATGCTTCAGCTACTCTTAAAAAGCAGCTCAGGGATGATGGTACTTTCATATATCATTCTATTACTCGAAGAAAATTCAAATATTTAATGTTTGAAGTGTTTATAACTTTTCAGAAATTTCAATCAAAAAGTTAGAAAGTTTCAAGCTTTTGGGGCAACTTTTATTATTATTTCGGGAAATTAACAGGCAGATTCATTTGGCCAAAGATTCACTAATTTTAATTTGCGTTAATTTTTAACACCTGAATTACCTCTTTTAAAGAACTTAAATTTTATTCTGATGTGCGAGATACTTTATTACTTGCTTGTCAATTTTTTTAACAGCGTTCTTTGAAGCACTTACGGTTTCTTTAGTGAGGCAAGACAAAAAAAAAAAAAAAAAAAAAAAAAAAAAACCCTCAAATCTTCAAAAGCTCGGAAATTAGTCGAAATTGATAATTTTGCAATACATGTAAAACTCAAGTAAAACTCGTACTTCTGCTCTTCATGAAAGAAATGTGAAATGCAGTTTTTTTTCTTCTTCTTTTTAAGACTGGTAAAACGGTACTGGCGAAGTTCACAAACGTTTACTCTTCATGTGGCTACAAGTAATAATTATATTCTTGGCATCGAAATACCGTTCAAAACAGCATTTTTTCAGATAATAAATTATGGCGATTATGTGTAATTGAATATTGAAGAAATAATTGAGGAAATAGTCTTGAGTGTTTTTCTCCACCCCTCACCGAGTAAGTGGATTCCCTTTGTACATCTTCCGTTGTTAAAACACGCCCTTGGGAAAATACGTATATGCTCTACCACTAAGCTCGTGCGCTCGTCTACCTGAAAGTAACCATCCAGACTACGCTGTCTCCTTTACGACCCTTTGTGAGTCCCAAGACCATTGAGAAGCTATTATAATCAATAGGGCTTCCTCTAGGAACGTGTGCAGTTTTCTAGATCAGCCCAAAAAGTGTTTTGCTTTTCACAGTCACGTTGAACGCAAAACTGTGAAGTGAATGAGTATAAATAGTGCGTATCCCATAAAATGATCCATTATGGTTGGGGATTGGTGTAGACAAATAATATGTTTCTGTGAAGTGCTCTTTTCGTTTTTATAAAAATTCATTTTCACATAAGTTATCCAATAAGGGTATAATAACACCAAGGAACTCAACTTCCTTGAGCACGAACTATACGTGCTATTATGTTTACGATAATACGAATGAGAACGATCAGGCCCAGTCCAATTGGCCAACGCTGGTCTCGAATTTGCCAAACCGTAGATCAAATTAAACGAATTAGCTTTTCTTATTCATTTTGATTATTTTCGAACTGAAATCAAATATATAATAAATTCTACTCTACTCCGATTTCATGGCTCTACAGCTGCTCCTTGATGACACAAAATGTGTAATCTCTTAATTTTGAGATTTCTATTTCTTATTTAGGCTCATTTTTCTTCATTCTTCATCCTTATTCCAAATATCACCATGTAATTACAGTACACTTAAAATCCATCGATATGAGAAATGAAGGCTAGGGGTTTCAGGTAAATTTACCCTTCCCTCAGAGGGTCAGCTACGCCCAGACGGACACGGTTGACTGGGCCCCCGGTCAAAACATTCCTAGGTGGTTTACCGTCAACCCTCGAAGTGTCGGGGTTGAATTGGGCCCCTGGTCAGTCGGGCAACATTTCATCATTAGTTATGTATCAGGCAGCATTAGTTTTGTTTAGTGATCAGACATTCGTTTTTATTTTAATGTACCTACGATAGAATTAAAAACGTTTGGTGGTCTGGATACTCGCAAGCTCGGTTCTCAAGAATACATAACATCTCAGTAAATCATAACCCTTTGTAAAAATTCAGATTAGTTGGACATATACGAAGAAATGACTAGACCACATACACCCGACGGATCGCAACAATTAACAAACAATTCATTTTCATTTCGACAACACGTTTGTCCAAACGGTTGTCGCCCTTAGATGTTTGAATGTTAGAGGTATGGGCCCAATTCGACACTGCCTCCGAACCAACCATGGGCCCAATTCAACCGTCGTTTTTACGACCCTAACAGACCGTGGGCCCAATTCGACATCCCCCGTAATTACAGGGCATTTAAAATCCATGAGAAATGAAGGCTTGGGGTTTCAGGTACATTTACCCTTCCCTCAGAGGGTCGGCGACACCCAAACTGCGACGTTGTCGGCTCCTGTCAGGGTGAGGAAGGGAATAAGGGCACCAGCACAGACATCTATTTGTCTAGAGAGAAAGCAATCCCCGAGTGTGATTTTATTCAAACGACATTTAGGAAACATCTCCAAGACCACCGGCAGGTACGAGTACAATCGACCCAAAGAAAACAATCCCTACTGCGACGCACGTTCGTCCGCTTTCTGTAATTTCCATCATTACCGTTTGCACTCAACATTCACAACCGCCCATCCATAATATTTGTCTTCCCTCATTTCTAGAGTTTCCTTTTACTGTTGGAGTAAATTGCTTTTTCATTGAAGGTGCCAAGTAAAGCTATTGCTCTGTATCACCTGCTACATAAACTTTGCCGTAACTTGGTTTTTTATTCGGATCAAAGCTTGTCTGCTCTGACAATAATTAGCAACAAGTTTAACTTCCTCAAATGTTGCTTAATTTCCTTGATATTTCCAAAATGGAAAGGGTGAAACCTATTCCACCGTCACAATAAATCTTATTGCAATACAATTAGAAGTAGCCATCGTTAAATTCATGTAACGCAAACATTTTCCCTGATTTCTTTGGTAATAGCCGGAATCATCTGTGGTAGATGCCCCTCCCCCATAATTTCCGTTGAAGTGGAATAAATTTCAGTTACTCCGCTTGCACAATTTTTTTAGCGAATTTTTGTAGAAAATGAAGCTATTGCAATGGCTCGGAAAATTGTTAGATAACATTTAAAAAAAAATTTCTTCGTCTAAATCCATATTGAGGCATTCTGAAACGAATCCTAGAGTTTAACGCTTTTTCATATATATATATACATATATGTAGGTATATAGTTTCTTGAGGATCGGTCGGTTGAATCACAGGCTCTAATGACGCATTTTAGGAACACCAATCATAAAATACAATTTGAAAAGACTGAAATTTTATGTTATGCAACCAATTCCCACAAGCTCAATATGAAAGAGATGATTCACATCGAAAGAAATAAACATGATGCATTAAATAAAAGAACTGACACGCAGAACCTGAGCCAATGTTACTCCAATATAATAAGGAACCATAACCATAGACCAAACCACCATTAACAACCTCTTCTGCTTTCTTCATAGTTATACCTACCGCCATTCCTATTATTAAAAATTCACATTTATGACCGAAACCGTTAACCTTCCACCACTCTTTTTCACAAGAATGAACTAGCACAAGTAATCCCTTAAAGGGTTACCTACTACCTGCCTGTTCCACACCTTCAGTGTATAAACAGTGCTTGAAGGTGGTAGAACTCCCTCAACTGTCCGACGCTTTTCATCCTACTGTAAGTAAATTCATACCTATATATTTTTAAGTCATTACCACACCTAGAATAGACACCACAAATAATTATAAAAAAACAACACCACAGATTCCTATAGTATACCTTGTAATTCTTATCTTCTTGTTGTAGAGCTTGAAAATAGAAATAAAAAATTTCAGGAACGTCGCCAAATCATTGCATTTGTGATTCAACCGACCGATCCTCAAGAAACTATATACCTACATATTGCTCCAACGGTCAATAAAGAAACAAATCATATTTACATATATATATATATACGTGTGTGTGGTGTGTGTGTGCGCGTGCGTGCGTGTGTGTGTGTGTGTGTCATTCCAGACGATAACTCTCCCTTAGGATTGACGTAAAAATTCCGTTCTTGCGCCAAAAAGTCAATCTTTCGAAACGAAAGGATGAGTTCGTTGGCCAGCACTTTTTGAGCACCTTAAATTGGTCAAATTTCAAAAAGTGTACTAAGAAAATCACTAAAAATGGCTAAAAATCGTTATATTTATATTTTTTTGGCAGAATATAGCGCGAATTCAGTTTATTATCTATAAAATCGAACATTTAAAAATTTATGTACAAAATTATGCTGAATAATGTATTTAAAATTCATTAAAACTTGCTGAAAAATTGGAATAGGAAATTATTATTTAGAATACTTTTTTTTGGTCATAAAATTGATAGTAAACAATTTTCTTGCACTCGAAAAGCTCAAATTTCAAAACAATTTAACATGATACAATATGATATAATTTACGAAAATTCGCTCATACAATCATGCAACCTGACTGGAACTTTTAGACCTTGCCCCTTCTTCCTCACTTCGATACAAAAAGTATTTCTTTACATTTTTAGAGAACGCAGATACGAAAAATTACGCTTTCTCCTCAATTAATAGACCAGTGTTCATCAAATTTGGTTAAAAAACCACTAAACTTCAGATGATAAACTTCATAATAAAGGTGCCACTTTATATTAATCCCTAGAGGTGAAGTTCAATCAATCAATCAATCTCTAGACGGCTGAGATTTTAAAAATCCGTAGTTCAACAATATTCACTTTATTTTTCCTGCGAAGTTTTTTGTGCTAAATTGGAACAAATTCCAGTTCAATTAATCGTATGTGACCACCCGGAAAGCTTCACGACCGTTCATTCGCTCCATGAGCGTGAATCGCTTCTTTTTCGATTAATGAGCATTCAATCATTAGGTGACTGGCTCTATGTGACTGACATGTTGGTTAAGTATTTCATCCATTAAAAGGCGAAAAACAATTTACCTCCGAAAGATGATAACAATGCTTTAATACCGTCATTAGATTGAGAAAAAAAGTGTATTCTGCCTGGACGCCTCCTGCTGTCTACTGCGTCATCCATTTCAAAATTTGAATTTCGAATATAAGGCAACGTAGTGGGAGAAGTGCACTACAAAACGTTTCACAGTTTTACAGAAAAACTACAATGTAAACCGGTTAACAACTATGGCATCCGCACCCCTTTCGCCTCCCTCCCCTTCACTAAAAAAAAAAGCTGCAAATTATTACACAGAGGTTTATCATTTCTGTATTGTGGAGCCCTTCTATGCAGAACAAAGTCTATATTATTAAACGAATCATTAGGTTGGTATCAATGTGTCTGCATAGGTGTAGACGGCTACTGAAGAGAAATTAATAAAATTAAATAACACACCTGAACTTTCCTTACACGAGCTGATGAGTTGCGAAACCACGGTGGTGGCGCATATATGCCGCGTAAATCCTCTTGCTTGCTATCTAGCGGTCATTGATGAAACTTAGGTCCCCCGAAAATCATTGGCCGCTGCTCCATTGTAGCTCGTAGTGAGAGAAGGAAGATCGTGCAGCGTTCCGGATGATTTCATTCGATTCGTTGGGTAAATATATGTAAACGCCAAAAAAAAGTAGGTACTTTTATCTTGAAAGTTTTCAAGATCTAGATTTTTCAATATTTATAGTCGGACGGCGGCGTACGGCGGACAGACGGTTTTTTTCTTTCGATTTTTAGATTCTATGCATTTTGAAACGTAAACCAACAAATTTTAAAGGGGTTAAAAATTGTTTTTTCTTGGTCGATTACAAAGGTTTATTATTGAAAATAATGAATCAACATCCAGTTAAAAATTATTAACTTGTAGAAAATAGTGATAAATAACTGAGAGAATAAAGTCCAACAAAATAAGTCCAACAATATGAACCGATGCTTTTCGGTATTAATGCTCTCTTCTATTTTCCTAAAGCGGAATTCTAGAATCTGCTAAATTTTGGGGAACACAAACATCCTTTAGTTGGGAACAAACACATAACCTTCTTTCGGCTTCAACCTTCTCTTCCAAAGCTCCTAATTAGAAATTCTGGCAATTTTCAGCAAGCTAGGTAGATTTCCGAATTGGTCCATAAGGAAAAAAAAAGTGTCATGTACTTTGAGACCAACATGTTGACTTATTTGCAAAATTCGACGAATTTCAGCCCGCTGGCTCTAAAGCAGAGTGCAACGTGTTTTCTGAAGCGTACAGCTCAACACCTCACAGCTCACAATCGACCACTGACCCACATTTTCCCATGACGAGGTGTTTTTAATAACTTCGCCTTATGCTAACTCAATGTTCTTTTATTGTCATGAAAAATGAGAAATGCAGTTTTCCGCTGTCTTATATATTTTGCGTCAGACCAACTTCTTTGCATATTTTGGATTTAAAACACAGCTTGAACCAAAAGTGAATTGTCGTTTTTGGGATTTCACCCCCTTTCCCTTTTCCTTAAATGCGAAATTCAACAGTCTTACTATATCGTTTCCCTCATCGAACGAAAATGTATCCATGCTAATTCCATGCTAATTGAGACATTGGCAGCCTGAACATATAACTCGACTAACTCCGTAGCATGTCAAGGTGACGGTTATTACTTGATGTTATTGTTACCACTGGGAATTTCGGTCATAGCCCACCGGGTTTGGCAGACCGATCGAGCTTGACCTTAACAATCTCTGGTAGAGTGGGAACCAGTAACTCAAAAAAGTTGAAGATCTAAAAATAATGTTTGTGTCCCTAAATGCCTAGTAGCCCCCACCCCTTTCGTCATCTTGAGAATGCCTGCAATTGTTATTTCCGTATATTTGAAACTTTCCTTTTTCACATAACAAACAATTAACCATTATTGAGTAACTTAATTTATCGTCCATTTGGTCAACTTTCAGAAAAGTCTGTCTCGTCATATCATTGAAATTTTGGTTTCCATGGCTCTTGGTCTATGGCTTCTTGCCCTGGTCACTTGGCGTATAGTGAATAGCTGAAGCCTAACCCACCCCATGGAGAGAGATCGATGTCTGTGTACTCTTTCTATGCACTGCACAAAATGAACTGCGCAGTTTTACTTAAGGGGTCTTCTCACAGTAAGCCTGTCAAAGACCATACAGCTTGTAACTATGATGAATTGGTAGTAGATATGTGCTCCCCTCGTCACTTCAGTGGATTCCTCGTGATGGTGGTAGCGCTCATGAAATTGACTACAAAGTAAAAACTCCTCAGTTACCACCTGGACCTGATGCTGGCGACATGATGGGACCAAGGAGACCGACCAACACTTTGCAGGTTGACCGTCAGACCACACCACACTACTGGCTCAGCAAAACCCTTTGGGCAATCTTCAAACCCTGACGGGTTTCTGTTAGCTGGATGACGTCAACCGCAATAGCCAATGCAACTACTCTCACCTCACGTATGATGAATCCTATTTTAGCTGGCAGATTACACTAAATATCCTTGACCAGTTAAAAAAAGAGACTACAGAATATCCCATGGATTTACTCCAGGCCGAATGACAACCCCATCCCCTCACATTGATCTCTCGAATTCCTGCTTCGAGGACCGCCATGCCTTTGCTGTACAGACGGACATTCCCCCCCCCCCCCCCCCCCCCATTTTCACGGATTAGTGAAATGAAAGTTTGGCCAACTTTTAGGTTTACTCTCTGGATGTCTCCTATATATCATCCAGTGGGAGGTGACCTAAGTTCATTAGTGAGTAGCCTCCTGGCTCAGTTCCTCCATTCCTAAGGATGAAAATTTTTTGGGCACGTGCCAAAGCTTTCCCAGTCTTCTAGCTAGGAAAAACGGGTTTTCGGTGACTTTTCAACTCACACATGTATTTACTTAGAAAAAGTAAGTACTTCCAAAGTTTGCTACCTATTTAGTCTGTTGACAGTAAGTAATTTCGGACTTTCCCTACATACCTACGACATTATGTCCATTTTCGGATCCTACTTCTACCTCCCGTGTTGGGGCAATATAAATGATTTATTGAAAGTATGGATAAAGTGGTCTGGTTTTCCTCCCATGGCTTGTAGCTTGGCCCTCCGGTATTCTCTCTGAATAATTATTGGAGCTCCATCTTCCACTCCTATTCCCCTTTTGCCTTTTTTTACTTTCCCCCAATCGCATTGCTGTGGCCCGAGCGATTGTATATTGGATTCTGGTTCTCAACCTCCCCATTATTTGTACGAAAGGTATTCACTTTCAGGCGATCTTTTATGAATGCAGCGAACTATAGATTAAATACTCCATCTCAGAAACAAACCTGTGGGGAAAGTCTATAGTCTCTTCCACAGCCATCCCGTATTCATCATGTTTTTGAAGCACTGTATTATGAGCATTGATCCCCAGTCTTGAGATCGGTGAATAACTTCTACCTGAAATAGCATAATTTCCTCACTCCCTAGTCGTTCGATCTCTCTTAAATGTGGATGATAGTTGGGGAATGACAATTTGATCACTTTATATCAATTTCAGCATGAATGTATCATCTGTAAGGGTAAGATTTGTTTGTCTCTTGATCCCTTAGTTTTGACGAGATTAAAAGGTTCCCGTTTTGGTCTCAATACGCACCGTCAGGCTCGTGAGACACTTGACCATAACCAGAGAGTATACTTCCCCTGTCTCCGCGCTGTTTTAGGAAGAATGATAAATGATAAGTGGAATGGTTAATAATGATGACAATTTTGATGACAAGCATGATGACAATTTTGAATTGGTCAACACGTATTTATTATGAATATTCAGACATTTGTTCGTTCTTCAAATACACTTATATGACCAGGTTATGATATATGTTTGTTAGCGCTAGAGAAACTACCTACAGTCCTTTACACTCCTATATACACACCTACCTAAGCCTCCAAAATTCACTACTCCATCTTGCGCAGGTTTATCGGGCACGGCGCGACCGAGGGAAACCGCGGGACGTTTTCTTGAAGTGTCTGGGTGTAGGTACTTAAGTGGGTGTCGGAGAGACTGTTTTTTGGCAGTAGATGGAAAAGGGGGTGTTTGCTTACCGTTGGCTGAACGGCTCTCTGTTGATCTTGAACCCTCCTCAGCATTTGCGTCTCTTGGCTAGGGAGACTCGCTGATCTTCGGCTGCCGATTCTTCTTGGCGTCATAGGTACCCGAGCGCCGAAGAGTGGAGACCCGCGACCGGTCCGTCTACCATTGCTCCCTCAATGGACAAAATTCCGCCTCCGGACGGGTACACAATTTCAGAAACAAGACCTCGAACTGATGCTCGTCAAACAGTTTTATTCAGTCGTCCAGGGCGTGTCTGCTTATGGTGGGCCCAATCATCGCCCAGCAATTTCCTCCAAGTCGTTCTTTCTAATTGTTCATTCCGTTCATTGGGTATAAGTTTTCGTGACGTAAGTTACAGAGCGGTCAACGATTCTCCTTACCCCTTTCCAGGGTGCGAGTGGGGGAATCTGGCCTCTTTTCAACGTCACGCCATGTCTCATAATCCGCTGACATCAGTGCAGTCGTGTTTGTGTGAATTGGGTCAGAGAACTGCATATTCAGGACGTCGGCTTATTCTTGTCTCGGGTATTGTCCATTGTCAACTGTAAATTGTCGATTTACGAGTTGACATCATCAATAACTGCTGCGCATGCGCCAATATGAAATCCTTGTAACAAGCGAATTTTTCACAGTTTTCATCCGATCTGGATGAAAGTTTTAGGGAATGTGTGGGCTAGGTATTGTAGGTAAGTATTGTTATGAAATCAATACTCCACTCTGCGCATGCGCAAACGTAAATTTCATTATGCTCCATTTTTTTAAGCCCTAATTGTCCGATCTCGCTCAAATTTGGATGATAGTTGGGTGGTGACGATTTGATCATTCCATATCAATTTCAACATGATTGTATCAATTATAGCTATACTGCGCATGCGCCTATGTGGAATCCTTGTAAGGACCTTAATTTCCACTGTTTTCATCCGATGTCGATGAAATTGTCAGAGAATGAGCGGGTTAGGTTGTAGATGGTCCCCTATCATTTTCATTGTTGCCAAATCAATACTTCATTCTGCGCATGCGCAAATGTAAATTCCATTATGCTTCATATTTTCACTCTGTAGTTGTTCGAGTTCGCTTAAATTTGGATGATAGTTGGAAGAAGATGATAGGTGAACGTGGAGGAAGCTATGTGCCACACCCAACTTGGCTGACGTTTTTTTGTTTTCTGTGATTCTGCCCATATTATCTTTGAAGTGTGAATCAATGAATTGTAACGGTGGTAGTGATGATGGAGTAAGGGGCTAAGACATGTAATTTCCGTGGGAGCGTACCTAGATATACCGGTTCATAATAATTGATTTAGCTCCCATCTAACCTGTGTTGGAAATTGAAAGTGAAAAAAATAACCCGGATACTTTAATAAGTGGCGTATTACCAAGGTTTTACAAAATGTATAGAGATTGATTTCTATTCGATAGGAAGAAGAAAATTTTCAGCAGAGTTCCCTTTGGAGGACAGATGAAAAAAGTTTTCCTGTAGTTTCGGCGGAAACGGAAACGTAACGGGACAGAAGAAATGATAAAGGAAAACTCGATGACGACAACTGTAAGAAAAGTTCAGTTCTTGTTCTCCCTGAGGAGCAACTTTGAGAGAGTTGATATTTTATTGGTGTTGGTTACTTCCTATGAGAAAGGCAGGCGTGAATTTCAGCGTCTGAAGGTGTAAAACTTTATTTTATATTATCATCCAGCTTACCGCTTCGCTGGAGATTCAGAAAAGAGAACAACTCGTTTTGCGATCTAGTGTGTCCTCCAGTTTGACTTTGCATTTCTAAGGACCAGAGTTTGAATCGAACATTTTTGACTTTCCCGTCATCCTTCACATATTTTCTGCGGCTAAAAACAGCCTGACAGAATTTTCAGCTGCTATGCCTCAAGCTCCTTCAATCTTAGTCAAAACTGCATATAATTTCACCTTCAATAAAAAAAAAGTATAAAACGCTGCAAATTATTGCACAAGGTTTATAATTTCAGTATTGTATAGCTCTTCTGCATAGAACACCTGTCTATAGTTATTATACGAATCATTAGGTAGGTATCTAAACATATCTGCTTAAGTGTTATACCGCTTTCTGGAGAGAAATTAATCAAATTAAATAACACACCTAGACTTTCCATGTAATTATTCAACAAGAGCTGATACGGTGCCGTGACTTGGTGTGACCATGTCGTCCAATGTCTCTCCACTGCAGCAAGCCTAACTAGTCACAAGTCAAACTAGTCAAGTTTAGCGGTTCACGCGCAAATTCATAGGGTCGCTGCTCTTTTAGCCTCTGTAGAGAGCAAACGGAGTAACTTTGTTGAGTGAGTATAGTAAAATCTTGCTAGTCTACTCACACAAAAATGTTATAGGTACGGAATTGAAGTTTAAGAAAATTTACACTAACCAAATTAATAAGATTTGTTTTAAATGTCTGAAATATAGTGGGAATTAGCCAATAATAATTAGATACAATATTCTACTACTGAAGCGTAGATCTTAATATTTATTAAGTATTTTATACAATAGCAAACATGTTAATTCTCAGCTCTTTTCTTGAGATTATTCATTCCTCAAACCAAAAGTCCAATCCTAGTTTTTTCCCACCAAATCTGTTGAAGACTTGGTCAATGGAAATGTCAATATCTGCCTTCGAACTAATTCAGCAATATCAGCCTTTGTTATATAGGTACTATTTGAATGCTAGTTAGGAAGGTTGCGGGAGATAGAATGAATGCTTTTAAGCCAGAATTGAAGAAAAAGTTGCAAAGCAGCAAAAGTGCGCCTCCCAGCTGGATCCACCCCTGACATGCAGTGTAGATTTTTTTATTTAATGTTTATTACATATATTTTATGGTTGTCGGCGAGAAAAACAAAACGGTTTTTGGACCCAGCAGTCCAAGAAAAGCTGCAATTAAAATTTCAGGATTCAAGTTTTGTCTTGTGTCTAGTTAATTTTCTTCTTCTTCTACTCTTGGTCTTGGTCTCCTAATTAATTTTTCAATCAAGCTTCCCCGTTACTTACTCAATATAACCTTACTTACGTTGACACTCTTCCCGACCAATATTGCTACAGTTAATACGGCGTTTTTATTATAAATTTTCGAAGATATAATATCTACGAATAGAAACTGCCTAGTTCAACCCACCAAAATCGTTTTGGTATCGTTGACTTTGTTATCAAAAGTTATTTACGCGTGAACCCACCCCATTCACATTTGACGTGAAAAGTTCGACGAATGTCCGGTTTTTCCTTAACAGCAAAGTTGTTTACCCTGGTGACGAAGTTAAGGAAAGCAAAGTTTCGATGAAAGAGTAAGTATACACATAGGGATATGTATAGATATATGTATAGATACAAAGGGATTATCAGCCAACATCGTGATGTCAAAGGTTGTAATGGCAATATGAGCTTCGCGAGAACGAAGGCCACATAACCTAGTTGCAATGAACTTGTGTGCAGCGGAAGTACATATACTTTAGTATCTCAATAGAAATCGAAAAATTATATTCATATAATTTTTTTAATTCATTTAGTGAGACTCTTTTGCATAACTGATTGGGGGAATACTGTATGTAAGTGGTCAGCATAATGTGTTCTTTTTCGTGTTTGGGTTACTGAAACCTAATCCATTTCCTACTGCGTCTCGGCTGCAGAAGTAGCTCAACATGTGTTTCGCCGTAGATCTGCATCGACTCTAATATCTGGAACCTATTTTCAGTAGTGAGGCTCTCGAATCGGATTTCTCTTCTCCAAACAGTATGCATTGACGCAGTTTCGCTGTACTGATCGGGATTACGTTTAATCATTCTCTGTCGCAGTAGGACCAACCCAAACCCTTCTACAAATACAGACGATTAATGGGTTTCTGATGGCTTTCAAGTTGGTTATACGTGCAAGTCCTTAATGAGAGTAAACGGGCGAACGTACTATCTGGGTGGTATCAATCGATTGATTGAAATGGAATCTATCAAAAACAGGTATCTGTTCTTCTGAATGTTTTTGAGATCTTGATTTGCCACTCTTTTTTCACTCTTCAGGATTGATTGAAAGCGATGCCGAGGATTCAGCACCAACTAGGCCTCCTATGGTATTTTAGCGAATTTTCGTAGAAAATGAAGCTATTGCAATCTCTCGGAAAATTTTAAAATCAAAATTTTCGGAAAATTTCTGTTACATATTCTTTTTTTCATGTATGTATAAATTCCGTTCTTGCTCCAAAAAAATCAAGCTTTCCAAATGAAAGAATGAGTTCGTTGGCCAACACTTTTTGAGCACATTAAATTGGTAAAATTACAAAATATGTACAAAAAGAATCTATAAAAATGGCTTAAAACCGCTAAAATCGTTTAATTTATATTTTTAAAACAATCTTCAAGTCACAAAGATAATTAACTACAAATTAAAACATAAAATTTATCCTAAAATTTACTTTTATTTAATATCAAATTTCATTAATATAAGCTGAAAATTCGATTAAAAAACTCCCCAGAAAAGCTATAATTTCCAAGTCTTTTTTGAATCGCAGTATATTATTTAGAATGAGTTTCGTTGCCGTAATTTTGCCATAAAATAGGTTTTTAACTAGTTCTTTTTACTCAAAAAGCTCAGGATTCTATGCAATTTAACATATAATACGATAGTTGATTCAAGAAAATTCGCTCATACGATCGTGCTGCATGACTGGAACTTATCATAAAATTTGGTATAGTATTTTGGACGACAAGCTTCGGATGTTGCTGCGTCCGGCGCACAGTGGAATGAAACCCTTAAGTCACACTTATAAACTGTTTTTTAAAATGATTTTTCTGATCAATCTGATAAATATTTCTGAGTTCATACTCTTACATATAATAGGTGGAGCATCGAAATGCAACCTTCTTAGTCATACAAAAATATGCGAAGGCTCATTTCGCACAAATCTGTGCAAAATTGTGAGCGAAAAAATTATAAAATTGTCATATATTTATATTTAGTTACACAGGGTGATTCTATCGATTCTCAGGTTAGTGGTGGAACTTATGATCTACAGATTCAAAAAAAAATATGCATTTGTGGCCTTCTCAGATTCAATTTACATATCGTTGTTCGCATTCAACCCTGAATTTCTACATGAAATCGATATGGAATTGGAAAGTTGACCATACCAATAGAAAGCTGATTAAATTAGCATGTTTCCTGAGGTTTTCTGCCCCCTGGACAGTTTTTTTTTTTTTTCAAAAATTAGTTGACGTGGAAGTATTTCCCGAAATTTTAATTTGTATGAAATGTTGATGTGTTTTGAATTCGGTTCTAAGTTGAAGATTTTCTAAGTTCAATGTACATAGTTTGATATAAAATTCAACGATGATTCCAAAAATGTGGTTAAACATTGAGGATCGTCGATCTAAATATGAGAAATGTGGGTTTTTATGTATATTTTAAAAAAGCGGATTTCTTGGGGGGGGGGGGTTAATACACTTCCGGTCCAGTTTTACCTCATTTTTCAACGTTTCGAGAGAATCACCCTGTGTAACTATGTATGGATATATGAAAAGTTTATAAGAATGTATATGTTCTAAGTTAAGATGCCTGCATAAAAAGATACACAGTACTTAACTAATTAACTTACGTAGATAACCGGAAAGAAAATCAAATATGGCTTCAAGGAGCAAATTCGTCTAAGGGAAATCTTATAGCTTCTATAGTGAAGATTATTCGTGGGCGAGAATGTTACATAGAACAGATCGAAAGATTGGATCAACTGTCGATAGTAAATGTGGGCAGTATAGCTTATCGTGATACCAATGATTTTACTGCTGATGGTGGTGATGACCCTGGTATTCCTGTTAATTGTGTTGTAACTAGAAGAACTATTAACCCACTTGAAGTGCTAAGTATTACACACAAGTTCAACGAGCAAAAGAGAGAGGCCAATGTGTTATGATCATAATGATTGAGCAAATGATAAATTCTTGTAGGCAATTTAAATTGTTGGAATTTAAAATAAATATAAGAAGTTCAAATTTTCTTTCCTTTCCATAATTGAAATTACGTTGAAATTTATCTAATATGAATGTAATATTTATGCCCAAATTTATTATTGTCAGTATCATGTTTCAGTTTTTAAAGCGAATTTTCGAGTGACGGTCCTAGATAAATTTTCGTACAAGTTAGTTGTCTGGTTGGTAGGTATATCCCCCCGAGATCTGAAATTCTTTTACAAAATTTTGTTCAATGAATTCCAGCCTTTTCTTCTCACCAACCTCCGCCACATTTCATTCGTTTTGATTTTCAAGTAAGTAATTCCATATCAAGGTTCCTTATAACTATTTGATTTTAATCCTGATTTTTGATAGCGTTCCAATGGTCAGAAAGATACAACCCAAAAGGGGACTTAACCTCAATAATTACACGAATATATTATAAAATGAAATGAATCTAAAACTTTGTACCCTCTAATTTTGGACCCTCTATTTTGGAACCCTTATAGTTTTTAACGAAAAGTAGCCATTAAAAAGAGAGAAAAAAAATAATAACTATAATTCACTCGAATCAAAAACTGCTTAATGCGAGGAACCTCTGTGAAGTCGATAGTTGAAATGAGTGATCTGGCTTAGTCTTCATTCAAAAATTTTGGAATTCCTTCTTTCCAACGGCCAAGCACATTTAAATTTTTTAAATTTACAAGTTGGTAATTCGAACTCGTTTCCTTATAAATTTATCAATTCGAGTTCCCTGTAGAGTCCCACGGAGGAACGAGTGATTTTGCTTTGTCCTCAAAGATCGCTGAAGTCTAAATTTATCGAAATTTCGAAAATCAAACCTTATCAAGTTTATTTAATTTGATTCTAATCATGATTTTTGATCGCGTTCCAATGCTCAGAAAGATGTAGTCTAGAATGGGGCCTAAAAATCGACAAACACACAAATGAATATTATTATGAAATAATACTAAAATTGGTGGTAAAATTGTGGTAGTTTAGCTTCCAATGGAAAGTAGCCAACTTTTTGTTCAAAAAATACGTAATGGCTAGCACTGTTGAGTCCCCCGATGCGAGTTATCTGGCATTGTCGTCAGAACAATCCTTGCTCGGCTACCTTATTCCAATCTTTTTTATTGACAAGCAGGTGATTCGAACTTCCTTATAAATGTTAGATTTTAATCCTGATTATTGATCGCGTTCCAATGGTCAGAACAATGTAGCCTAGATTGGGGAATAACCATCTACAAACACACAAATGTATATTATTATAAAAATAAACTAAAATTGTGAACCCTTTGAAATACCTTGACTTTCAACGACTAGTAGATATCTAACGATTCCTTATAAATTCGGTCAAATCAAATCTGCTCAGTGCGAGAAACGAGTGAGTTGGCTTTGTCCTCAAAATCGCTGGAGTCGAAATTTTGAAAATCAAACCTTATCAAGTTTATTTAATTTGATTCTAATCATGATTTTTGATTGCGTTCCAATAGTCAGAACAATGTGGACTAGATTGGGGAATAAACATCGACGAACACATAAATATATACCTATTATTATGAAATGAAACTAAAATTGTGGACCCTTTGGTATAGTTAAACTTCCAACAAAGATAGCTAACGTTTTGTTAAAAATTCACTCAATTCAAAAACTACGCATTGCGAGCTCTCTGTTGAGTCCCCAGTAAACACGTGATATCTGGCTGTCCTCAGAGATCGTTGGAGTTCCAAATTTTGATATTCCAACCTTCCTCGGCCACCTTATCTCATCCTTTTTTATTGACAAGTAGGTAGGCAATTCGAACTCCAGTTTCCTTGTAAATGATTGATTTTAATCCTGATTATTGATCGCGTTCCAATGGTCAGAACAACGTAGCCTAGATTGGGAAATAAACATCGACAAACACACAAATATATATTATTATAAAAATAAACTAAAATTGTGGACCCTTTGAAATACTTTGACTTCCATCGACCAGTAGATATCTAACGATTCCTTATAAATTCGCTCAACTCAAAAACTGCTCAATGCGAGCTCCCTGTTGAGTCCTCCGAAGAAACGAGTGATTTGGCTTTGTCCTCAACGATCGCTGGAGTCGAAATTTATCGAAATTTTGAAAATCAAACCTTATCAAGTTTATTTAATTTGATTCTAATCATGATTTTTGATCGCATTCCAATGGTAAGAAAGATGTAGGCTAGAATCGGGCCTAAACATCGACAAAAACACAAATATATATCATTATGAAATGATATTAAAATTGTGGACCCTTTGAAATACTTTGACTTCCAACGACAAGTAGATATCTAACGATTCCTTATAAATTCGCTCAAATCAAAAACTGCTCAATGCGAGCTCCCTGTGGAGTCCCCCGTAGAAACGAGTTATCTGGCTTTGTCCTCAGAGATCGCTGGAGTCGACCACACGGAGAGCATGCGCTACGCGACTCCCCGCACCAGCCCACCACTAGTCTCTGCCTTCCTCTCGACTTATGTGCAGTCAACCCGGGAATGTCGTCGACTCAAAATTACGAATTCAGGTTAGTATTAGTGACAGCCGGTATTAGTGTTTGAAGTGCTCTTGATATTATGTTTATTCCTTCTCCGTGGTCTCAGGTATAGTTAACGCGAAGGTTACATTCAAAGACATTTCATTTTAAAATCCATCGGAAGTGGTTTTATCGTGTCAAGTGCGTGCCCCTATATCGCGAATTTAAACAAATTTCTTCTTAAAATGGAACGGTACCAGGGCAGAGAACCATATGATTACAGGTAAATTTTGTTTTCATTTCTACCTATCATTTTTTATTTTAGAAATAGTATTTCTTCCTTCATGCTGTCATAACTTCTATAAATCAATACCAACTGGTCACTGACCAGCCACAAAATATGGAAGTTAGCACAAACAAATTTGGTACCTGTCATACATATTTAAAGCTGCTGTTACTGTTTTTTATTCATGCAAATTGTTTGACAGATTCCTGCATTCAAAATTGTATCACCTCGTACTCTTATTTATTGTAAATAGATATATATACATATATGTTGTTAGGTGGTATATAAAATGCAGTTTTAATTATTTGGCATATGGTTATCCATGTAATAAATATACAGTTTTCACTGGTTAAGATTCATTCATAAGATGTAAGTTTTTCGCAGTATTTCACGTTTGGTTTTAATTATAAAATTAAAAGAAGCAACCCAAGTATTGGGTTATATTATATTATTGGGAAATATTTATTTCTGAATTCAGTTACTACAATACTGTGGATTGGGATAAGAATAGGCTAGGCACTGTGATTCAAGCCTATGGGTTTTGGTTGAAAAAATTCCGAAACCACGTAAACCGATAATAATGCATATTGGGGTTCTCTAACCCTTTCTAATAATGGAAACTAATAGAGAAAAGATAAATAGAAAAAATCATGATGAAGTTAACTAAAAATAAAAATAAGGTGATTTGGTCCATGGTAATTTTTCGAACATTTTCTTGAAACCCACGATGTATTCAATTTCAAATTATATTTAGTAACTAGTGAGGTATACATGACAGAATTTCACTCGGCTTTTTTGTTTCAAGGTCATTTTTAAGGAAAAACTCACTGTTTTAAATTATGCAAATTTCTTTTGAAAATTGAAGAAAATCAATATTTTTGCTGAGGTTCGCGGATTAAACGGGTTGAACATTCTAATTCAGCATGAAATTCTGTATAGGATTTTTCTAGTTTTGAGACTTGATGAACCGGTACTCATACTTTTTTAAACTGTCAACATAATAGCACTGGTTTTCAGTATCCATTTTCTGATAATAAGAAGTAGAAATTAAAGATTAATATTCAAACCTTGAGTATATTATTCGTTAAAACCTTCGGGAGAAACGTCTCAGTCCGAACCAAGATGATCAGAACAAAGCGAAAAATTATATATTTGATTTCAGAGGGATGCTGTCCTTAAGGGTTCCGCTCAGTAGTTTTCTATTTGGTGCGTTCAAGTATCTGCATATCCAGAAAGGGTTATTCCAAGTAAATATAATCGATTCGAGACCTCGACATATCTAATACACCGGATGCTGAAGACGTTCATTTTGAAAACTTTTATTCTGACTTTTTTCCACCTGAAACACATTAGGTAGTCGAAACACTGTGCGGGGTGCCGAGTTCATATTTTTTCCGTTTCTAGGGCTTTTGGGAGTTTTTGGGGCAAAACAACCAAACTTGCCTAATGTGTCCGCACAACATCCAGGTGAAAAAAATTAAAGTTCCATTCATGCAGCATGGTTGTGTGAGCGAATTTTCGCAGATTATTATCGTATTCAGGGTGGCCCCCAACTGGAAAAGTCAGGGAAAACCTGGAATGGTCAGGGAATTCTTCGCGTCGGGGAAAAAAGAAAATTTGCAAAAACCACCAAATATCAGGGAGTTTATTAAATGAAAACTTTGTGTAATAATTTGCAGCGCAGTTAGGTGTATTCTAACTCCTAAACAATCGAACTTCATGAGTCTACTTTATCATTCTACATATTACTTCTTAGGTGGGTTATCCGATTGTCAAAAATGATTATCAAGAGTGGTGGTTAAACTGTTCAAAGAGTAACACGCAGATACATTGTGAGATCGATATGTCTTTGGCTCTCGATTACTACAACACTTAGTAGTAAACGTTAATTGAAAAATGGGTTTTGAGCTCAAGATACTGCTGTTTCACAAAAAATTACTTCAAATTTGAATTCAGCACCCAAAAAAACCGATTGATCCGATGGTAAGAGGTTTTGGCCGATTTTAGTGGGTTCTGGTATGCTGTGCGACGCCTTAAAATGTTCGTTTTGGTCACTTTTTGTGCGTTCTTAGGTTTTTGTTTTGTGCTTTTCAGGCAGTTATTCGTAATAACGTACAGAAGATAGGTAGGCTACTGAGTATATCGATATTTTAGTGAAGAAATTATGACAAAACTCATTCATTCATAGGATGATTCTTGAAAACGAATTTCACTAAATTAACAGCAAACGTGTTTGACAGGAAACGGGGAACAGAAATGAAATTTAGGAAATTGGAACTAGAGTCAGAGAATTTCTTGGGTCTGGAAAATCCAATAAAAATAAATTACCCCAGAATTTCAATAAACAGGAAGGAAGGCGAGATACTATGTCGTGGCGAAGATACACGGCTTACGGGAGAGCAATTATGTCGTCACAATACGAATATTCCTCCGAGTTAAACAGCTCGGGGGCTGAGAACATCAGATTCCATTGCATTCTTATGAACTCACTAACGGCATAATAACGGCATTCTGTATGAAGGGTGGAATGAATCGGTGTCATTCGGGAGTGAATACATTTTAGGTGATTTTCCCCCATGGTGATTCCCTGGATATTAACGCTTTTTCATACACGAGTATTATATCCGCCATTCCAGACCATAATTCTCCTTTGAGATTACAAAATCCGTTCTTTCGGGGGAAAAAAAAATCATGCATTCTATCAGACTTTTTGAGTTCATAAAAATGCTCGACAAATTTCAATATAAGTATGTGCTAAAAAATCGATTAAATCTGCAAAACACTAAATAACTTGAAAAGGTAATTTTCATGATCCTTTTCGAACCTCTAAACAATCAACGTATGTCTCAATTGTAGAGGACAATATTCAAATCAGATTGGGTATTGCGTAAATCTTTATAGTTATTCGATTCCCAATTGACTCATTACCCTCCGCGTTCCGAGATGCTATCTCATAGCCCAGACAATCTTTCTTCTGTTGTATAGCCTAGTTATCATTTTTTGGGATGATTCGTCGATCTCTCCCTACCCATTATCGGAATTCTCTCTCGCATTTCGCGTGATATTACAGGTTCTTAAAAAAGAATGTGCCGTATATATCTTTCTTCACCACTTACCATCCATGTGTGTGGTATAATTTAGGTCGAATGTCGAATTATCAATTATTTCATGGGTTGGGCCATAGATGATCTTTATCAACTCATTCCATTAATATCGATTCTGTCAACATCGCATGCGCAGAAGTGGACTCCTTGCACAAAACATACACTGCTTTTCTCAAATTCGTACGATTGTTGGGAACTTAACTCGAGCTGCACTCCTCTAATAAGAACTTCCCATGTCTATCGGTAAAAGGCCTGGCCGATTGCTTTCTCTTGTGATGGACATACCCAATCGCATTGTCTGCTTCATAATCTGACTAAATGTACCTATTCCGTCGCTCTGTATTGTTATTAATATAGGCTACAATGATCTACTGGTTGAAGATACGGTAAATCTGATTAGCCTCATTCAGTACTTTCTCAGTACCCTTCGAATATAATATAGCTGTTCAACCTCATTATGGGGTATGCGTACATACATTTTCTATATTTATGAATCACAGTAAATCTTATCTTGAGAATTTTGGAGCTAACAGGACTCTCCTATAATGTCCCAGGGAGTCTCCCTATAAAATTTCAACAGTCTTGAATGAACAGGAGATAGTTTAGCCCACTCAGCTGATCAAGAAAGATCCTTTAAGTTTGTTCGTCTCTTGATGTCCCAAAGAGTTTAGCTATCAAATTTCAACTTCCTAGGGTGTACGGGAGAAAATTTCATATTTACCCCCCACCCTTACAAACCTCCACCACTTGGTTGTAGGGACACAAAAGCCCCAAAAAGGACTTCGTCAGGTCAAATGTAGCCTACGTTTCAAATTTCATTGAAATTGGCTGAGGAGAATTGGTAGAAGTGGATGAGTAAAGAATCAGGTGAGACGAGAAAAAAAGAAACATGTCCGAAAACATGAATTTTGACGCCCCTTTTTTGCCTATATACATATAATCGATCAATCGTTACATTTTTGGCATTATGCGACTCAGGAGGTTTGCCCCTTCTAGGATCTGCAAAGAAAATTACGTTGGAGCCCACAAGGTGAGGTCAAGGGGGTCAATGTTGCCCGAAGTTCTACTTTGTTACTTATCTCGTCGCATCTTGTTGCAGTGGGGTTTTGAAGGCTTGGAAGAGCGAAACTAGCTTGTGCATGAGTCGGACAAGTAATTTACTATAAAAGCTAGATACCATCCTCAGAATTTTGACACCAATCACGCTGTCCACCACTTTTTCAAGATTTTTGAATTTCAGATAGGTGCTACGACAGAACTCCCCTCTCGTCAGGGCGGGATACACCTGTAACTGCTACTTAGCAATAATTTACAAATTTGAAAAATCACAGAGAAATGAAAAACTCTAAGGAGACGATTGGAATGACGGGCTCAATCCTAATCAGCAGAGTGAGCTATCTCCCCTAATCGCCTTTAGAATGTGGAATTTGATACGGAGCCTCTCTGGAACTGCAAAAGATGAATGAAATGACCGACTCCATCTGCATTAGCCAATACATTCTAACCTTTTCCTGCTAGCCCACCAAAGCTGCGTGATATCCTTCCAAAAAGATCTGAACCCGCGTACGAAAGATGCCAAGACACAAATTGCATCAATTTGGGCTAATAGTAGGATCGCCGACTCCTGGTACGGTGCATTCATTTTCTCACCCCTCATACACTCAAAAAAAGTGTGGGAATGAATGCACTATAGTAGGCGACGGCGAGCCGACTATTGGCTTGGCCAAAATTGGATAATATCATGCGTTTCGTGGCATGGTATGTTTTGTAAGCGGAACGTCTTTTTGAGAAAATTGCTCACGAAAATTGCTCACGAAAATTGTCCCAAGTGGCCACAACGATGATTATGACCATCAGAAATGACGTTTTTACCTAATGATCCCACGATTCTGAGATTTGGTATGTGGGCCCTTGAGGGACTTCTGAACACAACTGACCGATCCCAAGTCAGCTGAGTGGCTCTAGAAACCAGTTTTTTCCCTAATGATCCCACGATTCTGAGATTTGGTATGTAGCCCCTTGAGGGACTTCTGAACACAACTGACCGATCCAAGATCAGCTGAGTGGCTCTAGAATCCATTTTTTTCCCTAATGATCCCACGATTCTGAGATTTGGTATGTGGGCCCTTGAGGGACTTCTGAACACAACTGACCGATCCAAGATCAGCTGAGTGGCTCTAGAAACCAGTTTTTTCCCTAATGATCCCACGATTCTGAGATTTGGTATGTAGCCCTTGAGGGACTTCTGAACACAACTGACCGATCCAAGATCAGCTGAGTGGCTCTAGAAACCAGTTTTTTCCCTAATGATCCCACGATTCTGAGATTTGGTATGTAGCCCCTTGAGGGACTTCTGAACACAACTGACCGATCCAAGATCAGCTGAGTGGCTCTAGAATCCAGTTTTTTCCCTAATGATCCCACGATTCTGAGATTCGGTATGTGGGCCCTTGAGGGACTTCTGAACACAACTGACCGATCCCAGATCAGCTGAGTGGCTCTAGAAACCAGTTTTTTCCCTAATGATCCCACGATTCTGAGATTTCTTATGTGGGCCCTTGAGGGACTTCTGAACACAACTGACCGATCCCAGATCAGCTGAGTGGCTCTAGAATCCAGTTTTTCCCCTAATGATCCCACGATTCTGAGATTCGGTATGTAGCCCCTTGAGGGACTTCTGAACGCAACTGACTTATCCCAGATCAGCTGAGTGGCTCTAGAAACCAGTTTTTTCCCTAATGATCCCACGATTCTGAGATTTGGTATGTGGGCCCTTGAGGGACTTCTGAACACAACTGACCGATCCCAGATCAGCTGAGTGGCTCTAGAAACCAGTTTTTTCCCTAATGATCCCACGATTCTGAGATTTGGTATGTAGCCCCTTGAGGGACTTCTGAACACAACTGACCGATCCAAGATCAGCTGAGTGGCTCTAGAATCCATTTTTTCCCTAATGATCCCACGATTCTGAGATTTGGTATGTGGGCCCTTGAGGGACTTCTGAACACAACTGACCGATCCAAGATCAGCTGAGTGGCTCTAGAAACCAGTTTTTTCCCTAATGATCCCACGATTCTGAGATTTGGTATGTAGCCCCTTGAGGGACTTCTGAACACAACTGACCGATCCAAGATCAGCTGAGTGGCTCTAGAAACCAGTTTTTTCCCTAATGATCCCACGATTCTGAGATTTGGTATGTAGCCCCTTGAGGGACTTCTGAACACAACTGACCGATCCAAGATCAGCCGAGTGGCTCTAGAATCCAGTTTTTTCCCTAATGATCCCACGATTCTGAGATTCGGTATGTGGGCCCTTGAGGGACTTCTGAACACAACTGACCGATCCCAGATCAGCTGAGTGGCTCTAGAAACCAGTTTTTTCCCTAATGATCCCACGATTCTGAGATTTCTTATGTGGGCCCTTGAGGGACTTCTGAACACAACTGACCGATCCCAGATCAGCTGAGTGGCTCTAGAATCCAGTTTTTTCCCTAATGATCCCACGATTCTGAGATTCGGTATGTAGCCCCTTGAGGGACTTCTGAACGCAACTGACTTATCCCAGATCAGCTGAGTGGCTCTAGAAACCAGTTTTTTCCCTAATGATCCCACGATTCTGAGATTTGGTATGTAGCCCCTTGAGGGACTTCTGAACACAACTGACCGATCCAAGATCAGCTGAGTGGCTCTAGAATCCAGTTTTTTCCCTAATGATCCCACGATTCTGAGATTTGGTATGTGGGCCCTTGAGGGACTTCTGAACACAACTGACCGATCCCAGATCAGCTGAGTGGCTCTAGAAACCAGTTTTTTCCCTAATGATCCCACGATTCTGAGATTTGGTATGTAGCCCCTTGAGGGACTTCTGAACACAACTGACCGATCCCACATCAGCTGAGTGGCTCTTGAATCCAGTTTTTTCCCTAATGATCTCACGATTCTGAGATTTGGTATGTAGCCCCTTGAGGGACTTCTGAACGCAACTGACCGATCCCAGATCAGCTGAGTGGCTCTAGAATCCAGTTTTTTCCCTAATGATCCCACGATTCTGAGATTTGGTATGAAGCCCCTTGAGGGACTTCTGAACACAACTGACCGATTACAGATCAGCTGAGTGGCTCTAGAATCCAGTTTTTTCCCTAATGATCCCACGAATCTGAGATTTGGTATGTAGCCCCTTGAGGGACTTCTGAACACAACTGACCGATTACAGATCAGCTGAGTGGCTCTAGAATCCAGTTTTTTCCCTAATGATAAGGAAATAATAAGAAAACACACATGAAAATGTCCCAATGTGTTGCAGACTCGTATGCAAGCATTTCTGATGATTTCCGCTTACTTTACTAAGTTTACATCAAAATTATGGTTTTTCAGGTTAATTATTCTCAAAGCCTAAAAGAATGAAGTTCTTTAGTTTTCTGACACTGATTAACTACTATAGTTAGTAGGCTCCTAGTCCAAATAAAAACTCGTTCACGTTAGATTGGTATTGTTGACGGCAATCTAGAATCAATTTCTAATGCAGATGGGTACTCGGTGAGGGAAAGAAATGTTTTGAACTGATGACTGAAACTCAATGCGACGCGGTTGGCGGAAGAATCACTGTTACCTTGCCAGATCGCCTGGAAGCCACAAATGATGTCTAATTTCTCAAATAATTACTCCATTTTTTGAGATCATTTTTAAATCTGGCGTTTATAGGGCAAGGTGGAGCTAGTGATAAATGTAGTGCACAATGTTACTTGAACATTCCCTCAGGCACTTACTGAAGGGTGACTCTTATTTACTTTTAGAATCAGGGTTATTCATTATCAATCTATTTTGATGGGTCAGTTAGTTATAAAACAAACAATATGATGGTGAATTTGTTATCCTGGTTTATACGATTTGGGTTCAGAGTTAATGACATTAGTTAATATGGTGTTAAGATAAACCCAACTGCAGTGCAGCTGAAGTCGTGAATTAGGTTACATAATTTTCCTCATTTACGAGATGTCACTTGTGTACGCCATGTCCTTCCATGCACCTATAAATAGTTATGACGTTACGCAGGCATTTAGAAGGTTGGTTATCATAGGCTAGACGTATTCTGGGTCGATTAGAAAGGTTCGATAACTCTCATCATCCTTCTTATCCCCCTTACGCCCGGAGAAGTGAAAAGTAATTTGTTATAGGTGTGGAAACACCCAAATTAGTTGATTAAGCTCTGAGGCTAATTATGACGTGGATATGTCTTTTGGCTGGGGGTCAAGGAATTTTTCGCGACTCTTTTTTTTCTCCACGGGTCAACGAACTTTTCGCGACACTATTTTTTCTCCACACAAAATGCAACGCTCCGGCACTTTAGGTTATTATTAACTCGAAAAGTGAAGGCTAGGTATGAATCAATGAGGTACTAGGTACCGCAATGCTGCAAAAATGAAGAAACGGCTGTCATTTTCGGATTCAATGCACCTAATGAAATTTTTCATGCAAAATTTTCATGCACAAATGAAATTTGTGTATTTTATTTATTTCATCATTTTAATTTTCTAACTACACCTCCAACAATGGACATATCCATGATCTATTGTTTTTCCCCTCAAGGAAAAATTTCATTTGGTGCGCTGATTCTTCCTTGTGTAATACATACATACATCTCCTTCATATTGTTACAAGTTATCTGCATTTCGAATTATGATTTAAACTCGTTAAACTGGCCAACATCTGGCGTTGCCCATGGTTGCAAAAAAGATACTTTGGCTAATTTTAAATGCAGGAAAATTCTTCTAAGAACTTAATCTACCCCATTCTCCTATAGCCCATATTCTCGTGACGTCACGCCTGGAGTAGGTTATAGTTTCAGCCAAAGTCGGCCATGACTGCGCAACGTCAGGAAACCCAACTCAACCAACCTACTATTCATAAGCAGTTTGCCTTCTCACATCAACCTAATTCGTGGTTATAAAGCCATTTTCAACAGATTTGTTTTGCAAAAGTGATATTTTAGCAGTACGAAGTTTCACTTCAACCAAATAGTTACAATAATCGTGCCTGCCAGCGCGATCATTGGTTGTAGCCAACGATTCCTATCTAACAGAGAACGAGTTTTAATTTGGACTAGGTACTAACTATTGTAGTTAATCAGTGTCCGAAAACCAAACTTCATTCGTTTAGGTTCTGAGAATAATTAACCTGAAAAATAATGAGGAAAAAATTATTGAAAATCCCTCAGGTGTCTGTACTGCAGTGTAGGTAGGTACATGGCCATTGCGCAGGTAGCTTCATTAGCGTTTTATTATAAGTTCGTAGTACTATGCTTAACTGAGGAAGCTTTGCTTGTTATATTGGATGAATAAAATGATAGTTTTGATAGCTTGTCAAAGTAATCGAGGCAGGTAGTTGCTACATCAAGAAACGAAACTACTTACGTAGGTAGGTGAGTTTTTTCTGAGGTGAGTTATCATGTGGAATGCGATATATGCAGAAAAAACGCAAACGTTCCAGAATGCCTCAAAATTGATTTCCATGAAGAACGTTTTGGATCTAAAACGGAAAATTTTGTTAAATAACTGGGTTTTAAAATTTTGGAGCCATTGAAATAGCTTCATTTTTCCAAAAAATCCACTTTAAGCAATTTTCTGTCATGAAAACTCAATCTTGAGAACATGCGGCATGACTGAGTATTTTCTGTTAATTTTCACCTCTTGAGGATGAAGATAAGCACTGGTAGGTGCATCTGTAACTGTATATTGACGTCAGGCGAGGCGCCTCTCCGCCAGAAATGAATGTTCATTCTACGTCGACCTTAGTGCTAATTTACTGCATCCACATACTTATTTGTCCACCGCCGTCCATCAAGGAGTCGAGTTCTTTTATTTGGTGTGATTGACTCTCAATTGGTCTGGGTGACATTGTAATGAATACTGTTACCGGGCAGAGTTCTTCTTTACGTATAGTTTACGATCGTTACTTCGTCTTCTCATGATATTTGGTAGGTAAAATGTTATAAAAAACAAATTGAATTTATAGCTCATCATCCTTGAATTTGTGACAATAGCGGTGATGGAAGTGCAGTAGTTCCTCCTTCGTGGGGCGATTAACCTGCACCCAGGGGATATCCTGAAGGCTGTTGTTTGTTAGCTGAGGAAGTATCTTCCTAGATGTAACATTTGCGAGAATCGAGAAGGATGAATTACTCCTATCCATCCCGGGGCTTTCAAAAAGCGGGGTAATGGGGGGGGGGGGGGGGGGGGGGGGCAGAGTGGAAGGGGGTTCCAAGTAGGTAGGACATGGGTATGTTTTACATTTTTAATGGTAAAGAAGTAGAAGAAGAAGAAGAAAAAGCGTTTATTGACAAAGAGCTCAACATAATTAACAACTAACATCTATCTATTATATATATTATTTATATTACATTCCTTTTTCCTTTTTCCATTTATTTATGTATTTATTATTACTATTATTCTTGTTATTAGTTAGTTATCTATTTTTAATACACCACTAGTAATATACCTCATAATTTACTGCATGTTTCTTATCAGAATCAATACATTAATACACTAATAATATACATTAATACACAATATGATAAATATAACACATAATTATACGAATACTATAAGCATCTTATTATGCATAAGCTTTTCGTAATTGCGAATCACTCATGCATTATAATTGAATTGGGCCACCAGAAATTGTCTGTATCTTGTCGCTGACCTGATATACTTTACAAGATCATCATTTGTAACTTGTTCTGACTTTCCATCCAGTATCTCATTCAGTTTGGGCTATGTAAGGGGAGTTTTTTTCAAATACTGGATGCGAAATTCGTTGAGAACCGGGCAGATTGCCATAAAATGTGACACCGTCTCTTCTTCTCGCCGATTGCACATTGAACATATGTTCGATGTTCCCTCCTTCCACCATCTGAAATTAACATTGATCATCTCCGTCCTTACTCTGAAGATGGAACGGATCTTGAATGAATCGTGCAATTTCTGATAGGCTCGTCCACCATGCTCCTCACGATTCAGTGATGCATGAAGTCTGTGATGTTCTGATCTCTTTACATCCTCCTCAACTTTCTGCACCCACATCACCCTGGCATCCTGCAATACCCCTTTCATCTCATGAACCCATTCAGTTTTACTTTCTCTGTGGTGAATTTCCTCATTTCCGCGACACTTCAGACTCAATTCGAGATAGTCTTGAACCCGTACTGATCTTTGCCTAAACACCTCATCCGCAATGATCTTGGGGTAGCGGTTATCCGAGTATTTCAGTATTTTCTCCACGTAATCGAGATTTTACTTCATGTAGTGAAAATGTAGTGGTTCCACGCCACTCTCCGCATACAGTGAGTAATTTGGCGTATTGCTAGGCATGGCAAACAGTTTCTTTAGGTAGTAGTACATTTTTAATACGTTTTGGTTATTGGGCCCATTTTTTCCTATTGAAGGGGGGGGGGGGGGGGCAGTCAATATTCGAGGTGCTGGGGGAGAGGGGTCTAAACCGAGCTCTACTACCATGTGACAATTGAGGTGATGGAAATGTAGTAGTTCCTCCTTCAAAGGGGAGAGGCGATTAAGCTGCTACACCCACAAGATATCCTGAAGACTGTTAGCCCATACATGAAAATCCTCAACAAGCTAAGCTGAAACAAAAAATTAAGCTAATGGAGAAAGATACGGAGGAGAATTCCAGTTTGTATCCGTGTTCGAGCGATACTTTTATTCTGTGTTGATGAAATCCTCCACTTATTGCAATGTTTCATACGAGTTTGTTAATAGATCATATATTATCTTCTTGGGAATTTCATATTGGATTTCGAGTTTATTATTTTCAATCATATCAACTTTTGTACATCCATAGTGCAACCACTGTTATCCATCAAGAACCAATTTTTACTTTCTTGTTTTACGTTTCAAGATAGGTACGTTGATTCCATAAATCCGTCCGTTGCATTTCTCCCTAACTTTTAGAATGAAGTTCACAAAACTTACAGCTCGAAAATCACTCATCGTCCAAGGCTTGCGGTCTCTGCATCTATTTTAATCAATCTAACGAAGGCAAATTTAAAGTGTAATACGTGTTCCAATAAATTTTAATAAAATGGTAGTTCATTTAGATTATGATAGATTTTATTTCAATTACTTGATTGATAACACCCTGAGAAAGAATTCTATGCAGGGTGAATGTTAGACTGAGGGAAAAGAAATCATTAACACAACAGTGAATCGCATCACAAATATGCTGAACTTCTTCTCATTCGGCTGGGTCCTAATGCTTTTTTCTCTTTAAATCAATTCCTGCTGTTTGGAAGTCGGTTTAAGCTATACCTGAAAAATGTCGTGTATGACGTCATTTCAAGTTCGTTATAGTGAACTATACTTACTTACCTATATTTATTGGTTGGTTACGAAGGTGTTGCAGGGAAACATGTAGAACTGGTACGTTTTGAAGGTAGATCTGTATTGGCTAATTCATATTTGTTTTAGGTATTGAAAGTTTTCGGGCCTAATTTTTCTTAGCAATGCTGGAAATGGTGAATATTGTTGCATCAACTGTTTGACAATAGCACAGTGTATATATACTGTCCATTAGTGTATATATTTTGTATGTGCATATGTATTACTATATTCTATCTTGAGTGCAGGGTTTTAGATTTTCGTAATGCATTGGTGTACTCATATCATTTTATATATCTCTATTTCCCATGAACTTGTTATTATTGTATTTGATAATTAGGGTCCAGACTGTGTACATTTCTCATTGATCTCTCAGACGGTACTTTATCACAATCACGCATGACGTAAGTTATATCCTTAGAGACGGCAACGATACATATTTGGGTTCTTTTAAAACAACAAGGCGATTCTCTTGGCATTGACACTCAATTCCTTAGTATGGACCACAAGACTTCTCCTTTTGCGTGTTTGCACTGATTCTTTTCAAGTGGCGTTGGCCTCCGTCCGCTATGGTACCTTCTAATTGTGATCGAGTATCTTAAAAGAGTGGTAGGGACTCAATATTTCCAAATTTGAACTTGCCTCCCCACAGTTTATTTTAACTGAACGTGCATGAATAATGTGGAGCACAGAAGGTAGGTAGGTAGGACTTCAATGACGTCCCCATTGCACGAATCATTAAAAAACATTACACGGCAACTGCTCAGCTTTTATTGCCTACGGTATGAAATTGCTTGGAATGGATTGCACCTCCTTTGTATGAAGGTATAAATCTTTTCTTGGCCCTCGGTTTACGGATTTGCATATTTTCTGGCTGACATAACCTACGTACCAATGTTTTTCAGACTCCAAACTTCTTAAGAAATAATACACTATAGCATTGCAGGTAGAAAAATATTTTGAATTTGTTGTCATTGTACTCTGGCGTGGTTCAAATTGTAACAATATTAAATATTTTGATCTAAATCGTCTTCTTATTGGGAATTTCAATGAAATCAGGAGAAAATTTGGGAGATGATTTCACAATCGTATATATACCTACTTTAATCTTCTATTTTTTAATTGCTGTAAATCCAATTGGTCTAATTCCTGTTCACATCAATTAAGTTTTTCGGAGAACGACAGGCTTATGTAAAATAACCTAGAAAGTTTATATTTTTTTGACAAAATAAGTTGTAGTGAACGACGATTTTTGTTGGAAAATTGTTTCTTAAACTATATTTCTACAAAGCACTAAAACCCCTCAAATTTATAGTGAGTATTGCTGTACTTAAGCTAATCTTGCATTATCTTACAATTCTAAGTGAATTCACTAGGACAGAATTTACTGAATAGGAAGCTAAATAAAAGGGATGCTATGGATGTAGCAAAAATTCAAGTGTGCCCATGCGAAGAGGCTATCATTGATCCTACTGTACTACCGCCAGGGGGTGTGGTTGACCAAACTTGCGTAATCGTAAGTTTCCACCAATATTCGAAGCACGAATTGCGAAAAACAATGATAAATTTGTTCAGAAAGCTCAGATTAATGGTAAATTTGAATGACAGAATTCGAAGCATTGAAAATGATGATTATTTCCAAATCGAGATTGAAAATATGTATCAATACTTTCAACTCTTAAATTCTGGCGGAGGCGTTCAAATTTATAATTTATATGAATTGCACAATACGAGACTGGCGACCATTCTTTCCGCGGAACGGAATGCGTGAGTTATTGTGAAAATACTAAAGTTGGTTGCTGAATGAAACTAATGAAGTCTTGCAGTGGTAGGGGAAGGTAAACGACCAACTTGACAAAGCTCGAGTCGACAAGGTCACATCCACTTGTACCAAATGCAAATGAGTTGTTTTTCTGATTTCGATTGTTGGGTTGGAAAGTTAGGTTGTAGTATTCCATAATACGACTGTTTACAGTCCTATTAATGACGTTATGGTCCCAGTGATGACTTTCCGCCAGTCTCATATGGCAATATTCATCGGCCTGAATGTGATTTTCTAACCCGATTTCGCAGATTCACATGACCCTGGGATAAAGGTGAACAAGGGTCAGCTAAAAAATGTTGTTAATACGTTGACGTAATATAAAGCGCTGCCCCTGAATCGTTAGCGTTTTTACGTGGTTCTTGAAGTTAGGGAATTTTCGCTAAAACTGGCCCGCTGGCTCAAAAAGAGGTTGAAAGTAATTCCGGATGTCAGCACTCTTTTTCAGTTGAGAAAGTCACAGAATATTATTGGCTACGTTTTAGCGAACTTTCGTAGAACATGAAGCTATTGCAAAGACTCGGAAAATGTTTAAATCAACATTTTTGAAAAATCTCTTCATTGAAATTTGTTTCAAGTCATTCTGAAACGATTCCTGAAAGTCTTCACTATTTCGTATGTCTATATATGTGTCATTCTAGATGATAACTACCCTCCTTAGAATTGAGATAAAAATCAGGTTTTTGCGCCGAAAATCGAGCTTCCCAAATGAAAGGATGAGTTCATTGGCCAACACTTTTTGAGCACATTAAATTGGTAACATTTCAAAAAATGTGCCTAAAAAGGCAGAAGTACAATGGTAGTGGACAGGCTGACTGGGTTATGTATGATGAGCTTCCATAGGACATTCTTCAAGGACGAATGCATACAATTTTCATTCATATTGCCAAAAATCGATAAAACCTGCAAAAAAAGCTAAATATCCAATATTTAGCTATATATCATTGTAATAAATTGATAATTATAAAATTCATTGCACTCAAAGAGCTCAAATTTGAAAAAACAATGTAACATAAATAATACGATAATTCAGCGACAAAATTGCTCAGGGCCACTTTCACCAACAACTTATAAATCCGAGATTGGCCAAACTCGATTAAATATAATCTCGAGGATCAAACCTTGGCGTCTTTCACCAACCCAAAATTCGTTTAAACCAAGATTGGAATAATCGAGTTTCCCTAACGGAGATTCCGGAAACTGTCCAATGAAAAATTGGACAATTTGAAACGACAGTTAGAAAACCCGCCATGTGTCCGGCATATCAAGACAATAAAGCAGTGAATCACAACCACGACCCGTTTTTACCCGCGCCGTTTTTATCTAGTTACCTAGTTACTATCTACTCGCAACTTTTCGTTGACTTCCAACAAAGAAAGTGTGACACATCATTTGACGGAAGCAGGACGGTTGATCACCTTATTTAAATGTACATAAGTTATTTTATGTGGTATAGGTAGGTAGGTACATACTGTACAAGGGATAGCAATTCAACATCGTATTATAACGTGCAATCATCATCGATTATACTATATTTTCCTTTATTATCCTACATCAATTTCGTATTATAATTCATCGATTTGATGGTATAAAAGCCTTTTTCCAACTTATACCTGTTCGAAGGGATCTCCAGGTGAGTGTCGATAAGCTCGAGGACTTTCAAAACTGTCGGTTTTGGGAGCCGGAATCTCCGCCGAAATTCGACGTCGTCCAACCCGCCGTCGGATCGTCCTTGGGCGTCTTTGCAGGACATCGTTCTCATCCGAGGAATCAAATTAATCCGAGCGATAAATCGCGTGAATTCATCATCAAAAACTTGAATAACAATAAACTATATATAAACTATAATAATAAACTGTGAACCAAACTGTAGAGGTATGAGGAATCAGCTGTTGGTGCGCGGCCATTTTGCTCGATATCATTTTTATCACTAATCTGAGATTGGCAAGAGTTAACTGGCCGAGATTGGGAGATTAACCTCAAGCCACCTCGTTAGGAGTTTAAACTCGTAAAGTGGTTTGGTGAAAGACGATTAGCTGGAATCTCGATTATTTGTTAATCTTTTTTAACTTAAACTCGTTTACGTTGTTGGTGAAAGTGGCCCTCATTCGATCAAGCTGGATGACTGGGACTTGTTTAATTCCATTATTAGGTCAACGTCCGTTCTTATCGACCCATAGCAGGCAACTTATAGCTCGCGAAAGTGGCATTTCTATAAATCAAGTACTTATTCCAAGGGAAACGTTGAGATCGTTGGACAGCTCTTTTTGAGCACAATAGATTGGCCAAATTTCAAAAACATTGCCCTAAAAAAATCACTAAAAATGGGTAACAAAAGGCTTAATTTTAACACAGAATGTGTTTTACCCTTGGTATCTCCAACCGAAAACGAAACGTTTTGTGTTTACGAACTTGTGTTGCGTTTTTGTGTAACGAAAATGTGTTGCAACAATTTACTGATGATTTCCGCTTACAACCGAGTGTTGCTAGAGAAATGGTACTTTGTCGCTTTTCATCCCACAAAATTCGTTGACCATTCATTCGAAAGCCCTCGGTTTGTCCAACCATATTTTGTTAACTATTGCGAAGTGCGTGGCCAACCAAGCTGAGTTATTAGCATGGTTATATCAATAATTATTGTTTACGTGCAGGTGATCATTCTCAATAATTGATAACCTGATTGCAACCGCTTGTTAATTTCTGATGATTCGGGTCACATGAATAAATTAAAGCTTATGACGAGGAGGTTTCAAATTTGACGCTGGTGATAAATATATAAAACAATATTTGACATCCGCTAAATCTGAGTCATTCTTATATGCGGGTTTCACGGTTTAATATGAAATGCGTGAGCTAAAATACATTCTGTGTTTCAATAATTTCATTCGAAGTATGTAAACAGTTTTTTTCTGCAGAATTTCAGCCAGTAAAAGTTTATTTACAATAAAATAGTACAAATAAAAATTTATGTTCGACATTATGCATACAATTTTCATTCATATTGCTAAAGATCGATAAAACCTGCAAAAAAGCGAAATATCCAATATCCAGCTATATATATCATTGGTATAAAATTGATAATTATAAAATTCATTGCTCTCAAAGAGCTCAAATTTAAAAACAATGTAACATAAATAATACGATAATTCAACAAAAAATCGCACATTCGATCAAGCTGGATGACTGGGACTTGTTAAATTTCATTATTAGGTCAACGTCCGTTCTTATCGACCCACGGCAGGCAACTTTTATCTCGCGTAAGTGCCAGATATAGAAATCAAGTACTTATTCCATGGGAAAGGTTGAGTTCGTTGGACAGCTCTTTTTGAGCACAATAGATTGGCCAAATTTCAAAAACATTGCTCTAAAGAAATCACTAAAAATGGCTAACGAAAGGCAATTTTAACACAGAATGTCTTTTACCCTTGGCATCTCCAACCGAAAACGGAACGTTTTGTGTTTACGAGCATGTGTTGCGTTTTTGTGTAACGTAAATGTGTTGCAACAATTTACTGATGATTTCCGCTTACAGCCGAGTCGTTGCTAGAGAAATGGCACTACAAAATTCGTTGACCATTCGTTCGAATGCTCTCGGTTTACCTAACCATATTATGTTAACTACTGCGAAGTGCGTGGCCAACAAGCTGAGTTATTAGCATGGTCATATGAATAATTGTTTACACACAGGAGATCATTCTCAATAATCGATATTGTGAACGTGATTGCAACCGCTTGTTAATTTCTGATAATTCATGTTACATGAATAAATTAAAGCTTATGACGAGGAATTTTCAAATATGGCGCTGTTGATAAATAAATAAAACAATTTGACATCCGCTAAATCTGAGTCATTCTTATATGCGGGTATCACGGGTTCCTATGAAATGCGTGAGCTAAAATAAATTCTGTGTTTCACTCATTTCATTCGAAGTATGTTTTTTTTTTTAAGCAGAATTTCAGTCAATAAAAGTTTATTTACAATAAAATAGAACAATTAATAATTTATGTGAAAAATTATGCATACGATTTTCATTCATATTGCCTAAAATCGATAAAACCTGCAAAAAAGCTAAGTATCCAATATTCAGGTATAAAATTGATAATTATAAAATGTATTGCACTCAAAGAGCTCAAATTTAAAAACAATGTAACATACGATAATACGATAATGTAAAATGTTGTTGTTAGTGTAAAAATATGATGTAAAATACGATAGTGCAACAAAAAAATCGGTCATTCGTTCAAGCTGGATGACTAGGACTTGTTAAATTTCATTATTAGGTCAACGTCCGTTCTTATCGACCCATAGCAGGCAACTTATAGCTCGCGTAAGTGCCAGCTCTAGACATTAGCGAATGCACGGCCTCGGCCTTGGCTCCCTGTTACCTCATTCTGCTCCTCTTCTCCCTTCCCGTTTCCCTTGACAGGTGTCTGGTTTCCTATCGCGCTGGGAGGGCAACGCGATGTCGACAAAAATGTTATACGGTTTATCACACACTCAAGCGCACTCGCTCAAAGCCAACCTCTGGAAAAGTTTCAAGTGCATCGTGAGGACTGTTGCGAGAGGTCACGTGTGCTTCGTAATATTTTATTACTGTTTAAAGATATTATTGTAATATAACCCATATTTCAGAAGTACATATTTAAAAGAATATTGTTTCATTATGAACATACAAGTGTAAAAAGTATTATAACTTTCTGAAACATCTGATGGAATCCTTGATCTTATTTACGAATCTAAGTATATTTACTACTCCAAATGAAATTAGGAAAAAGAAGTTATGTCGGGTGTTGTTTGTATCTTGACATGAATGTGCGTTAATGAATTAAATATGTTGTCTCGGATGATTTATTTCTTAATGTGGCCGTGCAAGGGAAAAGGGAGCTTAACTTGCCAGAGGTCTAATCTGAGTTGATATATTTTTATTTTTCTCCACATTATCCTGATCAAAATCGTTTTTTTGAATTTTTTCAATCATTCTCCAATCAAAATTTATGATTTTCAAAGTGTGAAAAAGCGGGCCCGAAAATAGCAAATTTTCAACTGACATGCAAAACTGCAGTTTTTCGCGATTATTAATACAATGAAAAATGTATAAAATTCATGTTTTGATGATTATTGGGGAAAGAGAGATAGTTTTGGAACCAAAAAAAAAGTAATTTTTTGACCTAATCTTCGTTTTTTGTTCTCCTTGCACGGTCACATGCTACTTTTCCCTTGCACGGTCACATATATCGATCTATAAATAGGTATGCAGGGGTAAATAGTTATGCGAATAAAATGTATTTGTTCATGAAAGTAAGACCAGAGTCTTCTATGAGTTCTGAGGGCCCGGTAATTTCATTGGGAATTTCCTAGGGTCTGAACTGCTGTGTCCCACAGTTACATATAAATAATATGAAAATTTTGGCAGTTATACATTCATCGAAAATTCCTAGTTAGCGCAGGCGCAGTAGCATTGATTTAACCATTAAATCCATAGTATATTGTCTCGGACCTTTCCCATGCACCCACTGAGAACTTTCACCAGAATCAAATGTTCATTGGAGAGTTTATGCGTGTACTAGTATCAGGAGATCTGAATATAAACACGAAATAAGAATAATTAAGTAATCTAGACGGCCCAAAACGCCAAAGGTTAGTGGCAATGTCAAGTTTAGAACCTAACTGTTCTTCGCGCCTATAAGTTGGATACTATGCATCGACTACCTTGTTAGGATCGGAATCGAAAATGATTTGAGCTGCCTTTTGAGTTCATCGTCGATTTTGACGGGATTCAGGTACATTTTCTTCATGATTCACTTGGTGAGTACTAACGACATCGGATATCTCCCGGTATCACAATATGTGATCAGAGGGGCTTTGACCTAATATAATAAATAAAAAGATAAACATTTTTTAATGGTTATTTGATAAATATAAATTAATAAATAGAAAACCTAAATTGAATAATTTTATACTGTTTTAGTTCATATTAATAAAACACGGAAGTTAAAGAAGAACGTTAGGGCTCTGATCAGCTGTGGGACCTCAGAGACTAATTTCATTCCTAAAGGCGGCGTACACATTCGCACGGGTGCCAAGAATGACGAGGCGGACGGACAACGCGAGCGCCGAGGGTATAAACGACTTACGGTGCTTAAATTTAGATGGAGCTTAAATTTAGATTTTGAGACACCTTGAAAACAATTTCGAGGTATGGAGGCGAAATAATAATCAGCTGATTGGCCTCTGAGGCTCATTTCTTTCTTTTTCTGCTATTTTTCGACATTTACTAAAAAGCGAATAATTGTGGGGTCCTGGAGCTTAGAGGTGTGCACTTTTTAGAGATTATGTAATCGAGGTATAATAATTGTAGACCAGTGATCTGCGTAGAAGGGCTACCTAATTCATTGTGTAATAATTTTCAGCGTTTAGACATGAGAGTACCTATAGTCATTCATAGAAATTAAATAGTTTGGCTCGCTTCACTTATTACATATTTGTTTCTGGTTTGGCTCGTTTTTCCCTCTACTCGAACTCACACTTTCTTATTTTATTTATCTATACTAATCATTTTATTAACTCCCCTCAAAGGAGGTGGGGCACATACCATTAATTAAAAAATGAAGATAACAAATTGAAAATAGGGGAGAACGCCCAAGTTATTCATTTATATAATTTCCCCATACAACGTAGGTATGAATAATTGATTATGATCTACGAACTGAATGAGAAGGCATGTAGGTAAAATGGTCAACCTCCGCAGTGCAGTCTACTCCCCGATGGTGCCTCTGGGCCACTGCTTCGAAATGTAGCGTGATAGATTGGTGGGTCATAGCGTGATTTCTCGTCCTTGAAAATGAGCCTCGGAGATACGCATCGGTTTCTTTCTCTGAATGAATCATGATTGGTTCCTTTGGGCATTTCGCTACCAACTCGACCGAATGAGGAACTTGCACACATATTTTTTATTGCAGAAATTAAAAGTGGATGGAATTTAGAGGTAAATGGCGAAATAATTTTTTTGTTAAGAGTCTCTATGATTTAAAATAAATAAATAAAGTTTGAATTCCCTGAGAGTTTGCCAAAACGCCCACAGCAGTTGACTCTTCCCACTTTCTATTCATACGTCACGGTTTGCTATTACTATGTGAACCTACTATATGAAGGCAGTCAGTATTCCATTTCAAGTCGTTCGTTACATTGTTTCGTGATTTTGTTATTTGGTTTGGTATTGTTGACACTTTGTTTTCTTCTATCTATTACTCTTCACTTTGATGGACTGGAGTAAACAGTTGAAGAAGGGGTATGAAAAGGTGACTTCGTTTAATTTACCACCTTCAACTGCAGTCAGATCATACTCTCAATAAAACTCGAGACTTTTGAAATTAAAGGAGTGAAGATATGAAAGTAATTCAACTAAAACTACTTACATATCTAAGTACCTAATATAGTGATAACACACATTAGTAGTGATAGATCTGTAGGCACCTTGAAAGTTCGGTACGTACTTGACCAAGTAGATTACAGAATTTGGACGCAATAGGCAAAATCACGTTGTGTATGAGAACAGCACGTAACTACCGGATAGTATTTCCTATAATTTCAAAATTAATTCCATTGGTTGACGAGACGTTCGCGAACAATCAAGTTGAGTCACGAGACTCTAGACCCTGACCAACTAATCTAAATTTTTACTAAGGGATTGATTAGTTGATGTTATGTATTTTTGAGATGCGAGCGTAGCGAGCATTCAGACCACTAATCTAAGCAAAAAACTGATCTGTGTAAAATCTCATGGCGGCTGGAGCGCTGGGAATGCCACGTGGTGGGTAGTCGAACTAAAGAGCAAGTCAGGGTTTAGAGTCTCGTGACTCGAATTGATTGTTCGAGAACATCACGTCATGGGTTGCGAGTTAACTAAGCTGAGAATTCCGGCTCTCCGAAATCGAAATTGAGATGTCACTATGAGGATTGTGATGACAAAACGCGACCTTATTTCCTGCGTTTGCTCTCTTTGCGGTCGTTTACTGTTCCTTATTTCGTGGTGATATCATTATATTTATTATGTACTCGTACTCAAATAAATTACGATACCTTATATTGATATAAATGTACCTAGGTAGGTATATTCATGTGTTTCCGTCAAAGCAACATATCTCCACATCACCTTGTAAGATCGTTACAATGGAATGGAGGCAGCAAAAACACAAACTCATGAAGACCTACGTTTGTCTGAAAATAACTTACAAATAGTTGAAAAACTCTAATTGTTGTATTGTTGTGGTGATGGCATAAAAACGGCACTCAAACACACGTTCCTGTCAACAACGCCCATTTCCGATACACAGGATCACTACCTCAAACAACCACGACATCTGCGAAATATCCAACGAATTTAAGAAATCTTAATTATTCACGACAAAACGAAAAAAAAGTATGAACAAACTCAACATTAGAAACACAAATAAATGAGATAACTGCAATGAAAAACTTGGCCAGCAAGAAGTTCCTACCTACCGTCAACCTAAACAGGACCTAAACTAAAATCCAAGAGGTGGCTCGAGAGAACCACTAATCCTGTGCTATTTTCTTAAGAATCCTCTAGTACCGCTAGCATATCAGTTACTATTGTAGAACGAATTGAGACAGTTATATTCGGTGTATATTTAAGATGAAGAACAGTAGGTTCTAGGAAAATTTACTGTCCCTCATCCTCACATACACCTGTCTCAAGTTGATATACAAATAGAACGGATATGCCAGCGCTAGTAGCGGATTCTTCAGAAAACCTCCAGATTAAAGGTTCTCCCAATTCTCTCCTCCAGACGCATTTTTTCTTCATTCTTCTTTTACCCGAAGTATTTTTGTTAGGTATACTGTTTGGTGAGCCGATGTAGATGTTTCTAGTGAGCGAGTAGATGTTGAAACGTCCCAGAAAGCATCGAGAAAAACATGTTTTACTTTATACTATGTATTAGTGTAGTTGATACCAGAGTGGAAATGGCCATCCTCCATACAGCTCACAAAATGGTGACGTCACACATCAGCTACCCAATCACGTATCGTTCTCAGCGCCTACCCCTTCTCTTGATTTTAAAATTCGATTTTAATTATGGAAATACATTTTGTTGTCATGTTTCATCATATATTTGTGAAGCAGAGGTGGTCTAAAGTATAGTAAAAAAGGTTTCAGGCCGAATTTAAGATGGGTGCAAGTTCCTCAATGAGGAATGTCCTCTAGCATTTTGTCGGAGCATTCTGATAAAAGGTCGTGCCTAGTTTATCTGTCCTCAAATCATCGAAATCGATGTTTTACAAATATCTAAAGGTTCAGTCGTGTAAAAATTTTATATAATTTCTCAGTTTTGAGAGAATTTTATTCTGTCGACGTTGGATCGCATTCAGAACCACGAAACTTCATGGATCGATTTATCACCTTATTAATAACAAAACGTTGCTACTAAACACTTCGAAATTTCTCGTGTTTGCTGAAATAAATTCGTTGGTTTACATTACATTGTATATGGATTCGAACACGGAAAAAAAATTGTCTTCCCTCCGTCCGGAACTTTTCTTGCTAACTACTGGACTAAAGTGTATGAAACTGAACGATTGATTCTAAACGTTAAAATTAAAGTGTTAAAATTGAACAAAAAAAATTAAATTAGAAAAAATGAACCTAATTACCGTTAACATAATAACAATCCCATTTAATCAAACCTGATTATATATCTCCAATGAAATTCTTTTGATATGAAATCAAGTTTATTAGTCTACCTATAATACCAATTGTTACCTGTAGAAGGACTCGGTGAAATGTGACGGTTCCCGTTTCAACTGGGATAGTGTGTTCACCCTGCGGAAGTCGAACGTGTTATTGCCCTTTATGTCGAATGGTGGTTTGAGAGACCCCTAATGGTCCCCCAACACACTAGGCAAGAATAGGTCAGGAAAGGTATATACCTAATAAACCTAAATTACTAACTAGGCCTACCTGTCCTATGTTCCTCAGCACATTACGCAGAACAAAGGCAGGTTCAGGATGAGAAATTTTGGTGCCAAGACGCGGAGTTTTTCTCTCCGAGCGATCTCAGCGTTTCCCGTCCGTTGCCTGGCCCAGGCCGCCCCCGGCCCACGGATGGTGTGCGGAGAGGAGTAAGACGGCTTCCGCTGTTAAGGTCAATTTAGTTATTTAATGTCCTGACCTGTTCCTTAACTCGGACATCCGAAGAAGGGTAACCCTGAGTGCTACATATTATAAAGCACCATTAAGGTATACGTTTATGTCACACCCCTTCTCAGTTATAACCGAATTCGACTATTGGAGCTCAGCCTTTCGTAGGAGTTCATTTCGTTTTGTTAATTTCTTTTCGGTGTAGGTAGGCATGCCTGTATGCTTACTTCTACGTAGTTGTTCAAGGAGAGTGACGCCTACTAGATACGATGGAAACGTGTTGAAGAGCTCCGACTTCACGGATGGTGCGGCGCTTAGACCGGGATATTAGTAGGTAGGAGCTCCAATTCCAATTGAACATTTTCATGCGGGTGGGCGCATATTGACGAGCAAGTTCCGGAATAAAACTTAGGCTATTTTACAATCCTCTAGACTTTCTCCTTCATCAAGAACTCGGCTTTCTCTAACGACGACACTCAGGTATCGTTATAAATTACTTCGTAATTAAGGAAAAACAGGACATGCGTCGAACTTTCATGTGTAGATGGGGTAGGTTTACGCGTAAAGAACTTTCAATAACAAATTCAACGATACCAAAATGATTTCCGTGGGTTGAGCCGAGCAGTTTTTATTCGTAAAGATAAATCTTCAAACATTGATATTCAAAACGCCTGCTGTAACGTTTGTCGGAAACGTTTTAACGTAACTAAGTTTAAGGGGGCACTTGAAACAAAATTTTAATTGAATCCTCTTTGGAGGAGCTGGGTAATCTTTATATCTTAATAAAATAAAGTGTCTGGATGTGGGTACCTCCATAACTTTTGAACGGATTGATCGATTTGCGCGATCTTTTTGACATGAATATGTCTTTGCTCTGGGGGGTCAACCAAAAATTTTCGTCATGCAAAAGTTGATGTCACGATTTTCCAAACTAATGATTTTCACGTACAACCCAGCCGTTGCTAGGGGAATGGAACTTCCGCAGTTTTCATCGCACAGAAATCGTTCGCCACTCGTTGAAAGCGCTTGATTTATGTAATAAATGTTCACATCTCAAGGTACCAATTTCCCCCTCCTTATGTACCTGGCTTCATTGCTAAACTAAGTTGATTGGACTATTAACAATTTTCGTTTCGCGGAAACTGAATAGCGTCTGTATTGGAGAAATAACTGTATTAGTGTTTGTAGTATGCTTTTTGTGCCTCCAAGAATAATAAAATAAATTCTTTATCCTACATTTCGTCGCCTACAGTCCAAAGCTAAAGGATTTGTTTACAACTCTCGAGGACAACCGTTATGAAATCCCCAATCAAAGACATATCCATGTAACATGGTATCTGCTTGTAAAGCAGATACCATGTAACATGGTATCTGCTTGTACAGCAGATAGTGGAACACGTTTATGAGTTTCTTTAAAGATTGGGCTCTCAGAGTTTGGATTCTTGGGTATAGGAGTTTTTAATATGATCAGCCACTTCCGGCGCAAAATATGGGCCACATCAAAATTGCGCAACCCCTGCTCAGTAACGAGATGGTTGTGAGGGGTGGGGATAGAAAAAACTGGAAAATCCGTGTGTGGGCTCAAACGAAAGTCCACGACTAGGGGGGTTTCAATTCCAGCCAACATAAATAAGAACATCCCTACACACGTTAAACCTACTCTTAGGGATCTAACTTTTGCAAGCGAAGCGAGTAACATTCCCTACATGTTTCAATTGTAATACACCTGAATGGGGGGTAAAAGACCATCGCATGTATACAGCCACACCTTGCAGCGAAGCGAGCAACTTAATGGGGGGTCCGGGGGGCTTGCCCCCGTTCTGGGCGTGGAGGCGAGCGAAGCGAGTGAAATAATTTGCGGTGTTTTTGTTATTGAAATTGTTCAGCAGAACTTCATCGCGATAGATTTAGTTTGTGTGTTAATCGTGTTCAATTCGAGTCCACCTCTATTCATTATCTGATGGCAGATCGTGGATAAAGTTCCAGTTGTTCTCTTTCGCTCTCTTATTTTTCCTCCTCGAGTGGCGGGGAATTATATTTCAACATCCTTTCAGTCATGTTAGCCTTTTATGGTGCAATAAGCTGATAATGTGTCCTTGCACATCGATATCATCTTGAGTTTTGTCAGCTCCTCCAACGACGTGCATTCAATGGAGCTGAGATAAACTCGTTCTGAAATCCATAAATTGAGAGCTGTGTACCTTACCTAACCAATCGTGAACTTCTGACCGTTTGTCCTCTATAATTTTGGTTAGTCTATTTCTAGCTGTGGTCATTTGAAGTTTAACATCAAATCCAATATAACCAATAATACTTTGTTCAATATTTCACATCACTCAGATTGTTAATATCCAATGAATTATCAATATCTTCATTCATTCAGATATGATTTTATACCTGTAATTCTATTATATTTAAGAGAGAAGTAATTCTGTCTGTCTGTGTTTCTGTGTAAGGTCGATTCACGTCCAAACGGCTTCACCGAATTTGATGAGGGTTTTTGTACACGTACAACCAATGCGTTACTAGGGAATCGTAACTCCCTTAGTTTTCATAGCAGGAAAATTGTTCGCCACTTTTTGGAATGCTCTCATTTTATCAAAACATCTCATGATCCCTAAACATCTATAGTGTCAAGGAAAGCTGATTTATTACGCTAAGTTATACACTAATATTGTTAAATAACCATAATCCTGTTAGGTATACTTATAAAAGAGAGAAGTATGTCTGTCTGTCTGTGTGTGTCTGTGTGTGTGAGATCGATTCACGTCCAAACGGCTGGACCGATTTTGAGTTTCGGATCATTCAACATTTAGGCTATAGTAAAATTTTCCAAACCCCCTCTTTCGTCGTCATCTCGGACTTCCCTAACGACGTTGCCCCGATAAACATGTCCGTAAATAAGAAAATTCCTGATATGAGGAACTATTTTACACGTCAAATGAGGTTGGGATTGGATCAGGTGGATAGAATTTACTTGCAATCCGAAGATACCAAAACGATTTTTGTGAGTTGAGCCGTTCAGTTGTAGTTGTCAAAGTCAGATCTTCAAAAACTGATATTCTGAACGCCTTACTACTTGCCACACAAAAAAGAGGAATCTGTATCAACAATCATACTTTCTTGTACATTTGTTAACAGTCAACTAACATAATATTACAAAGGAAAAAAGTACGCTTGATTGAAGCTTTTTTACGAGAAGGAAAAGCCTTGAATAATTTTTATTTATTTATTTTTTTTTACAAAGTTTAAAATTTATTAACAGAACAATCAAACAACAACAAGATAACTAAAACTTAATCGCTCAACCATGGGAGAGCAGCTCCATCCTCCATCCCCTAGGACCTCAACCTTCTCCGTGTCCCACGTTGTAGGTAATGATGTTTTAGCGTGGAACACGCTTTTACCGGGACATAAAGTACTAAAGTAGCGGGGCGGCGGACCTAACTTCCTTGCTAATAAACTTATCAACCTGAAATTTGAACAAAATTGCCGCCCTCATCTTTACAAAATTAACGCATGCTAATAGCATGTTAATGGCTTTTACCGATTCGTACAATAACGAATCATGAATGAATAATACGCGATAAAGTTCACTTGGGACCATCGACAGCCTATACCCTTCAATCCCAGAATATTCCATCGAAATACTATGACGAATGTAGAAGCCATGTTTGTGCGCAGCACCCACTGATGATACGATCGTGATGAAACTAATATACGGTAATCAAATCGCCATTCCTAACGACCCTCCCATTGAGCTTAAACCTTCAATCGATCTTACCCCCCCCCCCCCCCAATGTCATGAGAAAATCACGCCGCCCGATGGATTTTACGTTTTTACATTCGCAGTGAATATTTATCTGGTGCAACCTTTCTTTATTTGGTCAAACCTTTCCTTATTATTACGAATACAAAAATTTACACACAAAATGCCTTGCTGTCCTTAATTTGTTTTTTCATTTTTCTCTAACGTTTCTCCCCAGAAACAGGAGCTTCTTCAGAAAGTCGGTGAAATTAAATTTAAAATTTAAAATTCAAAATTTTAAAATCTTTAACGTTTTCTTTTTCAATAAAAATCAAATTTAAAATGATCAGTTTATGCAAATCAAATTTAAAATTGTCTGTTGATCTTTGTGGAGGTAATAATGATTATCCGTAGGTATGTTCTACTTAATTCGTGACGGTAATTATAAATTTAGAGTTCTCAATCAAATAAGAGTTAATTTTGCTCAAGTTCTTATTGTCTTTTCAAATGTTAATTGGATTTGAATTTTTAATCTTTACCATTTCTAAAGATCTTCTTTTTTGCCAATTACATTCTGTTCCTACTATTTTGGGGAAAAATCCAATTAGGGTCAGAAACGCCTTTTTTTGTTAATTTTTGTAATAAAAATTTTTACCGATGAAATTTCTAGCGGATCATCCTCTGCTTAAACTATCCAGTCCCAGACAATTTCATCAAAATCCAATGAAAAACTGTGGAAGGCATATATTGCGGAAAGCTACTAATGATATAATTGTGGTAAAATTGACATGGGGTGATTAAACCGTTTTATCCCTACTAACTCCTGAATTTGCTCAATATCGATAGGCCGTGGGTAAATTATGTTTGTAGGATTTAGTGGACGTACTAAATAACGTATTGATTTATGAGAAATGAACCTGATGTAGGACCGTCTATAGTCTAACCCGCATGATCCTTGAAATTTTCATCGTAATATTACAGAAACTATAGAAATTAAGCTTGTAGCAAGGTTTTGCGGGCACACGAACAGACGGACGCACATGCACACACGCACACTACAGACATATCGACAGACCCAAATAACATAAGCCAAATGATACATTCCTTATATACTCATGCACCTGAAATATGCTTATGTAGTATAGTATAAAACTCTTTGTTTCTCGTTGTTGTTGCATTTCAAATTGAAGTCAACGAAATTATTTCAACTCAATCAAGTGGGTAACCACATTTCCGTAATTCGTGAAATAACTTCGGGTTGTTGGTTGAGTTCGTTTCGAAGCGATAACCTGAATCAATCTCGGAGCTAAATCTTATTTGTGCCGCCGTAAGTTGAATTACCGTTGACTTCAGCGGTTCCCATGCCACCTTTCTCTTTTGAAGAAGGTGGAAAAGTAGGTCTTCGTAAAGGGAAAAGTTTTCCAAGGAAAACGCTCATAACTTTTGATAAATGGTTGCCATAAATTTAATTCCAATAATTTTTGTTTGGTGATCATAACTTAATCCTTTATTCAAGTTTCCTTCCAAGTTAATTGCAGTCGTTATTGATTTTCCGTAAGTTTATTGTTCATTGAAAAAAATATATATATATGAATATATATTCCCAGCCTTACAGTATGATCTAATAAATTATTGCTCGCATTTTCTATGAGTTTTATAGTTTTTGTTCTTCAACTATTTCTCTACGTCCGTGTTACAATATGTGATGAAGCTAAACTGCCCACCCAACTTGGCAGACTGTTTTTAAAGCTAAAGTTTTATTATTGAATTTCCTGATTATATCCAAAATAAATTTTCCTTCTTGACTGGTTTTAATTAGATGTACCTTTGTCAATATTTCATTACCATTATCCAAGTAATTATATAAATTAAGTTCCAAGGATATCCAGATAGTTCGAGTATTAAGTCAGCAATTTAATCTAAATGAGAATGGCTGGACACTAGATAATTCTAGTTTTTTATTTATTTTTAAGATTATTTTCTAGATTTTTTCAAATGTTGGTATTTATTTTCAGTAATGAACCTTTTCAATTGGGAACCTTGACAAGAATCCTTGAGCGCGTCTTAAAACAGATAAAAATGCCCTATATAGAACCTTAATTAGTTGTGTGTCAACATCGATGAAATATGCTTACGTATTGATTTTCCAATGTTGGAGCTCTACGCATCTTACTCTTTTTGGTTTATTATTTTCAATAATAAACCTTTGTTATTGACAAAAAAAAATTTCTTTAAACACCCTCTGAAAATTTTTTGGTTTACGTTTCAAGATGCGTAGAATCCAAAAGAATTTTTAAAAACCGTCCGTTCGCCGTCCGCGGTTTTTTTCCGTAAATACTGGACCAAACTATATGAAACTTGTGTTAAAAATCACATTTGGGATCTAGATGGTCCTAGGAGCCCTGTCATAAATTTTTATCAACCCTAAAGGGTTGTATTTAAGGGCTAAACATAAACAAAAAAAATCGAGATCACGAAATTTTTCCAAGTAACAGTTATTTAGAACTTACTTGGTAGAATTTACGTTTGTGCGTGCGCAGAGTGAGGTATTGATTTAAGAACGATGAAACTAATGTGGGACCGTCTTCCTCCTAGCCCGCATATCCCCTGAAAATTTCATCCAAATTGGATGAAAACTGTGGAAAATAAGCTTGTTACAAGGATTTGCGGACACACGACAGACACACACTCACACACACATATTTTTTGTCCTCCACACCCCGCGCCACAACACGGTCGCGTCCTTGATGTTATTGGTTGAACACACACACAGATACGGAACCAAAGTTGTTTAGAATGGTCTAAAACGTAAAATGCGAGTGGAAATTTTGATTTTGGAGACCAAAACTTTTTTTCTCTCGAAAGTGAAAACAATGCTTCTGCTACCTTTAGGAACACTCGGAAGCAAAAAGCTAGTGATTCTCTGAATTTTATCCTGACATTTTGTGGTCATGCCACAATGTGTTGCTCCATTTGTCTGTGCATGTAAATAATATTTTTGAAATGCAATTCGTGACTGTCAGGCGCTAGTATCTCGCAGCTCGTTCACCTCTGGTCTTAGTCTTAACCTCTTTCCGAAGGCTTCGGTTGAGGGTTCCTTGAAGGCTGGAACGGGTGCCGTGAGGGTGGAGGTGGTTTGCCGAGCGGATGACAGTGGGTGGGTTCAGCAGAAGCTGATTGCGAGCGGGTTTGGCAGAAGCGGGATGCGCGGGGGACTCGTGGGGTCGGGGTGGGCACTCGGCTGGGATCGATATAACCACCTTGTGTCTCGCCTCCGCCCCCGACCATCAGAATCCCGTGATGCGCCCAATCTCGGCCTTCCTAATATAATTGAAATGTTCCAAACAAATATATACATATACGACAAAGCTCTGTCGTGTCATTCGATTTATCGGCGGCAAATTGGAGGGAGATTCATTGGCAATATGACTACACAGGGCTCTCCAGAAAAAAAATATCCCTGTGTTAGGAATTGGTTTAAAGCCATTGCCAGCAACAAGTCTCTCATAAAAAAGTCCGAAAACCGCTGAAGGAAGTATTTTAATTTTCGAGAGTTTCATGTTGGTTATACTTAGATTTTCCTTCTTGACTGGTTTTAATTAGTCGTACCTTTGTCAATATTTCATTACCAAAATCCAAAGTAATTATATGAATTAAGTTCCAAGGATATCCAGATAGTTCGACTATTAAGTCAGCAATTTAAGTAATCTAAATGAGAACAACTGGACACTAGATAATTCTAGATTTCTTTATTTTTAAGATTATTAGATACTTCCTAGAATGTTTTAAATGTTGGTTTGTTATTTTCAGTAATGAACCTTTTTAATTGGAAACCTTGACAAGAATCCTTGAGCGCTTCTTAAAACAGATAACAATGCCTTTTACAGAACCTTAATTAATTGGGTGTCAACGACGATGAAATATGCTTACGTATTGATTTTCCTATGTAGGAGCTATACGCATCTTACTTTTTTTTATTCATTATATCCAATAATGAACCTTTGTAATCGACCAAGAAAAAAACAATTTTTAACACTCCCTGAAAAGTTTTGGTTACGTTTCAAGATGCGTAGAACCCAAAATTCGAGTAAAAAAATCCGTCCGTCCGCCGTCCGCTGCTTTTCTCCGAAAATACTCGACCAAACTATATGAAACTTGTGTTAAAAATCACATTTGCAGTCTAGATGGCCCTACAAGCTTGGCATAAATTTTTATTAACCCTTAAGTGTTGTATTAAAAGCTAAACACTAAACATTAAAAAAATCGAGATCTCATAAACTTTCTAAGTAACAGTTATAATTTTTTGCTTGTCAATCACAAATTTAATCCCAAAAAATCGTATAAAACCACCCGCCACGCTGTACGTTGAATAGTTCGCTTCCCCTAAGGGCTTGAATATCGAGAGAAAAAAAACTTTCGAATTTCTAAGTGTGAGAAGATAGAGGAATCCCGCGCTACTAGCGGATCTACTGAAGAGAAGATCAAACTCGAAATTCCATCAAAAATCGCTTGATAGTGATACTGGTATACATAAAAATTGCCTTGTAAATATCAGCTGATATAATGCCAATATTGGAATTATCAGGTGATATAGTTCCAATGGAATTTACTTGCGAATTTACTTGGAATTTACTTCACGTTGCGAAATCGAGTTAGTTGATGGCCTAAATGGACCGTGGATGGCCTAAAAGTTGAGGACTCCACTAAAATCAAACGGCTGTTGTTTTTTCACAGTGGTAAATTTTCCACTCGCATTTTACGTTTTAGACTATTCTGAACAACTTTCGTTCGTGTCTTTCTCTCTACATGTGTGTGTATGTCCGCAAATCCTTGTAACAAGCATGCGCAAATATTTTCATTTTTAAACGAGCCTAATTTCAACAGTTTTCATCTGATTTTGATGAAATTTGTAGGGAATGTGCAGGTCGGGCTGTAAATGGTCCTCTAATAATTCAATACTTCTCAAATCATTACTCTGTTTTGCGCATGCGCAAACGTAACTTCCTTCAAGTTTCATTTTTTTACGCACTACTCGTCCAATCCCGCTCAAATTCGTTCCATAGTTTAATGTTTTAATTATTCCATGTTAGATTTTTTTAAAATTTTCATGTTTTTATCAGCTCCTGTGCATGCGCGAAAGTGTATTCCGAGAACAAGGTTTAGTTTTGATCAGATTTTGATTACATTTTCTGTGAATTTGTGGGTTAGGCTGTAGATTCTACCCTACCAATTTCATTTTTCTCAAATCATTGCTCCATTCTGTGCATGCGCTAACTTAAATCACTTCAAGCATCATTTTTCTGTTTTTTTTTTTTTTTTTAACATCTTCACTGTGAAGCGCAAAATTGCGGGGTCTTGGAACTGTAAAAGTGTGAACCTTTCTTGGAGTCACAATGCGCCGTGTTCTTATCATATATTACATACGGGGTTTAATCAATACAGACCAATGATCTGTATAGAAGGGCCATTGTGTAATAATTTACAGCGTTTTCAACATGCTACGATTCAAGTAGATATTGTATTAGTTCAACAGAAATCTCTGAATTCTGAATTACAGATGTGAATCTCACTAAGGCTGAAAATTTCTTTGCGGGTTGCTTTTTTTGTAGTTTTCTCTGTTCATGGTGTGTACAGTTGTGTGAGATTTGTGTTTTCGATTATTCCTTCTATTATTCCAGTTTCGGTAAAAAAAAAAAAAAAAAAAAAAACATTCCAACCCTATGAATGAGAAATATATGATCGCAACATAATAAATCAGGGAATAAATCCATCTTGAAATGCATCCCATCACCCAGAGACCTCGCTATACCGGTTCTCTTGAAATCACGAGACTATTATTCTGTTGACTAATATGAATAAACTTTTCGGAATCTTCAACCGAGTTAGTGCCATGTGTAAAAAGTAGTATACACTATCGTTTGTTTACGGATGGAGCAGCTAGAGGTTGACTGGAATGATGTAACGCTGGTGGCCTTATCATCCAAACCAACCAAATCTACGTATGAATGGATGGCTCACGATCTGAATACGGCATATCATATTATTATCTTTGTTTGGGTTGTAAATTGTGTAGGTAAATGTTGTCGCATTCGTGTTAGTTCTTCCGTTATGAGCCAACGCTATTTCATATGAAGGTACTTATTTACGAACCTGTTCACCTGTGTCCGTATTTTTAGACTCGTCGGCGGTTCCTCGAAGGATTCCGATATTCTTCCATAATCAAAAATCTTTCCTAATCAAAGGCAGTTCAGTGGTTCTGGCAATCTTGTACCATACTACGAATATTAATCCGTAAACAAATAAATTATTGTAACTTCAGAGAATCAAAACTCGTAACTCATTCTTTGAGTCTATGTTACCAAACCATTTATACCTCATTGAGAAACATATGTGTTTAATACAGAATAATACTTCTCATCTTGGTTCCTTGATCAGAGAAACAGTGTGTGATGGTCGAGGTTCTAGTCAATGAGATAACATTTTATGATGAACTGAACTTGAATATAATTAAAAGAAAGATTCACAACTTAACAGAGCTTATAAGAGGCCTGAGAGCTGAGAACAGAGTCGGAGTGGGGTAGGCCACGGAACAGCAAAGCAGAGGAGGCTAAGCAGTTGTGTAAAAGTGCGTAAACGTCACAGCCTTATGAATCACCCTACTTAGGGTAATTCTTACTGTAGAAACTACTGTAGTAAATTATTTTTCGCAAATTGTAATATCTTTATATATATTATAATGAAAACACAGAAATACAGATATAATATTATTCTCGAATCAAACGTACATTTGTATGAGTTGTATTTCTTATGTTGTGATTTTGAGACTGTATAGAACACAAAGAAAGCATATCCGTCATGTTAGTATCCATAGTATCCTTTGATATCATGGGTGCTTGTTACTAACTGAAGGCAGCTCTATTTTAGCAATTATAATAATAAATTGAATTGTTTCTTGAGAAGCAAATGCTTGGTAATCTAACATTCTCCAATATTCCTAAAGGACGGTGCACAACATCGTATTAAATTGCACGCAATACAATTGTTGTTCAAAAATCGCATTTCATTAAGCTACGAGTGTACTAATTTTATTCGTCTCAAGTCTTTTGTGTTCGCTCTCGATGCTTGTTTTGAAATCGAAAATTCTGTAATATTGGGTTCTGATTCAACACAGCTGTCACCTGCCCAAACATAAAATTAATCGATCCATAAACCTCAAGAGTCTTCTCGTTGTGGTTACGTAAAGAATAAGAAGTGGGAACCCAAGTGGCGCACGGGTATAATTTGGTTAATTATACAATTTCTCGAGGCTTTGTGATAAAGAGGGTCCATCATGAGACATTGTTTAGCCGCTTGATAACGCTTGTCCACAATTCGAGAGTCGTCGAGGGCCTTGTCCACTTGAAGCCTTGGTATTAGTTACCTACCCTTTATCAGTCGTATGATCCACAGGCCGGCATGGATTCGCTATCTCTGCAACGAACGTGCCAAGATAAAGGAAACTCTTGAACATCCGTGACAGACGCTGGAGTTGCTCTACTTGTTAAGATGTCTACCTGTGGTTGAGAAATTCATAGAGCGTATCGAAATGGTTCAACCTTTGCGTATCTCAGGTGTTTATTCAGTTTTAGGACCTCACATTGAACCATGAGTTTCAACGTTTTACACAGACACACGTTTACTACAAGCCCTTAGAGGTACAATATTGAATGAAACCGAAAAAACTAAATTAAAAAAATGGGAGTAATGCCCAGCTTTACCAGATGCCAGCCCTAGAGATTAAGGAAATTAGTGTTATGCACTTTTTTATTTTTTATGTATAATATATTTTTTTTCTTATTTATTTACTTATTTGAAAGATAATTTTGGGATTTGAGATGAGATTATACCAATTTCGTTCTTCCTGGGAAACTTTATTACTTCCGAGTCTACCTAAAGGTAGCGGAAGCATTGCTTTCACTTTTCGGTCTCCAAAATCAAAATTTCCACTCGCATTTTACGTTTTAGACCATTCTGAATAACTTTGGTCCCGTGTCTGTCTGTCTTTTAACAAGCTTATTTTCCACAGTTTTCATCCGATTTGGATAAAATGTTCAGGGGATGTGCGGGTTAGAGGGTAGACAGTCCCCTATCAGTTTCATCGTTCATGACTCAATACCTCACTCTGCGCATGGGCAAACGTAAATTCTACCAAGCATCATTTTCTCACGAATTAGTCATCCAATCTCGCTCAAATTTGGATGATAGTTGAGGATTGTAAGCAATTTTCAAATTTTCCACCCTCACCCGAACCATGGGGAGAGGGAGAAAACCCACCCCAAGCGAGTGAAGAGAGCTGCATCCCCTACACATTTTAAAACACCCTTCGTGATCTACCGTTTCCAATCATTCTACATGTCCCACTCGAAAGTAAAAGACCATCGAATCTATACAGCCATACCGAGCGAGCCTAGCGAGCGAGAAAACTCGGCTAGTAGTTGATAAACTCGATTTCGCGAAGTCAGAATTCCATTGGAATTGTATCATCCGGTAATTCCATTGGAATTAAATCAACAGATACAAGCCATGTTTTATGTGTTCCGATGTTAAAAACACTTAGTTCTCTAGCGGTCATCAATGGAATTTAGCTATTGACTCACTAATTCAAAGATGTCACTACCAGCGCATGATTTCTCCAAGTTCTCGCGTTTAGAAGTCCGAGATCTTTTTCTTGAAGTTCTATCCTTTAGGGAGAGCGAACGGATTAACTTACAGCGTTTCGGGTGGATTACATCGATTCTTTGGGATTATAACAAATATCAATGACAACCGAAGATTCATTGTTTCCTTGCAAATTTTCGAAATTCTGATTTTTTTGTCCCAATAGTTTTGGAGAAAAGCTCTGGACGGTGAACAGACGGATTGGTAATGTAATTTACCTATTTTCTCTGATTCTAGCATCTTGAAACGTAAACCAACACATTTGTGAGGGGGGTTATTTATTAATTAATTTTTTTTTTTTTTTCGTGGTCGATTGCAAAGGATTGAAAATAATAATAAAAAATAGTAGATTTGACCTATATTATGGGTCTTTTTGGTTTCCCCCTCCCAATTCTCCACTTGGTTCGAACGTAAAAAACAATGAACTGATACCCAAATAACACACTTGCACACTTTTTAAAAAATATATTACCTAACTATAACAGTATGTTATTACGTTGAATTGGTGCGATGTATCAACTAAGTTTTTATCTATTTTGGTTTATTATTTTCAATGATAAACGTTTGTCTTTTGTTTCAGGTGAGTCTGATTTCCTTTCTATGGAATAATGATCAACTTCAATAATAGGTAATTGCTTCTCTTCTTCGTACTTAAGAAACCAACTTAGGTTATGAGTCTTGCTTGTGCGTTTAAAAAACTTAATTTGGTAGATTTCTCTCTACGAGGGTTGACACGAATGGCGACCTACTAACACTATGGTTGGTAGTTTTGTTCTTACGGTTTTTGAAATTTTGGTGAACAGGTACCCGACTGGGAACTCGTCCTGCATGCATGAAAGACCCCCTGCTATAAGTGCTTCGAAATAAAAAATGACCCAAGAATTCATTTAATTACTTATAGGAGGATGCGGTTAGCGTTGAAATGTGGAATCTACTGTTAAATAATTCCAACATTAACTAAACGGGTGGTTATCGCCCATTCACTGAAAATTCTCTTTGCTTTTCTTACTAAAATATGGCTAAACGAACAACATTTACTGCTATTCATTTCCTGAAGTAATCGGTATTTATTTAAATGTTGGACTAAGCTGTTGCGAAGAGCCGCATTCCTTCTGATCTGGAAATACTGCTTACATAGATCCGACTGAGAATTGAATTGAATTTGGGTAATGAGATTTGGGCTAGAAGGTGTACTTTTAGTATGCGTACATTCTGAGGGTCCCTCTCGTTCTATAGAATTGGACACAAGAGAATTGTGTAACTACCTCACGGTCTTGTCCAAGTCAAGTTTTGCATCAGAGTAAGTTACAAAAGTCCTGTTCTTATCCCAATTTTTTAAATAACAAGACAGCTCATCTCCAAGTTCCCGTCAGAAAACAATAAAATGTTGCTATCATCCGGGATGTCAAAGGCAGAACCAAGAGGCGCCTTTCAGATGGAATGAGTACCTGTGCTCTTTTTTCACACGAAAAGGGAATGCTCACAGGAAACAATGGCTAATCCGATCCCTAACACTCTTAGCTGGTGGTTAACGTGGAGATTTTGATTTTTTATCACATTTTATCCCTGTTGGATAGTTGAGTACAGAGAGTGGATTGGCTCAAACCGTACCCTTGATGTGAAAAAATAAGAAATAAACTGATCTGACTGAAAAGGGCTATCTTGACTGGATCCTTTGTAAATTATCACCGAGGTCTCTGGCTCTTAGCAATCCTCAGTGTGCGATTCAGAAGGTAGCTCATAATCGGGAGAACGAAGAATCTTAAGTGCATGTAGCTGCATTATAGCAGGACGCTCAACCTTGTAGTTGAGTGGCGTAATTGAAGAGACGTTGATACGTGGAAAATGAGATGGTTGGAGGTCATAGAACTACATGTTCCATAATTGGAGAATGTTAACATAAAAACTAGAGTTCGTTTAGTTATCTGGTTTTTAAGGTGTTCGTAATTGGGAAGGTAATGCAGTTTTAGTATGTTGTTTCGGTATGCTAGCAGTGGTTTGACCCTGAGGCCCTCGTTGGAAATTTAGGGGAATCATAAATCCGCTTTCTTTTACGTTCTACAAGGGATATTTTTCTGATATTTTTAGTATAACATCAAATGTTCACCATTTGCAATAATCTAACCAGGTGCCTAGGTTAAATTATTTTAATAATTTAAAATAAGCTAGCTGACCCTCACACTCCCTGAAAATGTCATCAAAATCGGTCTATTAGTTTCGGAATTTCATGTGTGTCAACCAAATTTAGTTTCGGTTATTAAACAATCACGACAGAATTCTTAGGGAATTTTACTTAAATCTATACCCAACTACCAAGTTTGAACTAAATCGGGCCCATAGATCGTTAAAAATCATCATTATAGGAAATTCTAGTTGCGCATGCGCACAGGCCAATAAAATGATCTGGCGGCAACGAAATTTATGAAGAACAATCTAGGGGCTGACCCGCACAATCCCTGAAAATTTAATCAAATCGATCGCAGTATCACGCGTGTCAAATAACTTTAGTTTTGAGCATTCGCAATATTTATTGGTGAAAAAATCGCGATACGATTCATTGGGAGCCTTCCTTGAACATATACCCACGAGTTTGAATGATGAGAAGGGCCATCATGGACCAATATATGATGAGAATTAGACGTTATAGGAAATTCACATTTGCGCATGCGCACTCGCAATTTGTTGTTTGACGACAATGAAATTCATAGGGGATCATCAAACCGCTAACCAAAATTTAAATATTTCTTCAAAATCGCACTGAAACTTAGTACAGTTATTGGCGTGAAAAGAAATTGACACAGGCAGGTATCAACCAAAATTTATCAGCGAGCTCTGAAACACAAAAAGCAAGTGAAAATTTTGAATTTGGAGGACAAACATTTTTTCGCCTTCTCGCACGATCACTAAGCTTCAGTACCTTCGGTAGTGGGAGAGAAGAATTGAGAAGGATATTTCATCACCTCGCATCCTGGTACACTATAATCCAAAACTTCTCATGGTATTTTCCTCTGATATACCTCAGCTGTCGGACTTGGCGCATGCTTGTCCCGCGAGGTTAACAACTAGTTGGTTATCTAGTATAATGTACCTACTCGAAACTATTGAAAAATGTACCGAACTAGATTTTTGTTGATTTGACAACTTTTGAAGCTTTTATGTTGGTTTCAGCCGATTCTGTGTGGTGGAAACAATTGAAAATCGTACCATCCTCAATTCTTGATTGATCTAACGTCACTGTCGTCGGATCATTATCAAAAAGTATACAGCTAGTTCCAGATTTCTAAAGAGTCCAATTCCACCTACCAAATTTTAAGTTCATAGCTGCAAAATTGTGGCATGTTGTTCGGAACACGCACGCACACGATTGCTAGCCAAGTCAATGAAGAGCGTCCATTTGCATTCAAATCCCGAAATCTAACAAAAAGCGAAAGAAACTACTCACAGACAAACAAGGAAGCCTGGGTTATTCGCTGGTGAGTAGAAATATTCTACAATATCCTATTCGGGCAAAAATTCAAGTTAGTCACTGACCATCGCTTTCTGGTGCATATATTTGGTAAGTGTCAATAGCTGCCCATTCACAGCGCCACGAGGCTTTTCCACTGTGCTTTGTACCTTAAAATGTTCAATTTTGATATTGTCTACAAGAAATTAGAGGAGCATGGGAGAACTCCAGGCTTCCCTCAGGCTACCACTCTCGACTGAGCAAATTTTCGCCACAGCAGACGACATGACTTTCCTTAGCCTAGATTAGATAAATCATCCTATCACGGTCCAGGAGATAACACTGGCTACCATAGAAAATATCAATACTATGTATTCGGTCAAACTTTAACCCAATTATTACAGTTCCGAGTACACTAAACCCTTCCAGAAATGTCAAATACTTGAAGATATACGACGAGCTTATAGCTGCTCACTTGTCAGGGTGCTATTAACTACTCAAGTTGAGTGGAACATAAACAATTTTGATACTGGGCATTAAATTGACGTCTACAAACCGAAGTGTCGGATCAGTCAGATTGGTTTTCATCTTTCTACCGATTTTGTAGCAATTTACGATCTCCCGCGCCGTACTGCGACCAACAAGCAAAGGTACCTTGGATTCTGCTTTGAATTTCCAGAAATCGAACGTGAATAGGTATCTACCTACATCCATCTAATGTAGGTAAAATTCAAACCAATTGGATTTGCAGAAATCAAAAACCTAGGTGTCTAGTAGATATCTAAATTTATTTAAAATGATAGGTAATAATAATAATTAATATATGTACATAAATAATAACAGTAGGTAACGCATGGTAGGTACTAGTTAGGACCGATAAACTTGATGTTGCGAATTTTCCAAGTAAATGAGCAATGGCTCAAAAAGGTGGGGACCAAGAAACTGTATTAAAGATGAATAAAAGATATGAAATAAGGGCATCAATCGAATTGTAAAATTATACTACATCGCAACAATCGAATCTACAGGCTCTATAATTAACTAGGGTCCTATAAATAATTTTTTCTGAAATTTAAAGTATTAATATAGTTACAACATAATATAAGTATTTTTGTACTTTTTTATACGAGTAAATATAGTATATTGCATTTCAAAGGGAAATGTAGTGCAAATAATGCATTTATATACTACGTGAGGCAACCCTGTATACAGGGTGATTCCCTCGCAGATGCAAAAAAAAATTTGGGTGAAACTGTATCAAAAATGGAGTAAAATGCCGCCAACTGCATATTTTTATCTCAATCCGTTCTCGAGATATGATTTTTTAAAGGTTTTTTCAGGAAAACCGTGTTTCGATTCTTCGGATTTTCCTTTTAAACTCAAATTTCTCCACTTTACTTCATTTAATTTTAACTTTTGACCACATTTTCGGAATTAGCATTAAATTTTCTATAAGAATAGTGTACTTTGGTTCTTAAAAACTACCATCCGAAGACCCTCACATCAGCTCAAACATTGACGATTTTGAAAAAATAATATTTCTGAAAATATTTAAATCTTTACTACTCTTTCAAAAAGAATCCTGGAAACTGGCAAATCTCATGAAAACTGCTTCATCTAATATTTTTTCCAACGGTATAATCAATTTTACTTTTATTTTGTTATTTAGGGGAGAAAATTATGTTTTAATGTTAAAAAATGTGGGTTTTTCAATGAAATTGTTGGTTTTCTCGAAAGATGACCCTCCATGAACCTTCGAGTATGGGGTCGGTTTCTATGTATTTTTTCACGCTGTATCGAATGGTAACATTTGTAGATCTATCCGTTATAATCGAGTTTTACACTTTAATTAACTAGTTTTACCCCATAACACACATACATTTAATCGTAACAAACAAACTAAACATTTGCGATTTTAAGTGTAAAACTCGGTTATAACGGAGTTGGAGAGATCTGCAAATGTTACCATTCGATTCAGCCTGACAAAATACATAGAAACCGACCCCATACTCGTAGGTTCATGGAGGGTCGGTCATCTTTCGAGGAAAACCAACAATTTCATTGAAAAACCCACATTTTTTAACATTAAAACATAATTTTCTCCCCTAAATAACAAAATAAAAGTAAACTTGATTATGCCGTTGGAAAGAGTATTAGACGAAGCAGTTTTCATGAGATTTGCCAGTTTCCAGGATTCGTTTTGGAAGAGTAGTAAAGTCTTAAAGATTTTCAGAAATATTATTTTTCCAAAATCGTCAATGTTTGAGCTGACGTGAGGGCCTTTGGATGGTACTTTTTAAGAACCGAAGTATATTATTCTTATAGTAAATTTAATGCTGATTCCGAAAATTTGGTCAAAAGTTTAAATTGAATGAAGTAAAGTGGAGAAATTTGAGTTTAAAAGGAAAGAAACACGGTTTTCCTGAAAAAACCTTTAAAAAATCATATCTCGAGAACGGATTGAGATAAAAATATGCAGTTGGGGGCATTTTACTCCATTTTCGATGCAGTTTCACCCAAATTTTTTTTTTTTTTTTTTTTGCATCTGCGAGGGAATCACCCTGTATACTTCCGTAACAGGGGAAAACTAGGGAAAATTAGCCTGATTTGAATTCGGATGAAGTCAAGGTGAAACCTGAAGTGCGTCTGTGGAAGCCCTGATTAGGAGTAACTTTGACGATGTTTCACGAAGCCTTCGTCCGATATCAGAGTTTGAATCTGAGGGAGGTTCAGTTGTTAATGATTTTCTATTCTAAACCCCTTCCTTTTCTCTTTATTCCTCTGTTTATCTTTCGACCGATTGTCTCTGCATGAACTACGCCCTTGATAACTTCAAGGCTACAAAAATTGCCGCAGTAAATCAATAAAACGCTCTTGCCCCACTTTTTTTTGGCAGTGGGACAAATGCGTTTTCAAATATGGGGCAAATACATTCATTAAAAATCACATGAAATAACTAAGAAAAATAAACAAATCAAAGTCTTGAAGCCCAGTTTCCAACCCAAACCTCTTCCTCATCCCCCACACACAACTGCACGCCTCTCCCAAACCTCAGTTCTATCTTAGGGCTGGTTTCCCCTAACCATGGTTAAAGTAGTTCATTGTTTTACGAAATCAGAGTTTTGAACGTTGTTTCAAAACAAACGGAACGTTGTTTCACCAACGTAATCAATAGTTAAAATCGAAACGTCGATTTAAAGTCCAAACGTTGATTTAGACGATATCAGGAAGGCATTTGCCCTCAACATGAGAATCATAATAAGATAATTGTGAGGGAACAGCTGTTCCCAACCTGAAATCTGCAATGCTTCTATCTTTTGTAATCCATTTTGATATTGTAATGTTTTAAAACCTCCTACGGGTAGTCCTTTACTGCTCTTATCATTTCGAAACTAGTGCAGCGATGATTATATGTGGGTCTCTTCAAGGGTTTTGGATTTGAGTTTGAAGTAAAACCGCGAAATTTCGAACCACTGAAATATTCCATCCAAACGCGATTTTGATTCCTCTCCATTGGAAATTTTGGGAATTCGGGAGTCGGTCTCCTAAAAAGCAGTGGTTGGTAGATATTCGATGGATTTACTAGACTCCAAGTTATTTCTTACACTTTATTATTATGCGTAGGTTTTTTTTTTTTTTTTTTTGCTTTCTCATTACCGAAGGTAGGGATGCTTTGTGTTCGTGATTAAATTCAAAAAAATTGTTGTCCTCCAAAATCAAACTTTTCCTCTTGCTTTTTGCGTTTCAGAGCCTGCTGGTTCCGTGTCTGCCTGTCTGTCTGATGTATGTCTGTCTGTGGTAAATCCTTGTCACGCCTAAAACTATACCAAGTTTCAGTCCGATTCCGATGAAATTTTCAGGGATTTTGCGGGTTAGCTCCTAGACGGTCCCCTTATAATTTTAAATGCCGTCGAATCAACAACAAGCCTGTGCGCATTCGCAAACTTGAATTTTTCATAACGTCGATTGTTTATCATCTGTTCGTCTGATTACGTTCCAACTCTGTAGGTGATTGGGTATATGTTCTTGAAAAATTCACTACAGATTATATTGCAATTGATAGTATATAAGCCATTGCGAATGCGCGAAACTAATATCGATTGATACAGGCATAAATCCGATTCTAATATAACGATTTTGATGAAATTTTTAAGGATTTTGCGGTTTAGCTCCTTGACGTTCCCCTATAAATTTCATCGCCGTGGGATTAATTGTAGTCAGTGCGCATGCGCAAACATTAATTTATTATAACGCCAACCTATAGGTACTCTCGACTTGTAGGTACTTTTTTCTTCTACCAGTTCTTTACGTCCATGTTACAATACGTGAGGAAGCTATACTGCCTACCCAACGTGGTAGACGTGTTTTCTTGGTAGATTACAAAGGTTCATGATTGCAAATAATGAATAAACCAAAATTAATACGTGGGTAACGCTTTTCATAACCGTGCTATTCGCTATCATTCTAACCTTCGTTGAGACGTGACGAAGTTACGCAATTGTGGAGCTGAAATCAACTATTCCTCACCTTGTATCATTATACTCGTTCAGAGTTTCACATATTTATTATACAGTGTTCTCTCATTAACCACACCATGCTGCGTGGCGTGTAAGGATTAAGTTGGTACCTACCTATGATTAGGTTACGTATAACCAGTTGTTCGCAGGGTCTCCCGCAGTTTTATTGTCCAGTAACCCTGACCTTGACAGTCCCATCACAGTCATTCAAGGAACTCACATTCGTCTAGACCAAGTTTTTTTTTAATCCTATTTTTAAATTTTATGTAATTTTCAAAGTTATGAATTTCGAGGATGTACTTTCTCATGGTCGTCAAGGAAAACCATTGAATGGGGCTCCGTATATAAGAAGCACGAGGTAGAGCGCAGCACGTAAACAATGACCATACAGATTCGCTACTCTTTTGTTGCCTATGAGAGTAGTCGTGACGGACACAAGTTGTTTTTGTTGTTTTGTCAGTTTATGTGTTGGTGTGATTCTTTATTATAATTATTAATTCATTGATATTATAATTTTCATTCTTGGAAAATTGATGAGTTTGGTGGTGTGGGGAAAGAATTGTAGAGCGAAAAGGGGTGACGCAAGGTACCTACCGACAAGGGAAAAATCATGTCAACGATTTTTTTTCCTTTTTTTTTTAAGGGCACTGCCTCCCTAGCGCTCCTCGCGGTGGACCTTAATAGGTCAGAACCCCATTCAGTTATCTGTCGAATGCTTGTCTGCTCGTCTTTGCATTCCTGTAGCATTTTTATTTATTTTTTAAAATTGAAAAGAAGTATGAAGCTTTTAATGGAATTGAATCAAAATTTGAGGTTAAGGGGCAAAAATCCTTTTGCACTAGAATAGGTAACTCAATTCTCGCATTTAAACAAATAACTTTCCGGTATTCACGCTTCATATAGTTAGCTAACCTCTTAAATACTTGATAATAAAAAAGCGAACTGGATTTGGCTTTACTGCATAATAGATCACCGTATCTATTTTATTGCGGAAATATCTGTTGACCGTGTTGATCTGTTGTTTCACCGTATTGTGTATTGAAACAACATATTTCTCTAGGTATAGGAGAGCTGGTCAGATGTCACTTTGAAAACGCAGTTGCGTGCATCGTTTGAAATTCAACTCTGTGCATCAGGAAATATGTAACCTGGATTAGGTTTTAAATATTTCAAATTTGCGCATGCGTCGTGTCTTTCATTGATCCGAATGCAAACAAAATCGTATGGGGCTGTTCGAATCGTGTGTGGGCGGTTGGCATGTTGCGAGAACGGTAGTTCGTTCTTGCGAGTGGGATTGGCCCGAGTGCAACAAAATTTGTTCGACACCGGATTTTACATTATCAATATTACTCTAGTTTTTCCTGAAATGTACAACCGTGCTTCGTTCCATCTACCAAATCATGAATTCAACTACGAGAAGCAAGCGTACGAAGATGGATACTACCTACGTACGTACTTTTACTTTCTCTTCATCTATAAATTTTATTGAAAACATTTCAGTGTGACCGAAAAACTCCGGGCAGCAGAAACCTAAGGTTCGTTCGCAGTGCAGCTTTAAAACTCGTCCGGAACTCACTGAACTCGGGAAAATGGCCGCCACCAATACCGAACTGTGTTCTAGGATTTGCTACACTGCGAACTCAGATGAGTACAGAACACTGTTAATCATCACACATGACGTTTCCTGTGGCCTCAAAAGCCACAAAAATTCGAAAAAAAGTGACATGAATTTGTCCTTTGGCACATTTATTAACATCATTGGCATTGGAGGTATAGGTCATTATCTAAAGGAGAGGTCTATGCGTACTGAAGTGATTAATTAATTTAGTTCACTCAACTGATCAGGAAAGTTCCCATCATTTCAATCGTCCAATGTTCCAGTAGTGGTTGCAATCATGTTTACAAAATTAATTGAGAAAGATCATGTGCACTGCGCAGTGATTAGGTAACGAGAGCTTTCCAACGTATAGAGAACGAGTCTTCTGCGATGAAAACTACAGGAACAAAATTTCGTTTCCCTAGAAACGCGTTGGTTACTTTTTAAAATCATCAGAAAACGTGGTAACGGAACGGGTAACAGAATTTTAAGATTAACCCCCAGCGATTAGACATAAGGTTTGTTTCCGCTACGTGACCTGAACAGGTTCAGTAGAGAGCAAGGTCAGAGCAAGGGCACCTCCATAGCTGTTCAGTTCAGATGTCAGCGGAAACGCTTTAGGACATATTCGGTGCAGTAACCATGGATACACGAAGATCCATGAAATGGAGTCCCGTTAGCGGTACTTTAGCAAAACCATGAGCAAAACCTTGTGTCTCATTCTTATTCGACGTCGACATTCTCGTGATTCACTCCCGAATATTTAGTTATTTCTATTTCATTAGTTTAGTAGTAGAAATAAGGAATATAATAAAGGGTCAAACAATTCTAATTTAAAACTTTTAAAAGTTCGAAAATCGCTGAATCACCTGAATAAATACGAACAATGGACTCGAAAATAGGCACGAAATCAAAGGAAACCACAATTTGTAAGGTGTAAGGTTACAGAAGTTTGAGGAAGGATATATCGGGTTATCTCAAGTTCCAAAGAGCGCATGCGCGGAGCAAGCTGCACCTCCTCTTCTGGCGGAGCAGAAAGTTCATGTTCGGATCATGTTCTTTGAGCAGCGGAAACACTGGACATCTTGCACCGAATATGAACCGAGGGACTGCGGAAACGCCATTATCTTACTCCTTCTTCACTGCGCAAGCGCAACTTGACCTGAACCTGTTCGGGTCAGCAGCGGAAACAAAGCTATATATTCATTTCAATAAAAGTAGAAAATGCCAAGACATTACAACAGTTTGACTACAAGCTCAGATAAAAAGCTTCTTCAAACGCTCGCAAGAGCGCTCTCCGGTAGTTGCCCCAAGTTCGACAAAAATAACCGAACTCCAGAACCGAGTTCCGAACTTGTCCGGAACTAGTCCAATCAGCCACTGCAAACAGTGAACAGGGACTCATAGTTCGGAGCACTTACACTGCGAACGAACCTCTAGTTACGAATCGAAATTTCCACTTCCATTAGTTGGTTGATAACATACAACCTTTAACGTATCATTTCCAGCACAAGTCTCTTCTCTTTGATTGCATTTTACTGCAATATACCGGTAGTTTACGATACCAAAAGCACTTCCTTCTCGTTCATCATTTTTAACCCTTTCACATGTTCACGTTACTGTGTATTTTCGGCCACACAGATAGACACAGGACGACAGGACCGAATCCGGCTGTATTTCTTATAGAACTTTGGTTTCAGACTAGGGATGCAAAATCGGTAGCCAACAATCGATTTTCAATCGAGAGCTCACGATCGATTGTACCGATTAATCGGGCAAAAAATCGATTTTTATTAAAAATCGATTTTTAACACAAAAAAAACAGCATGATGGCTACCTTCTGCTTCAGTGTAGTTAAAGAGTATACATTATAATTCTAATTTGAAATAATTGAAGATAATAAAATTCAAGTTAAAATATCATAGGGTGATGAATTACTATTTAATTTCAAAAATTACTTAATAATTAGTTATAAAAGGACCCTATCCTTTATAATAATGTTGACCCTTCTCCACTATTCTCATCTATGTCCCATATCCAGTCATTTATTATTTTGTTTATAATTTTTCAAGTTGATTTCTCTTTTTGTTTTGCACAGTAGTAAATTGTACAGGCGTGGGGCTATAAACGTGAATGATTTCCGGAACTTTTCTATATTTCCTTGGGGAGTTTAACCTGTTTAGTTCTGTTTTCCTGCTTTAATGTATCTTTACTTTTTGAAATGTATATTTTTAATGTCTTTGAAATTAGAAGTTTTTTTATTGGCATTATTTTTATTTTTATTTTTTGAAGAGAGGAAGGGAAGGTGTTGTTTTATACTTAAAGTGATGTTTTAAAAGCCAACCTGTTGGTTTTTTATACTTTGCTGTTGTCTATTCTCTCCTTTTCGTGGGTCTGCTGCGTAGGTACACATACAATACAATGAGTAGTAAAATACAGAAAACAAACACCGCAATGTAACAACACCCAAACAAACACCCCGAAAGTAAATTTATAGTATTTAACTTAAATAAGAAAATTAAATTTTTTGAACATTTAGTGTAGCATCAATATACTTAATAGAAAAAATAATGAAGTATGCTCAAACAACTGTATAAAAATCCTCCGAACCAACCAGATCAAGTATTTGGGTCTGACAATAGATGAGAAGCTAAATTGGATAAGACATGTTGAAAAATTACAAAAAGAATTGCATATTGCACTTAGAAAATTCTATTCTCTGAGGAAGAAATGTCCCATAAATGTACTTCGAAATTTATATTTTGCGCTAGTTCAGTCCAGATTACAATATGGAATTGAATGCTGGGGAACAACGGCAAAAACCCATTTAAAATCATTAACCAAAATTCAAAAAAATTCATTCGATTAATCTTTGGAAAAAATAAAACAACACCTTCCCTTCCTCTCTTCAAAAAAATAAAAATGATGCCAATAAAAAAACTTCTAATTTCAAAAACATTAAAAATATACATTTCAAAAAGTAAAGATAAATTAAAGCAAGAAAACCGAACTAAACAGGTTAAACTCCCCCAAGCAAATATAGAAAAGTTCAAGAAATAATTCACGTTTATAGCCCCACGACTTACTGCCGTCCAAAACAAGAAAAGAAATTAACTTAAACAATTATAACAAAATAATAAATGACTGGATATGGGACATCGATGAGAATAGTGGAGAAATATCAACATTATTATAACAACCTTTTATAACTAATTGATCATTACTAATTGATTATTATAATCCTTTTATAACTAATTGATTATTATTAAGTAATTTCTGAATTTAAATTGTAACATATCACCCTATGATACCAGTATGACATTTTAATTTTTTTTATAACTAATTGATTATTATTAAGTAATTTCTGAATTTGAATTGTAACTCATCACCCTATGATATCAGTATGACATTTTAACTTGAATTTTATTATCCTCAATTATTTTTCAGACATTTTTTTCTCTCGCATCGGTTTTTTATCGAACAAGAAATGTTCATTAAACGACTCCACAGGTCTTCTTGTACAGCCTAATGATCTCGAGTGACAGATTTATAGGTGGAGTTTCTTAGAGTTCGTTGTTGCTCGCTCTCGTTCCTCAAATCTCCTATTCTGCTCGATTTTCTCATGTAATTTTTCTTCACGTCTGTAGAGATCATCGTGAAACAATATTATCCTTGACCAACAAGATTAATTTTCACATAGAGGGGATCCGTTTTCTCTTTAGTAAGAGCATTAGCATTGCCAGCTATGCTCACTTCCATCAAATTAATATTCCAGGGTCGATTGAGCTCGTGTTGCCATCTCTCGGTAGTTTGGTGAACCATTTATCTGAGATAACATTCGCAGTCGGTAATATAGTGGTATATTCTCTCACTAGTAGGCGCCAATTCATCGAAGACTCCTTATCAATACGAGTATTATAAGGTATTCTTGATTATTAACTTCTATACAGAGACTTACGCTCTTTCTTCATTGCGATTATTTTCTTCAAGATTGGCAAACAATGAAACACTCATATACTCAAGGTGCTTTATATCAACAGTTAATTGGAAGGTAGCATTGCGATGAGACTGACAAATAAAATTAAAAGATCCCATCTCCACCCGGTTACGTACAGATCAGTTTACTTTGACTCATATGTGGTCGAAAGTATCACCTAGTAAAATACTCTCGATGAATAATAGAGCTATTAGGAATTTAGTACCTGGAATTTAGTACGTGTGTTGAGTATTTACTGACCATTAAACTACCTCATCTTTGTTATGATATACTTTACTATTACTACTTCTAAGGAGTTAAGCATCTTGGCGGCATTTTGAGGAAAAAATGGTCATTAGGTTATTGACATGACGTGGCGATCAACTAGAGATTCGTCAACAGTCCCATTATGCCACCAATTGATGAAAAATAAAGCGTTTGCTTAGTTATGTATTTTCTTTCTCAATTGATTACGTGACTGGAATGAGGATTCATTAATCATCATTCCTAATGATAATTATTCAAGCAGGGATTGTTCCAAAGTAACCCCCCCCCCCCCACACACACACAAATCTCATTTTGACCTACACGTAAAAACGACGTACATACCAGGAAAATCATAGTTTCTGCTAAAAATTCTCAGGGAAATCAAGTGACCAATAAATTATTCTTATATCAAAACATCAGCACTTTATTCATATCAACTTCACATCTGTACACTTTATTCTGTTGAAATACACAAATATTGCTTTTGAGGTATTTTCGTAGCACCTTATCATAGCAAAAAATAAATGAATGAAGTAAAAATAATGATGAATGAAATGATGAATTGAAAATTTTAAATCTCCTTTTAAAATGACAATAAAAATCTTTCTTCTTACAATTTGAAAGACAAAAATACACTTTCTGGTTTCACGAATGTAAAATAAATTCTTGTCGGTACTAACACTAATCACAGCTAACATAGAATTTAGGGCTAAATATTATTTTGTGCCGTTGTCGCTCACCAAAAGATACATGCTTCACTGAGCATTCAATAGACAATAGGTAGCATACCCGGAGGCTCAGGCCGCTGTGGTGCTTCAGGTGGGAATGTTGAAAACTGAAGAAAAATATACGTCGAATCGACGTAGGGGTGGCAATCTAGGGTTAATTTATCGGCAAAAACTGGAAAAAGTCCCTACAAATCGTTTTCCTTGAGCCACTTATCACCTAGCAACGCCCGGAATCTATCCCAAACTTATATCACTTGTATTTGAGATGCCCAGAGTGGGTTTCAATCATAGAACCTTTTGTACAATTTTTAGGGAAGCGCTTTTTTTGGGGCTAATTCGTTTTGCCTATATCCGTTCAACTGAGAGACGTCCTAATATTTCTGTCTTACACACGAATTTTTCAACAAAAATCTCGATTTGGAGCTGTTTCAAGTTCAGGAAAACAAAGATTCTTATATATATGTATGTATATATGTATGTATGTATATATGTATGTATGTATGTGTCATTCCAGACGATAACTGTCCGTAGAATTGTGCTAGAAACTTCAAACAAATTTTAAAATGTTAAGGGCACAAAACGAAAGTTCAAGTTCGTTGGCCAGCATGATCGGATTACATCTTCGGGTTGAAATTTTCAAAAATGTAGTCAAAAATTTCAAAATAGCCTGTTTTTTGCGATTTGTTGTGCGAAATAATTTTTTCAGCATACTAATATGTGGTATATTCGGAATCAGCGTAAAATTTCCTATAAGAATATGTATCAAGTTTTCAAAAATGTCAAAGTTGAAAAATCAGTCAAAAATCGCAATAATGCCGTTCGCTAGTTGTAAAAATCGGTAATATTTGCATGAAACATTGTCCAAATTCAGATTGAACTACTCTTATGGAAGTATCCCTGTATAACCAATCCTAGAACCATGCTGTTTAAAACGTAGGTAGTAGGTGCTTTAAAAAAAAAAAAAGAAAAATGTAATCACAACTGATGAGTTTACTCTGTGCATGTGTTAATAATTTGATTCCATGCTTGTCTATCAAAATCATAAACTAAAATTTCTCAACACGATCAATAGCGACTGAAATGTCGAAGATTTCTTCAAAAATTCGCTCATGGGGTCATGCTGCATGACTGGACTTTTTTTTTTTTTAAATTCATGTTTCGGATTCACCGTATCTATAAATTTTAACAAATTTTGCGGGGGGGGGGACTAAATTGTGTTTTTCTCCTTGGTCTATTATTACCTCTAGTTAGCTATTGAAATTATAGCCGTCTAGAGCTTTTCTCTACTAATGAATCAAAGCTTGTAAAAATTACGTTAAAAATCAAATATAGGTGATTTAAAATGACCGCCCGTGCAGCCCTTGGCCCAGTATCGTCGGCATCACTTTCGACCAATTTCATGAGGTAAAATTAAAGGGGTAAAAGAATATATTATAAATCTCAGAAACTTTGGGAACACACGAGTAGGCTGAACTTCTGCTGATTCGGCTCGGTCGTATTCTTATAGCGAATTTTTGAAGAAAATTAAGCTATTGCTCTTGCCTCAAAATTTGTAGAATGTGAATTTTTGAAAAAATGTTATGCATAAATCCGTTTCAGGCTATTGTGAATAATATTCTGAAGTTTAACGCATTTTTTTATGTATGTATTGTATGTTTGTATGTATATATATATATGTATGTATGTATATGTCATTCCAGACGATAACTGTCCGTAGAATCGTGCTAGAAACTTCAAACAAATTTTAAAATGTTAAGGACACAAAACGAAAGTTCAAGTTCGTTGGCCAGCATGATCGGATCACATCTTCGGGTTGAAATGTTCAAAAATTTCAAAATAGCCTGTTTTTGCGATTTGTTGTGCGAAATAATTTTTTCAGCATACTAACATGTGGTATATTCGGAATCAGCGTAATATTTCCTATAAGAATATGTATCAAGTTTTCAAAAATTTTTTAAATTGTTTTTATTTTGTCGTGCCTCACGCGAAGGATGCACATTCGTTGAGTACCAATGCGGCTTCGTGTAAATAGGTTTCCGGGTTGGGACAAGTGAGTCATTAGCGTCGTTACTCCGTCAACTGGCCTTCGAAATTCCCAAAGTTGTTATGCGTGCCGATAAGTCGCCTCGAGACTTCTTACCTACTCGATGTTTTTGGCAATTACAGCAGTTTCGAACTGTCTACAAGTAAATTAGTGATAATATCTCTATAGGTACACACGTAACATCAATAAAGGTGGTAGATTACATATAATATAATAATATATACATAATTTTATTATGTAATGCTGTACATTTTATAATTTAATTTTTAAAATGAATGTTTTGTGATCCGTATCTTCCCTATGGTTTTATAATCACTCGTTATGTGTATGTTATGCGTTACTATAGAATCAAACCTTTCGCGTATCTAAGATTACCAGCTGCTTACAAGTTGATGAACCCAGAGGTTTTCATATGTCATATTCACTTGAAAATTATTATCGCAATGTGTTAATTCCAATTCCAACTCTAATCGAAACTACAGTATGTTGATATAAAAGGTTCAAATAAGTTAGATACTTGGTCGTTGATGACATCAGTGACGAAGGCCTTATTGTAGTGTTGTAATCCATACCCTAAAAGAGGCTCCATAAACCACCTGATCCACCAGTTAGACGATTCGATCTTGATATCGTAGTCTTGAAAGTCCTGAACCTCCAACCAGTCAAGGTAGCATGAAGTACATGTTTTTGTTATTCCGAAACGAAAACTGTTGGCATTAATTCGCATTATCAGGTTTGATTCCATTCTTACCAGGTAGAGGAATCGTGATTCAACCTTGTCGTAAGTCAATACCAATTCGTTGTACTGAAAAAACGATGTCAGAGTATCATTGCATGTTTCACTGCATTTGCAAGCATCGAATCTTCTAGCCAAAGTACTTCTCACGCCCAGTTTGCCGTTTCGAGCTGACATCGAGAGCGGGCGACCCAAAAGAAGCGGTAGATCGATATCCATGTTCATTATTTCAATGCTGTCGTTTCCTTTGGATTGTTGGTTTGAGTACTTAACGTAATAGTCCGTATAACTATTCCAGACCTCGCAGCTTCCACATTGATTATCTGACGCCACACTATTTGCCAGAAGTGAAACTAATCCCAGCAATGCCCACATTTTGTTATAGATAAATTACCTCACTTAACGCCGAATCCCGGTCCTCTATGATTGGTCAACGGTAGAGAACTGAGGGAATTATCTATATATATATCTTTAATTATGAGTGCAACACCCATGACTGACCTATCTTATCTCACCTGTGTTTACTTGTGTTTTTGAGTTGAGTTTGTCGTTTTAAGTATGACGCTACTTTTCCTACCGTTCTTCTTAACCAAGTCGGACCAACGTCCGTTTATCTGCTAATGGAAGCGGTAGACTCGCTGATATCTTCTGACTTAAGATATCACCATTGATAGATGATATTTATTATATTGAAAGGAAATCCCACAAAACAATATGGAATAACAACTGTATTCCCCTTGGGCTCACTTTCAAAACATAACCACAATTTTTTCTCAGGCAACTTACTACAAAATTTAACAAACCCATATTCGGAGACTATATAGCTACGACTGCACTTATCTACTTGTCACTACCACCAATAAACCACAAGACAATTGGAGCAGGGAGGTTTCGAATCGCGATCGCAGCGAACCTGGCGGTATGGAGGTACCTTGGTATCGAATCGAATCTCCCCGCATCAATGTAACCGTCATCGAATCAAACTGCCGACTTTGCTCTGATTTATAACTGCTAATTTATAATTTACTATTCAACACATGATATTAATCTATATGACCATCTAATCTGAATTTTTACGAAGGGACTGACTACTTGATGTTATGTATCTAGACCACCAAACTATACGCATCAACTAATCTGTATTGGACCTTTTCCGTTAATGATGTATACAGTTTGGTGATCTGGATGCTCCCAACCTCGCATCTCAAAAATACATAACATCAAGTAGTCAATCCCTTAATAAAAATTCAGATTAGTTGGACGTATAGATTAGTATCATGTGTTGAATAGTAAATAAATTAGCACTTATAAATCAGAGCGAAATCGGAAGTTTGATTCGATAACGGTTACATCGATGGTTTCGATTCAATACCAAACGCTCACCTACTTCTATAGCCCATATTCTAGACGTCACGCCTGGGGTAGGTTGGTGTTTTAGCCAAGATCAGCCATGACTGCACCTATGTCAGTAAATCGCAACTCAACCAAGATATATATCACAAGAAGTTTGCCGTCTTACGTCAATCTAATTCTTGGTTATTAAGCCACTTTTCAACAGTTTGTTTTGAAAAAGTAAGATTGTAGTTATACAAAGTTCCACTTCAACTAAATAGTCACGATAATTGTGCCTGCCAGCGATTATTGGTACCCAACGATACCGATGTGATGGTGAATGAGTTTTTATTTGGACTAGGTACTGATTATTATAGTTGTTATAGTTAATAAATAATGTCTGAAATCTAAAGAAATTCATTCGTTCAGGCGTTGAGAACAAATAATTTGAAAAATAGTGAAGAAAAAAATAATTGAAAATTCCTCAGATGCCTGTTCTGCAGTGTAGGTATATAGCCATTGCACAGGCGGTTTCATCAGCGTTTTAAATACGTTCGTATTACTATAACTGAGGAACTTTTAGATGTTATACTGAATGAATTTTTTTTTTAATTTATTAATGTCATTTATTAAAAAAAAGAATGTAAGTGTAAGTATATATATAAATATACCTATATATATATATATATATATATATATATATATATATATATATATATATATATATATATATATATACAAAAAAAGATAAAGAAGTATTTGATGCTTCGATCCATGGATAGAAAAATAACACATCTTAGTTAAAAAATTTATAAAAATTGTCTGGAGATCAGGAGTTCAAAAAACAAAAACAGATAATATGACGAGTGCAATCATTACACAAATATGCACCATTTCATAACTTAATTAAAGATAAGGGAATAAGATCTTAAATGGCACAACAAGTACGTACTATATTCTACCTAACAAAATAAATTTCAAATAAAACATACTGTGTAAAAAAAACAAAACGAAAACTCTTTAGATGATGAAGAAATTGCTAAATAAAGCTAAACAAGAAAATAAAATAACAGGATAGATTTGATATTTTGTCGAAGTAAACAAGGCAGGTTGCTGTAAACACCAAGAAACGGTACTCGTACTTAGTCACATAGGGAGGTAGGAACGAACATCCTACCAGATTCGTTGTTTGTTAAAAGTGCCCAAACAAATTAGGTAGGTTGTTGCTTTGCCGACAAATACAACTGTTGATTAGCAAGTTGGTCAAATATTGAATCAGGAAATGTGCGACATGAATTAAAAACCAACTATAAGGAAAAAACCTTGAAATTCATTCATCTGAAGGTTAGATTTCATAGAGAAGGCATTTTCAGTGCAGTTATTACGCGCGTTTTACAGTTAGACAAATTTTAGGGACAAAACTACTTACTTACCTTTTTTGTCTATGTAAGTACATGAACAACAAGTAATAATATATGGAACCTCTAGGTACCCCTCTAGGTACTTACCTTTCCACATGCGATAGGTACCTACCTTATATTCTCGTCTAGCAGAGCTCTCATGGAACGTCCTTTCACATGACCACTTTAACAGGACTCTAATGATTTTTAGTTTCTTAATTGATTCAAAGAGCAGTTCTGAAAACTAGATTGGTAATCCACAACATCATCGCGGCTGATGTCTGGAACTTCTAACACTTGTTTGTCAACACAACACAAATTTCATTGGGATCTCGACCGCACAATCTTTCGTTCGCATCGTTTCAGGTCATTGCCGAATTACAGCTTGATATAATTCGCATAGAATGTATTACCTGACATAATAAAATATACTGAACTAGGAACTAGGTAAATACCTACTGAACCGTAAGATAAGTAGGTATGTAGGTGGTGACTCCTAATGGCGCTTTTTCGCATAGTTAACTCGTCACCATGGCAGCAAGATGATATAACTTCACAATTTTAGGTTTTTAGCCTTGTTTCGATGAAAGGATGCAACCCTAACTCAACCATAGGTACTTATTCTCTATCCCCTCAGTAATTTCTGTCTTCAAATTGGTGTGATAATCTCCCATGCAGAAGTGAAATATAATACATTGATTATAATTGGTGTGTTGCACAGGATGGCTGCTATGGCTTATTGATTCAGAAACAAAATCCAAACATTTGTTGATGATTGGCAAAAAAACTTGGCCGTTCTGGCCTCGCGTGCCCCCACCCCAATCAACTCTGCCTTACTGCTTTGAGCCTCCTGCAAAAATACAAAAACATGGAACATGCTTTAACCATCGGGTATCTTACAAATATGAGTTTACATCACATCATTTTCTATTTATTCATTGCTTCACTTCAATTTTATATTATATTAGGACACTAAAATAAACAAGCAACCGTTTTCGTACTTTATGGTCGCATTTTCGTTCCTATACAATGACCAGATTTCGTTCTAATCCCGCGTAACGTTTTTGGGAGGTTATGTCTTTTATATTGTTCGTTGCAGTATCAATGTGCAGTAGATATTTGCTGAGGGTGGAAGTAGGTGGTATCTTCCAAGTCGCTAAGTTATTTATTTGACACCAGCCGGTTTCGCTTCTTGAAGGGCCTTGCATAGTCAAGTCATTCTCAGCATAATATTCGATGGTATGTAGTTATGTTGTTGAAAAATTATTGGATGTGTTTACTATCATACCTGTTTGAAATCTACCTGATGTCAACATAACTTATTACATTATTTTTCATTTCTAAATGAAGATCTTTTGTTCTCCTTGAAATTTACATTTTTTTTAAAGGAGAATGTAGGAGAATTCATTGCTCTTCTACCACATAACTGCGTACCAGCGAAACCACTGATGAGGTGAAACCGGTTGGTATAAAATAACTTGACCTTGGAGAAGCTCATTACCTTCTTCCACTCTCAACCCATATAATGTACAATTACTTTTCGTTTCACAACTTTTTGAACATTTTCGGTACCGTGAAGGTTTGTCTGTTTGTGGTAAATACCTCATTCCTGGCAAATCAATGTCATTCATGACATGTTCAAGTGACAAGAAATGAACCACTTTTATGTGTACATGCCCACTCTGTATCAGCCAGATATGGTAGGTGATCGACATGTCGTGGATTTGAATTGCTGATGTACTTTTTATATAGGTGATTTTCTGAAATATTATTAATTTATTTTATTTTTTCACGTTATTGTTTTTTATTTGAATTTTATGATTGAGGCAACTTATCTTTTCACGGCAGCAGTAAAATACAACTACTAACACTATTATTGTGCCGCTTAAAACCATCCAATAAGCTTCCTGTTTGCTTGATAAACAGAATGGCGTGAAATAAGATAAGGTTTCATTAATGGCTGGATCAACCCAGCAAAACAATCCTGAGACCCATAAATTGTTGTTCCAACCTCCCTGCGTGTCCCGGTATGCTTTGTCTTTGGGTAGCCCTCACTAAGGGAAGTTGTTTCTTATATATATATATATATATATATATATATATATATATATATATATATATATATATATATATATATATATATATATATATATCAAGAACGTGTGGTGCAACACCAAAGAAGGTTATTCGTGATCGATATCTTGAATGGTATTGAAGTACCTAGGTGGTTCGTTTGCGGGTTCTGTATCTAACGGGTCTCAACCTCGGTTATCTCTGGCATTTGATTGATTGTTTTTCATTTTTTAATTGAGGTATCAATGATTTTAAACCACGTACCTACAGTTTTTAGAACCAACTCTGCCATGATGGGTCTCTCGGTAGCATTGTGCGTTTTGTTAACCGCTGTACAAGTGTCTTCCTTGAGCGCTCTTTCGTCTCCCATCTGTCGTGCCATTAATGCTGAGGTCGACGACGCACTCAGTTCATCCAACTATTTAATGAAACTTCAAGGCGGTGCGTACTGGATGTATGATTTCTCCCTCCTTTTCCATCCTTCAATTCTTGGATACACCTTACCGTTCAAGATATCGATTGACGCCACCAACGGAGACTTGCGCCCCCTGAATTCTCTAGCGCGCAACGGCAGCGCAACAGGCTGCATCTTATCTCAAATGAAAACTGCCGAAGTTCTTCTAAGGTACGACAATTTACATGTGACGTATGACGTGAAGGCTGAATTCTTATTCTTCAAAGTCGGAGGCAAGTTGGTCACCGCTCTGGATCCCGTTTATTGTGACGTCCTTATAACGCAAAATGTTGACGGTTGGAGCTTAGGGGCTTTCAGCGCAGAAGTATCTACTTCGAGATTCGATTTTATCCCGGACGATTCTACTTGGAAAGGGGCATTGATTTCAAAAATTCTCAAAAACTCATTACAATTTCATGATGAAACACCGATTTCATCGCTATCTCGAGAAAAGTTACAATCGAACATTAATACCCTCTTTGTCAGAGCATGGTGGGAACTGTCACTCTTCTGAAATGTATACAAATGTAGTGTACCTTCTGAAAAATAAATATATTTTACTTGGCAAAAGTATATAAGAAAAACTATGTTGGTTTGAAGTGTGGATTACGTTAATAATTTGTAACTTACCGAGCTTGTTTTTATAATTGAGTCATAGCTTTAATTATCAACTTTCATATATTATATCCAGAACTTGAGTGATACTGGTAGTATCCCAACCTAACTCATAACCTACGTACCTTTAGTTAGTTGTACCTAATTATGTATTGTGTGTAGTTACTACTGTTTCTATTAGTGAATCATTATACATCCCCAAGATTTTTTTGACATTTTCATGTCTTTGCCCTGGCACATTGCACAAAAAACTGTCACGTAACGTAACGTAAATATTTTACAACCGAGTCGTTGCTAGGGAAATGGTACTTCGTCGTTTTTCATCCCAAAAAATTCGTTGACCATTCGTTCGAAAGCTCTCGATTTATCCAACCATATTATGTTTACTACTGCGAAGTGCGTGGCCAACAAGCTGAGTTATGAGCAAGGTTATTTGAATAATTGTGTACACTCAGGTGATCATTCTCAATAATTGATATTGTGAACATGATTGCCACCGCTTGTTAATTTCTGATGATTTCATTGAGCTGGTGTTTCGATGATTTGATTCATAGCAGGTGATCCAAATATTGCGAGAACGGTTTGATTTGTGAAACGGTGGTTAAATCATTTTAATAGGTAATTTCTATGCTTTACACTCTAGGAAGCTGTAATTTCTTATGTAGCCTCTTTAGGACATTGATTTGACGATGCCCAGGGTCCGGATCAGATGAGTGGCTTTTGAACTAATTTCTATGTTTTACACTCTAGGAAGCTGTAATTTCGTATGTAGTCTCTTTAGCACATTTACGTGACGATGCCCAAGGTCCGGATCAGCTGAGTGGCTCTTAGAGCTTGCATACGAGTCTGCAGGGGGGTAGGTGATGTAGCCTGGCTCGAATTCAATGAAGTACCCACGGGTGTCGGAACAATGAGTCAACACGATCGCGAATTCAATTAAGTACCCACGGGTGGGCGGTTTGTCTTATGGCCCATTTAATTGATTTGTACGCCCCGCCGTGCGATGCACGGGTGAGATCTGCCTAGTAATAAATACAATAAGAAAACACACATGAAAATGTCCCAATGTGTTGCAGACTCGTATGCAAGCATTTCAAGCTGCTTTGTCTTTCTTATGATTTTCACGTACAACCAAGCCGTTGCTGGGGAAATAAAACTTCTTTAGTGTTTATGGGACCAAAATCGTTCTCCATTTGTTGGAAAGCTCTCGATTTATCACGCATTTCTTTCGTACTTTTTTTTAACGAAATCAAATAAATATTTTTTAATGCGTATTTCAAAATTTTTCGAGATTCAGTTTTTTAATATTCTATCCCTTTAATTTCCGTTTAGAGTAGATTAAAATTACAAATTGACAAGGATTCAGGTCCAACAAACTCCGAACGGCTGATGACGAATTTTTTCAACTTCGCTACCTGCTACTTCATGAAGTGTGCCTGAGACGTATATATGTAGATTATATGGATGACCGCAAGAAGTATCTACAGTTTTGTTGGGGCTATACTTAGTCTTGGGTCATGGACCTCCCAAGAAGTGGCCATTTAGGTATGTCAGTCCCATTGGAGCTGTGGACGGTCGAACATCACGTGGTTATCTACAATCCGAATGTAAGAAACAATGACTCAGTGGTTGGGGCTCAGTGTAATTTTGGTTTATCATTTACAATCGTTTCTATGTTGGCTGGCACAGAGCCATTACTATCCGACCACCAATTATGAAACGGGTTAGAAATGTTCGGACCACAGGCCATGATGAAAAAACCATCAGGTGCTACACGAACAACGCATAGACGGGGGACAGCAATGGCAAAGAGTCTCGAACTTTCATTGTGAAGAAGAACTTGCACTTGTGTAGCAAAATCCAACCATTTGAGGTTATCCGTATCTTTTGACTCCTGTGCACACACAACACTAGACAATGGGGGCAGGCTGGATTCGAATCGTGATCGCAGCAAACCTGGCGGTATGGAGGTAGGTGAGCATTTGGTATCGAATCGAATTCCCCAGCATCGATGTGCTGTAACCGTTATCGACTCAAACTGCGATTTATAACTGCTAATTTATAATTCACAATTCAACATATATGTCCAACTAAAATGAATTTTTACTAAGGGATTGACTACTTGATGTTATGTATCCAGAACATCAAACCATACACATCAACTAACCTGTAAAAAACGGAAGTTAGTGAAAAACGTTGTTTTTGATGATTTCAGCTTACAACCGAGTCGTTGTTAGGGAAATGGTACTTCGTCGTTTTTCAACCCACAAAATTCGTTGACCATTCGTTCGAAAGCTCTCGATTTATCCAACCATTTCTTTTCATTTTCATTGCCTTAGTCATTTGATCACCCCATTTCACAGAAAGTTTCAAATTAATCATTTAATTATTAATCAGGAATCAAAATTCTGGTTTTTTTGCGTTTCACAGCTCAATTTCGGTTTCAGTCTACCTGTCGGTCATTGATCAATTCTTGCCACGGGATAAGCTGTCATAAATTACAATTACGGTTTGATTTTGATGAAACTCTTGTAAATTTGCCCGTACACAGTCGTATATCAATTCAGGCCAATATGAACTTGAACGCATATATATATATATATATATATATATATATATATATATATATATATATATATATATATATATATATATATATATATATATATATATATATATACACGACGTGAAAATTCGAGAGTTGTTGATATGGGACTCGAAGTGATTGCTGATGAGTTTCAGTGCAATGTGATAAACTAGGTATAGGAAACACCAAAACTATTCAGCTGATTTTTCACAGTGTCAAGGAATTTTTGAATCTGCTTGAAGGTCACCTTTATGCTATCATAAGGATTATAACCATTAGGAGCGCGTGCTCAATCTCAAATGTGAATAATCTGAAACATCAGAAACCCAATCATGATGTGATGTCCAAAATTAACCTAAAATTAAGAGGTTATTGGCGAATAGTTTCAAGGTGTTATGTTGTAGATTTCTTCACGACAAAATCAGGTGTAACCGCAGACCTAGCGCAAACGTAAAATTCGTACAGCAGCAACCGATTCATTACGAGAAACAGCAGCAGCAGGGGATTGTTGTATCAGACGAGCAAATATCAACGTTCCTTCTATATTTCAATCACATCACATCATTTGTGCTGTTCTTCAAAAGGTCAAATAGTTCAGGTAAACAACCGAGTAAAAGACTGGTTTTTTTTTTTTTTTTTTTTTTTTTTTTTTTTTTTTTTTTTTTTTTTTTTTTAAGCGAATTTTCCTTGAAAAATGTACTCGTAGCTAGTACCCCTTGTCGAATTTGGTAAAAGTACTCCAAATTTTCACAGAATGTGTTTCAGGAAACAAAATCTAGTTTTTGTGGAATGGCATGAGACTGAACGATTCAGGCCAAAGCGCATTTTTGCCGTTGCACATCAGTAGAAAAAGTGAAGAATAATGAGAATGCGCAGACTTGGGCACGATCTGACTTTGGAGTCACATTCTGTGCTCCTTACTGAACACACAGAAAAAAGTTTCACCCATGCAGCATGATCGTATGAGCAAACTATTTGTAGATTTCAGTATTAAGTATGTTGTTTCTTTCATGGCAAAAAATTGTTAACCACCGAGCGTATGGCAAATAAACTCGTACTAAATAATATTTTAAGATTCGAAACAGAAAATTTATTTTTAGCAATTTTTCGGATTTTTAATCGATTTTTCAGCAAATATTAATGAAATTCAAGTACCTACATTTTTTTGTATATTTTCAACCATCAATTAATAGTGTTCTATTTCGTTGTTTATTAACTTTTATTGACGAAAATTTTGCTTAAAAGTATAAACTTAACAATTTTTAGCCGTTTTGAGACATTTTTAGTGATTTTTTTCAGTACATCTTATATATACGTATGAAAAAATGTTCAGGATTCGTTTCAGAATGCCTCAAAACGGATTTCGATGAAGAAAATTTCAATTAAGAATTTTTTAGAGCCATTGCGATAGCATCATTTTCTACGAAAATTTTCTAAGAAAAAAACTCCGTGTAGTCACGTGAATACCTCGACTTTTTTTTTTTCAACTTTCGGATTTTTCAAGCTTTTTTTGATCGGAAAAATCGATGAAGGCCAAATCAATAGTGGTTTAAGGCTTGATTAATATGTGGGGCCCGCCACGGCGAAAATAAAAGTAATGGTGAAAATGTCGAGCTCCAACTTTTCGACCCCCTGCATATATATATATATATATATATATATATATATATATATATATATATATATATATATATATATATATATATATAAGCTAAAGAATCTACATTAAACCGATCGGCTAGATGCGATTTTAATTTTTCGAATTTCCGCCACCTTTTAGCCCCACTGTTCGGCGCAACATACGATAGCCAGCAACACTGATAAATGTTGCGGGTCGGTGATGTGTTCTTCCGTTTCGGCAGGCGAGATGGAACTCTTTACACAAATGGATTATACTGGTTAGTTACTGATATATTTTTTATTTATTTATTTTATTGTTATTTTTTAATGACAAGTAATCCATCAAATTAATCACTTGTGATTGTGATGAAAGGCATTCCTATAATTTTGATCAATTTGTTTATTTGAAAATGGTGTACTGCTGTTGAAAATGTTATCGCTCTTATCTAGAGGCTTTGATTGAATATACGTGTATCGCGCAGATTGATCATTTGGTTATAATTCTTACCTGCCCTCCTGTTTTATGCAGTTGGTTCTTGTTCGTGATTCTATACAGAACCATGTTTGGGCCGGTACTATTCTTCCTCATCTTATTTTCCGACCAGAGCCTGGGCGCTGGTGACAGTGGCACAGCTTCATGCGTCAACGGAAGTGCCACATTCGACAGGATGCTTGCCGGCTATCGGAACGAAATACAGCTTGCTGGATTGCAGTACGTTACTCTCGAAGACTCTACATCAACTCACCCTCTGCTAGGATGGTTTCCCATCAGTCTTTCACTGGGCCTCTCAGGTGGCGTTCTGGGTCCACTCGATGTTATTTCACGTGAGAACGAAGCATTGCAGTGTTCTGAAGGCATCACTACGAGTATCTCGAGCATAATCGAATACGACAATTTGACTTTAACTTTCAATAACATGAATGCCAAATTCCTATTTTGGGAACTGGAGGGGAAGGTCACTGTAAATTTCAAACCATGTATAAGCACCGTATTCACTAACGTTGGCTATTTAGGTACAGACTGTAGTATGACATTTTTTGTATGGGAAGACTCATGTGATCCTAATTACGACATCGACCTTCCGAATCACCATACTTGGACGGACACGTTTGTAGGATTCTTAGTTAGACGAGTCTTCAACTCCACACCTCTACCTGTAAACGCCAGAAATACAATTAGAAGTTTCGTGAACGGCTACCTTACGAGGTATTGGTGTTTCGGGTTCGGTTCGCATTAACTGTATTGATTAAACCTCTAGTTCATACTATTATTGGAAATCATGGTTACTTAACTATCACCAATGAATCTTGTCAAAACATTTTTCTCATTTCTCACACCGATTGTACCAACTTGATTTACTATAAGAATTGAAACTTTTCCCCCTCTCTTTTCAGCGCAGCAATTTTACATGCCAATAGAGCTGATATAGCCTGTAACAACACAAATTTTTGACCACCAAATGAAACGATTAATGCACTTTTCGATACTGTGCACTTTTGCTGTCAGCCTACCCTCTTTCAAACTCAATGTATTCTTTGCTCACCCAGGTGAAGCGAATCTCTCTTGAACATCTTGCTATTGCAGAGGTTTTAACACTGCATTTAGATGTTGCTTGTCTTTTCAGATGACATTTTAACTTACTTAAAATCATGGTAAAATAATAGTTTCTAAAACAATATTACAGCGAGTTTTGCAGTTGTATTTATGAGAAATGCTAAACTTTTCTAGATTTTACCTTATTCGTCATTGATGATTTTTTGCAGTAGGTAATCAATTGTAATTTCGCCAATGCCATATATTTTAATGTTAAATATATCCCGTCTGCGAAATAAGTTTTCCAACTTGGTTTCCTATATATTTCTCACTAACAATAAATAACATATAATTATAATCACGTGTTATTATTTCTTTGCCTAAATATGTTCCAAATTTTTTTCCACCTTCTAGCTTATTGATGCATTGAATTATAATGCAACGATAAAGATATGATAGGAATCTAATTTGATTGTGATATTTGTTTTCAAGTTGAATTTTACGTATTTACGTGAAATATAATACAATTTGTAAAAATTTTATTTTTGACTCATTGAAGTTGTATCGATATTAACACACTGCCATTATTAGTCCCCTAGTCACGCCACATTTGAGTTAGTGAGTCACTGATGAATGTTCTTAGTATTATGGAAACATGCTTGTTAATTTAAAATAATTGAAATCTAATTTGAATTTAGAACTATAAAAGCTGGGGTGTTATGCCCATTTGATGCGCCCTTTGATTGGATAGCACACCAACGATTATTTCGAATATTCATTAGTTAGGCCAGTTAGTCATTCGTTAGATACCCTATTTTGGTTTATTATTTCCAATAATAAACCTTTGTAATCGTATAGGGAAAAAAAAAATTTTTTTTTCTCCCAAACTTTGTCACTTTGCGTTTCAAGGTGCGTAGATTCCAAAACACCGCCGTCCAGGCCATAAGAGGCCTTTAACTTGATGAAAAATCCGCCCTCTTCTACATGGACTAGACGATTGCAATTATTGGGTCTTTCCTAATCAGCTGAGTGAGCTAAAATCTCTCCTTTTCGTCCTAGGAAGTTTTGGTTGGTGACATCGTCCAGTTATATTTCGATAATGCACCTTAGTATCAGTTTGGTAGATAATGTTCTGTGGACCAGTGTTCTGCTGTGAAGGGCTATCTAATACAGGTTTACTATATACGGCGTTTAATAAAAATTCATAGATATCATCCCAAAGAATCGAAAGAAATCATCCAGATAGCTAGAATTTCAACAGGGGGAAAAATCACCATGGGATGAATCGCAACAGGTGAAACATAGTAAAAATGACCTAATAAAGTATGACGTTCGTATCAGCTGATATAATTTCAAAGGAATTTCATCACCTATAAATGGAGCTGTGGAGCGTGGGTTGGTGATTTATATCATTAGTTTTCAGTTGGTGGGTCAGCTTGTGTTAAATTCAAAAGACTAGTAAAATGTAGGTGTTTTTAATTAATTTCTCCTCCGTAAGCGTCTATGCCTCTGCAGATATATTTAGATAATGAATAATAGACTTCGTTTAATTAAAGTGCTATCTAATACATAATTAATAAACCTTAATGTGATAAGTTGCAGCGTTTTTTTAGCATTTGACATGTTTTAGTCATGACCCAAAAGCCCAATCGTTACGTTTTGTGATGCGGAGATGCGACCCCAAAGTAGCGGTCATATGATTTTCCGCTAGTTACGGACCTACGTCCCTAGAGAAACATTCGGTGTGTTATAATTTACATTATTTATGCTGTAATCTCCTGCAAAGACATTTCTATAGAAAAGGTTAATTGTATCTGCAATTTAATAACATAAGACAAGAATTGAAGGTGGTTAGTTGTAATAAAGTTTCATACCTAATTTTCTGTCATGAAATTCTGTGAGGGCCCGAGTCCTGCTTTACTTTATAATTTGTGTATAAACGTTGAAGGCATGTTTCATGTTTTTTTTTATTTGACCCGTAGGCTCTAAGCAGATAGATCTTGGGGGTCCAGTGTGACGACTCTCCCCCCCCCCCTTCCAAGCAAGGCCTGCAGGTTTTTTTCCCAACTGATTAAACTCGAAGAATTTTTAGCTGCTGCAGGTTTTTTTCCCAACTGAAAACTCTCCACCCCCCCCCCCCCCCCCCCCTTCCAAGGAAGGCCTGCAGGTTTTTTCCCAACTGATTAAACTCGAAGAATTGTTAGCTGCTGTAATTTATTATTTTAGCTGCTGTAATCCAAGCTGAAAGATGTTTTTTGAATTTGAGCCGTAGGCTCTAAGCAGAAAGATCTTGGGGGTCCAGTGTGACGACTATCTCCATCCCCACCCCCCTCCCCATTCCAAGTAAGGCCTGCAGGTTTCTTTTCCAACTGATTAAACTCGAAGAATTTTTAGCTACTGTAATCCAAACAGAAAAATGTCTTTTGAATTTGAGCCGTAGGCTCTAAGCAAAATGATCTTGGGGGTCCAGTGTGACGACTCTCTCCACCCCACCCCACCCCCCCTTCCAAGCAAGGCCTGCAGGTTTATTTTCCCAACTAATTAAACTCGAAGAATTTTTAGCTGCTGTAATTTATTCTATTATCTGCTGTAATCCACGCAGATCGATGTTTTTTTGAATTTGAGCCGTAGGCTCTAAGCAGAAAGATCTTGGGGGTCCAGTGTGACGACTCTCTCCACCCCCCCCCCCCCCCCCTTCCAAGCAAGGCCTGCAGGTTTATTTTCCCAACTGATTAAACTCGAAGAATTTTTAGCTGCTGTAATTTATTCTATTATCTGCTGTAATCCAAGCAGGAAGATGTTTTTTTAATTTGAGCCGTAGGCTCTAAGCAGAAAGATCTTATGGGTCCAGTGTGACGACTCTATCCACCCCTACCCCCCTCCCCATTCCAAGCAAGGCCTGCAGGTTTTTTTCCCAACTGTTTAAACTCGAAGAATTTTTAGCTGCTGTAATCCAAACAGAAAGATGTTTTTTGAATCTAAGCAGAAAGATCTTGGGGGTCCAGTGTGACGACTCTATCCACACCCCCCCCCCCCTCCCCTCTCAAGCAAGGCTCGAAGAATTATTAGGTGCTGTAATTTATTATTGTTTGGTAATTAATACAGCATTGGTTTCATCAGAAGTTCGCTGAAAAGTGTCTTTTTCAGATTAGGTGCCTCGTCATAAGGAATGGCAGATTTCTGTTGACTGTCAGAATGTTTTTCCGCATTTATTTCCTACGATCCAGCAGTAACGATAGTCTGTTGGCATCTGCCATTGACCCCGGGGATCTGTAGGCCCCGGGTTTGTGTAGTGTTCATTTGCTTCAAACTATTAAACCTTTAATCTGTACCGATTAAATACCTACATAATCTTTACAATCATTAAAGGATATCACCACTATCAGATCTAAAAATATAGAGCAAGATTGAACTCATCTGGAGGCGGTCAATATTGGTTGGGATAGTAAGAGCCCAGAGGCAGACGGGAATATAAACTTGGATGTAATGAAAATCGTCGGCGTATTACCCCATAGATTATAGATGGGATGATGAAAAAACTCAAGGATCATGGTTCAACTTTTTATTTCGTACACTGTGAGGATTCCATACTTCTCGACAGGCACTGACAACTTTTTAACATCACATATACCATCACATTACTCCAAACCAATATGAAACGTACATGTTATAAAAGCATATCATTTGCTAACACGTGTTAAATGCAGTAAACAATGTAGGTATATGTGCACAAGATAATTTCAGCAAGAAGTGAATTATTTGAAGAGCATTTAGCTTCAATTATTGAATGTAATTAATAATCACACCTAGTTTTTCATTGGTTATTACAATAGTACCATCCGAAGTAACAGTCAATTGACACCCATGCTCTCTGAAGGAAACTTGAGTGCATTGGGGTGGTATCAGTATTCCTCAAAGAATAATGAACGACTTTTGACACTAACCATGATGTCCAAGAATTATCGTCTGGTAAAATCTCGAACTCAGCAGTTCCAGTATTCTGCAGACTCAGTGGTGCAAGACTGCAATCAAGATTTGTTTGAGTAAAAACTGCACTGATGATGGGCTTGAACTTGTAAGTGAACGTTCCAGAAACTTTAAAAGACCTAAACGTGGCGTCCATGGATTTAAAAGACAGTTCCATCGTGTCATAAGTATAGGTACCTCTCAGAGATTTGAATGTCGAGTTGGAACATTCTGTGGTGTCTCCTTCTCGGGACAAAGTAGCAAGGGAAAATATTGTTCCTTTGTTGAGTTCCATGTAAACGTCCCCGAACTGGTGTCCGAACAGGGTGAAAGGGACGCGGTGATTGAACCCTTCCACTTCAAGTACGTCGTCAGAATTGGCTTTGGCATGGTAGTTGGATTGCTCTAAGAGTTTCTCCACGTCAGCATTTGCTATATGGCATGCGGCCAAATCGCCATGGCCTCCATCGAATAAACTTAGCAAAATTGTGGAAATAACAATGATTAACATAACTGAAGCGGTTCCAAACTGAGGAAAATTCGGTTACAATTCGATTTAATCTTATCAAACTCGATGAAAGAGTCTGAAACCCTTAGAACACTCATAATGATAATGATTGATCATATTGTTTACGTTACAGTAAATGAAGACATTTTACTTTAACCCAAATACTTTAGGGTACCTATTTCTTTTGTTTGAATAACCGATTAATCATAACTTGTTGACTTGAAGAAAATCACGAGTAATGCAATGTGATGGGTAAGGTCAATTCTGATTCAACCTTACTCTTATTATATTTGGTGCTGCTTTCCTTGGAAGTAGAGTACCAACTAAATTTTGCTCCAAAAGAGATGTGAAATTTATGGGGAAGTTCTGCACGATGAGAAGCTCCGTAGCTGATGTTTTCCGACTGTCAAGAAGAGTGGGATTTAGCGAGCTTTAGCGGAATTCGAACAGGATTTCTTGAATTTCGTTGCGGGACTCTTTGTAAGGGTTTTAAGACATGTGTTGGAAGTAGGATATTGCCATTATTATATTCCCATTTCTCTGATTCGTATTAACGCATAATTAAGTAAATGGACTAATGATATTCATGGGTATCAACTCACGAATTATTAGTCGTATCAGAGGAAACATACAAGCTGCAGAACGGAAACAACAAATTTGTAACCCTCCCTGCCTTATAAATTTTTGGCACGGAGTTCAAAATACTTTTCGTTTACGTTTCAAAATACGTATATACTTACTCTGCAAAGGTTAATAAAAAATGTATTAAATTTAAATCCATCCTTGGTTAGTGGTATTTTGACCAGAGTTACGCGTAGAATTCGGATGAAGAACCTCTCAAGATCTCTCATTCACTATTGGAGCCAGGTGTCTCATGAACCTTATGATTAATAGCAATGATAAATCACATTCCTTCTAAAAATCGAATCAATTAATCATTTTTTAGGTTGTATTCAAAGGAGATAATATAGCAGAAATCATATTGTTCGAAGAATCAAAATCCACCTTGGATTAAAATAGAAGTTATGTTATCAGGAGGAGGTTTTATACATAAAATTATCTAAACTTTGTGATTGATCGCCCTATTTTGTCTGAAAGTTACTATGCATATAATTCACTGTGGGTGTAATGCTCCACCAGTTTTCTTGTCATGTCGTTTCTGTATGTTTCGGACATGCTACTTCCCGCAATTCTCCTTGTCGTAATTAGTTCTTTGGCCCCTTGCTCTGCTGACGACCCTCCGTGCCACTTAGCAAATACTGAGGTAGACCAGTTACTAGCCCAAACCAACTATCACGTGCATTCGGAAGATGACGATACACTGGATGTGACTGGTTTTAATCGTCATATTCACCTTACGCTCTTCGGATTCAACCTGCCCTGGAAGGTTTTTCTGAAATTCAACGACGGAACGATGTACTCCATGGCCACTCTCTCTCGTTCTGGTGATGTCAGTGTATGTTCCAATTCAACGTATAAGGTTCTTAAAGGAGTGTTTTATTACGACCGAATGGAGATGAATTTTGAATCGTTCAAAGCTACGTTCTTGTTTTGGAAGATTGTTGGAAAGTTTAGTTACAAATTCAAGCCTAACATGAATCTTATAATGACGCAAACAGATGATGGTTGTGGTCCAACGCCCCTGAGTATAGAAAGCCTTGAAAACACTGAATATGAAATTACTACTGAAGATAATTCGTGGAGGTCTTGGATAGTCAAGAAGGCCGTTCATTATGCTCTGGAGAAAGGGGATAACACGCCGATGCTCTCCCGTTTCCTTGAGAGATCGTGGGTCTCCATTGACTGCTACTTCGGTTGGTACTACTGTAAATAGCATGTGCGATTGTTATCGCAATTCATTGTTACATAAATACTATGAACTGTTTTTGAAACAATTTACCAAACATCTTTTTTGTTTATTGTCGTTGTGGACTATTATAGCCACACCGTAGTATACTACCATAATTTATTTATTCTATTGTAAATAAACAAGTTCGACGTTTATTACAAGCTGAAATATTATACTTGGAGCCTTGTTGCTCTGAGACTTATCTTTACTTTATTTACCTTTTCTATCATAATTCTCGGACTGGAGCTAAAAAGTGTATGAATAACTTTGAAGTACAATAATTACCAATTTCGATTATAAATACTATGCGCCTTTTGGCAAACGACCTGAATGAAACTACCCGTTTCCAATCATATAGGAACTTACTGACGTCTAACGGCTGTTTTTCATGAAAGAAATATTGGAGCAGTAGAAAAAAAAGTAAATCATTAAAGCATTCAACATTATCATACTCGTGCATAGAAGGTGTCACCATGATAATTTATAATGGGGTTAAAAAAATCAGAATAGGTGAAAAATACGTTTTTGGCCTGAGGGATTTTGATGAAATTCACACGAGTTACTCTTCTTGTGGGTACAAATGATATTAGATACCCCTCATGCTTGGGAAAATACTCTAAGGGTGGTAATTTAGCAAAATACTTCCAAAAATAGGTGTAAAAACGTAGTTTTTTTAAGCACCTTTTTGGTCTCTTCTTCAATATGGATCGAAGGATTTTGATGAAATTCACAGGAGTTACTTTTCTTATGGATGCAAATGATATTCGACTCCCGTCATGGCCAGGAAGATGCCCTGAGGACAGTAAATAATAAATGTAAAAACATAATTTTTAGCACTTTCTTAGAATAATAAAACAGTAATTAACAAACAAAACACCCGGAATAGTTGAAAAACGCAGTTTCCGTCGAAATGGCATAAGAGGTTCTTCTATAGGTGCAAATTATACCCATTTCACATATATGTCCAGAAAAATACTCTTTAAGCCGAGAAGTACCAAAAAATGGCCATTTATGGCAGGTTCAAAAACGATTCCTATATAAGTACTTATGTACCTACCTGTGTTAACTATCTCGCTTTTGCTGACTTTTAAAAAAGCTTTCAAGTACGATGAATGAAATCAAGAAAGGCAAGTTGTGTAGATAACGAAGTTCAAGTCAATATTTCGCGGAAAATTCGTATCGCCAAGGCAGTCGGTCGTGAGTAGAATTTTTGCAGTGAGCACAAGCCACGCGCTAGAAACGTTAATGCCAACCCACTACATGCTGTTACTTTGGTAAAGTCTGTTTCGGAACTTATAACCATCGAACTGGCAAACGTAGCGAGCCGCCCTTGTCAAATAAAGTTAAATGTTTCGTAGTACATTCAAATTTAGCAAGAATTATTCAAGATGAATTAAATTTTACCACGTATTAGATCTTTTTCAAAATAAACTAAACTTGGAATAGGTATTACGTCCATATAGGGGGAAGTGCCCTAATATTTTTAACCAGCCAGTTACCCTTGCGAGGCACGGGTCATAACATAATATTTGTATATACCAGGCGGTGTGAGAAATCCTTAGTTAACCTGGGATTTTCTGCATACTTACGACTAATGTACAATGTTTGTATCAAAGACAGCATTTGTTTGGAAAGTGTTAAGGTGACGTTTCTTTCTTGAACATCCCATTTCTGATTCGGCTTATCCGAGAGCTCATTTTTTACCAAACTGATTCGAGAATTTCATTTCCAACTCAGCTGAGCCGAGAACTCCATTTTCGACTCAGCTCACTCTGCTGAACCGGGAGGTGAATGTTTGAGTAAAGCTGTTTGATCAGCTGGTACGAAATCCATTTGAGATTCAGCTGTTCCAATAGCTTCAATTTTTACAAAACAGTGCTCATGTTTGATTCAGCTGATTTGTGCGCTCCATGTTCGACTCAGCTTATGTGAGGGCTCGGTTCACGACTCAGCTGATCCGAGAGTTCTATTTTGGATTCAAGTGATCATCATAGAGCTTAATTTTTTCACTTCCGCTAGCTCTTTCTTGTGATTATGTTGTTCCATAAAGTCACTACCTTGTACACAAGTTATTTAAACATACTTATAAACAACGAGACGTTCTCGAACAATCAAGTTAAGACAAGAGATTCTAAACCCTGACTTGCTTGTCAACGCCCGCATCTCAAAAATACATATCATCAAGTAATCAATCCCTTTCCCAGAAATGAGAATGAGGGTTGATATTAGTTTCATTTAACCAATATTATCAATTTATCAATATTATCTAATTTTTATTAGTATTGTAAGAATTTAGATCCAAATTTAAAGAATAGTGTGGTCAGGGTTTAGAGTCTCTTGACTACCCACTGCGTCGCATTCCCAGCGTCCCAGTCGCCATGAGATTTTACACAGATTAGTTGTTTACTTAGATCAGTGGAATGCCTGCTCGCCACGCTGGCATCTCAAAAATACATAACATCAAGTAATCAATCCCTTAGTAAGAATTCAGATTATCAGGGTCTAGAATCTCGTGTCTCAAATTGATTGCTGGGAGACGTCAATATATCCCCCAACGAGTTCGCTAAACAGTCGTTTTGAAGTTTCATCTCCCCACTGTTTTTAATAAAGAAAGGAGATGGTTCTCTCGCCCGGTTTTCAACCTGAAACGTCTAAACACATTCCTTTCACTGAAGAAATTCAGACTGATTATAAACATACATATTTACAGCCAGGTCACCAAGTATTATTAAGAATGTGCGAGAAATAAACTACTCAAAATTTGAAAATGATAAGAGGAATTGCAGCATCACGACCCGCTAAGACAGTTCGTGCCATATGGGATATATCCACCCTGAGAGACTGGATGGAATCTCACCCTCCATCTCCTGTGAGTTTCTTTGAAGTATCTCGCCATGTGGCTCTCCTCCTCCTTCTTGCATCAGGTCGTCGAGTTCATGATCTCACTTTACTACTAGCAGATCCTGCCCATCTCCAACAGACAGACGATTATGTATTTTGGGTCCAAGACAGACTCCGCATCCTTCCGTCAGTCAGGTTGGCAATTCCTGACATCTCCGCATAGTGAACTGTGGAATATGACACATTGGATTAGAGTTTTCCTCAAGCTTCGGAATTCTCGATGCGGATCGGTGCCCATTGATTCCCTTTTCGTGTCCTCTGTGGGCAAGGTGAGACCAGCTACCCGAGCTGTCATCGCAGGGTGGATCTCAACCGCCTTACAGTCAGCCGGAATTCCTTTCTCATCAGGCAGTATCAGGTCGGCAGTGAGCTCCTCTCTGGCTAGGGCAGAACTTCCTTTAGATGACATTCTACGCCGGGCTAATTGGCGCTCGGCTGATACCTTTCTTCGCCATTACTATCGCCCTTTGGCGAACCCGTCATCGTCATCGCAGAACTCCTCTTCAAGTCAACAGAGTCCTGTTTTTCGACCGATCTAATGGACTTCCGCCTAGCTTCTGTCATTGCGAATCAAGGTGGGTCACAGTTTGTGGTTGTATTATATATCTGTATCAAATACATTTTTCATTGATCTATTTTTTTTTTTTTTTCTGTAAATTTTCTGTTAATCACAGTACGCCTTCTTGTTCTCAAAACAGCAGACATCTTGGGAACAACAAGATCAGATCCATGTAGTGTTTTGTGAAACTACACAGGTCCACCCAGAACAGGAGTTGTTGGAACGGTAGACATAGGGTGAATCGGACGTGGAGGAAGGGTTGAGGTTCTCATGTGGGTCAAGCTTTGCGAAATCCAAAATAATAGTTTTTATTCCTTACAGGGGAAAAACTAGAATATTTTTTCACTTCCGCTAGCTCTTTCTTGTGATTATGTTGTTCCATAAAGTCACTACCTTGTACGCAAGTTATTTACACATACTTATAAACAACGAGTCGTTCTCGAACAATCAAGTTAAGACACGAGAATCTAAACCCTGACTTGCTTATTCGACTACCCACTGCGTGGCATTCCCAGCGCTCCAGTCGCCATGAGATTTAACACAGATCAGTTTTCTGCTTAGATTAGTGGTCTGAATGCTCGCTACGCTCGCATCTCAAAAATACATAATATCAAGTAATCAATCCCTTAGTAAGAATTCAGATTAGTTGGTCAGGGTCTAGAATCTCGTGTCTCAAATTGATTGTTCGCGAACTTCTCGTCTTATAAACATACTTAAGTATTATTAAGAATGTGGGAGAAATAAACTACTCAAAATTTGAAACGTTCCACTTACAAATCCACTGGAATCTACCTCCCCAGTTCCGGCGGCCACCACGTGCAGGAATTCATGGTGGTGGGTGTGTGCCCGTGTCTATAACTCCTATAGTTTTTGGCGATTCTTGATTTTTTGGGGAGACATGCGACTCTAATCTACAGTTGTCAGAACGCCGCGCAATGGTTAACATCCAATTTTGCCAGGGTTTGTATAATTTAAGGCTTGCTTCTGTTAGCTGTAGAACCTAAATTATGTTATTGGTTATTAAAAACTTTTTTTTTTCGGAAACGGCTGGATGAAATAAAGTTGTTTGAGAAAACCTGAAAGTAACAAATTTTGTTGAAGAATGCATTTTTGAAAACCTCTGGCGTAATGCATTTAGAGTGCAATTAAGTTCCGCAGTGAGTGGATATGAAAGACTAGGGCAACTTTTTCCAACGCATTTATGAGACGTTTATTGTGAAGACTAAACAATAATTCGTTCAAATTTGAGTTAATTCTAGTAGGTTCTCAATGTTCCTCGTATTATTTATTTATGTAGACCCTCTCCTTAAAGTTTGGATGCGATTCTCTGTTTCGTAAACCCCATTTTCAGACATTTTTCACCATAAACTTTTTTTCTGCTTGCTGTGTTCCTGAGGCCCATTCAACGGAATGGTCGAATATGATAACCAGTAAAATGTTCAATAAAATCGGAGAATTCAATAGAATTTATGTACGTTATATATATGAACAGGTCAGATTTTGCAGATAATTTTTATATCACTGATTGTGGGTCTATAGTTGCCAACGGAAGGCTTGGCTCGCGTTGCTTGGACTTGAGAAGACCTAGAGAGGGCCTTGCCCCTCCTTGTGTGTGCATATGAATCCAATAAGGAATAATATATTAATTGAAAAATTTTGTGCCTTATTCGAAATTGGGGTTATTAGACAGCACTCGTACATATGTACGATAATTAGCTACGGCTTTCATTCTCCTTTAGTATATCTGGAATTCAATTCAATTGAAGTAAGTAGTCTTCGTAGTAATCTTCAGACAATAGATTCATCAGATTATTATAAGTAGTATTATCTCACCACAAAAACCGAGATTTGTAGAAAAAAATTGAGATTAGGCGATCCATTGTAATATATTTCCTCGATCAATCATAAATTCTGAGAACTTCAACGGCGAGCAATATTTTCCTCAGTCTCTCCCCTGTTGTCCGAAAGTTAACGATACCATGCTGATCGCGGTTCTATCGATTGTTGCGTGTGCTTCCGCTGCCAGCATGATACCGGACTGTCGGGACGTCAACGATTCCGTCGATACAATTGTAGGAGCTTCAGATTACCTCATGTGGCTTCACAGTGTGCAACCTCCAGTTGATGATTTCCAGCAAGATTTGTCTGTATCCGTGTTGGGAATTCCAATGACTGTGGCATTTGAAGTCATAGACGGTTCTTTGAGCTCCCTCAAGTCCCTCACCAGATCCGGTCCAGCCATGGAGTGTTCCACATTGAATTTTCGAACTTTCGAATCCGCTTTCAAGTACGATGTTCTTGAAGCCGATTACGTTGCCATGACAGTAAGGTTTTGGCATTTGGAAATGCAGGGAAGCTTTTCATACAGAGTTCGTCCTACGGTTAATTTGGCGATCGCTCAAGGGACAAGTGGTTGTTCTCTTGAATCATTCTCTTTGGTAAATACCGATAACATAGAATATGATTTCAACATTGATGATACTACGTGGAAAGGCTGGTTGTTGGGGAAATTGCTTCGAAAAGCATTGGAGAAGAACGGTAGTACGACACCATTGCTAAGTACAGTCCTGAAAACAGCACAAACCACTGTAGACTCTTACTTCAGGCAGGCCTGGTGTCAATCACTCGCACCCTTGTAACATTGCTCTATATGTACTAGATATCTTCATTCGATATGAATCTGGAAATGGTGCTAATTAATGATTAAAACCATGATATTAATAATAACTGTTTTAATCAGGGCTAACAGTGTGTTCATATAATTTCTCACTCCGTGTAATGGTATTATAAATTGTTATTATTTCCTCAAAAATATAATGATGAGTATTTATATACGTCTTATTACTAAGTAATAAAATGTTGTAGAAGTTGAACTGTACGGTAAAAAGTCGTGGATCGGATACCTTATTATATCTGTACACTTGACAATGTATCCCATGGATTAACGTTTATTGAATTTTTATTTAAAATTATTCGATGAATGTATTTATTGTTTTGAGCGTGATAATATAGTAAGTAATAAAAACTCTACTAGAGTGCATGATCTATGTCGCATAATCAACCATCCTCCCTTCAAACCTGTTCCTCCTAAACCGTCGACAGAATTACTTCTGTTATAAATACTTCTAAAAGTTAAGTTTAGCTGCAGTCATTTCATGTGTCATTTCATGTGATGTAACGTAAACTTGGCTGAAAAAGCATCTTTTATCACTTTAACGTGTTACCGAGCTAACATTTGTGATACCTACATACTGTATAATATTTAGTCAAACACATCTCACCGTGCATCGTATAACCCACTGAAAAAGGCGTAGGTATTCATTATACGGAGCAGAAGACCCTAGTCGTAAGTAGATCCTATTCCCAGTTCTCGAAATTTTGTTGGAATTTGAAATTGTGTAAAAATTTTACTTTTATATTATTTATGGATGGATTTCCATAAAGTGAACCAGAATTAATATAGCTCACTTCAATTTAGGATCACGCATAATTCTTGAAACCAAAGAAAACAATAGACCGTTCTGACTCCTGAGGAACGTTCAAAAAATATCTGCGAGTGCCTAGATTTTCGAAATTCTAATCGACTTTTTTACTGGACTTGCATGACCCAATGCAAAATTAGGGTAAAACTTGAAACGTTCTCACTTCCAGAAAATTGCCAGAGCTGGCGCAGTTAACAATAATAGAATCACAGAAAGAAAACTAACCACCTTGCGCCTAAAGGTTAAAGAGTGATGAGCTTAGAATACTTTTTTACGTTTTCTTCGTAAAAAAATTGCTATTCATATGTTAAAGAGCATAGAAATTAGGTCCAGGGCTCACTCAGCTGCTCTTAGGGGCATCAGACCTTATGGTTCGTTTCTAGAGCTTCGTTCTCAGTGTGCGTTCAGCCAGTTCAGAACGGTTCTGAGCAAGCGCAGTCGAGTTTTGTCGTTCGCAGTGCCAGAACGCCCAGTTCCAGAATGCCAAGAACGCCGAGTTCGGCGTTTGCAGTGTTTTGCGAACCCAGTTCCGAACGGTTCTGAAGGAACAAGGAGAAATAGCCATGGCCACTAGCACCATTTAATGGGGTTATCATTAACTTTTCTAGTTATACATTAACATTTCTCTTCGGTCCGTAAAGATGTGTGTTCAAATAAGGTCTAGCTATACTCATGTATTGTAGGAGTTGCAGAAATGTGTTTTAAGAAGATCGGACGGCTTTCTTATATTAGCCTTTGGGCGGGTCGGAAAGTAGTAACCACTTACCGCAGCAATCATTTAAAAAGAAGCATAACTTAACGAGTTTTTGTACGAAAAAACAGTAATTGAGCTGGCTTTTCAAATTGATTCGAACTTCAACATATCAGGCGAGCAAGAGTTTTCAATGTTGAATTTACTCTATTCATGTTTAATATTCTGCCAAAACCAGGAGTTTGTTGCAATTTTTAGGGATGGTTAGAAGACAGTTATCACTTTCCTACTCGCCCGGAAAGTAAATACAGGAAGTCATACAATCGGTGTTCATCGGTATCTTACTGACAGCCACCTGAAGAAACTGGACTAATGGAGTCCTATACTTGAAAATCAAACAATCGAATAACAACCCCATCCTTCTAAGATGTGATCCATCATGATAGCATCCATATAAAATTAATGCAAGTAAGGAAATTAGTGTGAAGCCTCGCACCAGATGTTATGCCGAGTGACACCTCATTTCAAAGATTTTTTTAGTACTGAATACAATGGTGAAACTGGGATTGCGATATCTTACTCCTTTCTTGGATTAAAGCTAATCAACCTTGAAGAAGCGCGATTTTTCTAAAAGTACCAATCTAAAATATCCAGCAAAATCTTTTTCTATCTGAAAAAATAAATGAATAAATAACCAGCACTAATTCAAGGACGGAATAGGATATCTCAATCCCGGTTTCACCATCGTATTCAGCACTAAGAAATCTTTGAAGCGTGGTGTCACTCGGCAAAAAATGATAGGGGGAGGAATCATTTCCAAGTATAAAATACCCCCCTCTTTGGATAATCCAAAACTTTTGGATTTTTTTTTTTTTTCAATTTTTATTTAAAACTTAGTATCAGGCACCCAGGCACCCTTAAAAAAACTCTCCATGTTTCACTTCGATATCTCAAACATTGCGGAAAAAAGTATAGGAGGTAATGGGGGGGATATTACTTTTGGGACACCCTTCCCTGAATAATGCTAATGCTAAATGCCAAGGCTACAACTCAAGCCTTCAAACCAAAAACCAAATGCACCGCCCACGAGACAAAACGTCCCTAACCCATTCTCAAATTCGGCTTAAATATATGAATACCTACCTAGACGAACGAAGCCGACTCAACGACAACCTACCAAAATCCTTCTCTTTCAACAGCTTCCTATACGTATCCTACAAATTTGGCGGTTACGAACGAGTTCGAAAATACACCAAAAAGTCGGACATATTTAGCAAAGACATAATCCTGATCCCCATTTTCAAATCCTCCCACTGGAGATTAATCGAAATTAAAACAAAAACAAAACAAATAAACTACTACGACTCTTTGAACAAGGACGGAACCGAAATTTTACAAGACATAATCCGCTACTTAGAAAGTGAACACCTAGATAAAAGCTGTGGCGTTTTCCTATGCCAGTTCGCGAAACTTCTTGCGATTAACGAACAACTCCCTAAAACTCTAGACGCCCAAACATTAAGAGAACAGATCTGTTACGAAATCCTAAAAACGGACTTACTCTAAATGGTACAGGAAAACCTTTTTCCTCGCGACTCGTCTTTTTCTCGACAGACCAGTACCAATCTAAAATATCCAGCAAAATCTTCTTTCTTACATCTGAAAAAATCCACACTAATGAATGCACACAATACTCAACCCTCGAACTAATTGAACCAGCACTAATTCAAGGACGGAATAGGATATCTGGAACAATCCCGGTTTCACCATCGTATTCAGCACTAAGAAATCTTTGAATTGCCGATATAATTCAAGATATAGAAAATTCCTTAACAGCTTGCAGAACAGGTTCAATTCACCCTGCATAATTAAACCACACTTACTTTTTGACGAACTTCAAAAACTAAGCACATATTACGGCAATAAATTTTTAGATCCAAGGAAAAAATTTGTTCGAAATCCAAACACACATCAGAGTTCGATGCTACGTAGGCATTGAAGAAATAATCTATTTTCTGGATATACCCATAGTAGACCCAAACGGAGATGTACAGCATAGAATCAATACCCACTTTCATTGATTCCGAATATATGACCATAGTACCCACTCTTAAATATCACTTAAAATCAAGTACTAGAACCTATCCGTTGTCCCAACCATGTCCACCTGGACATATACGGCCCAAACTTTCTAATTTCACCATTTCACCCCGAATGTGAAACAGAATTCCTCCTCACTGGTTCCACCACTAAATGTCAGTATGGATAACAACCATGTCAAGCTCATTTTTTTTTTTTTTCCTAAAGGAGATGTTATTTAGCCCAAGACAACACAGTTTATTTACCTAGCCTCACCGGGTAAAACTTAGTATGGAAACAGCCGGCCGACCACAATTAATTGTAGACGCCCACATAACGCAGGCACCCTTAAAAAAACTCTCCATGGATATCTCAAACATTGTGGAAAAAAGTATAGGATTGTATCGTTGTATTGTACTACTATTGGGGGGGGGGGGGTACTATATTACTTTTGGGAATCAATTTAATTCAAATACTTTTTACATTTTTACTTATCATATTGTAAAACCCTTCCCTGAATAATGCTAATGCTAAATGCCAAGGCTCAGCCGAACCAGAAGCTATAAATAGGAGACACCGAGCGCGAAGTCTTCCTCAAATTCGGCTTACATATATGAATACCTACCTTTTAAACACTTTCAAATGTGAAAGGTAAATGAACGAAAGTATTCATCAGCCATTCGTACGCAAATAATGTGAAGGTTGATGTGTTATTTTGTTCAACAACATGACGATATTGCCTGTCAATTAGTAACGTAGTTAGCGATATTAACCCCTGTTGATGTGGACAATATCTACTGTCTGAATCGGATAACAGCTTGATTATACCGCAAGTTTTGATCAACCCCACAAGTAGGTATTAATTTGCATTTATTTTTATTGGTTGTTAATCATTACTCAAGAACACTCTGCTTTTGTAATAACTTAGACGTAGATAAAGATAGTATAGAACTTCAATCTTATCGCTCATCGTGGTATTGATGGTCAGCAGATCCAATTACAATGACGTGCCAGAGATTATATCAAACTCTCATTTATCTTTTTGATGGATCGATCATTTGATTTACTTGTTGAACACTTCTCAGTCACTGGTTTATTCTTCTGTTAGTCTTGAGTTATCATCATGTTGAAGTTAACGCAGGTCGGCCTCCTAACTTTGTTCATCGCATCAGTGGTTGCAGATGACACGCCTAATTGTAAGCTGATGAACGAGGTTGTGGACAACTTGCTGAATAGTACAAACGTCCAAATAGAAGAGAGCAACGATAGCTACCAAGAGTACGCGTATTACGTTCAGCAAGATGTCGATCTTTTGCTTCTCAACTTCAAACTTCCTTTCGTCGCTTCGCTTTTCCTCACCAATGGACGCATGGGACGACTTGATACTTTGTATCGCCACGGAGACGTTTTGAATTGCTCAACGTCGGACCTGCGATCTTTGCAAGGCGTGTACAAGTACAAAGAATTGGCTCTTTCTTACGATATGAACGTAACTGTTCTTCATCGGCACGTTACAGGGAAGTTTACATACCGTGTCCATCCTTACATTGTCATTGGTGTTGTTAAAGGAACTGGTGTTGGTATTCCGGACTGTAACCTTGAAGTCTATGAGGTAGTAAAATTGGAACCCAGTGAGTACGATATTACAATGGAAGATTCCTGGATGGGCTGGTTGGTAGGAAAGCTTCTTCGCTACTCATTGCAAGGTGTGGAGAACGAATCAATGCTAGGCACCATTCTTCAGACATCAACAGTGAATGTTAATGCGTACCTTGGTCAAAATGTATGTGACACTCTCTGGAACTATAACTCTTGATCTGCTTACTTCACACTACTATAGACCCCACATTTCTTCTCTTGGTGAATGCTTACTTCCACTACCGAGAATAATGTATTATTTTGTAGTCCACTCAACCAATTTTTATACGGTTTTATATTCTTTATTATTTATAATGCTGAGCAATATACCTCGAGTTGTATTGTTGGGTTATAACAAAGTTACCTGTTTCAAGTGATTTACTACCTATTTACAATAAAGCACTTTTCGCACCGGCTATTTTTAATTTTTATGACCTAATCCGTTTACCTATTTGAATATGTTGACCTATTGTGAAATTGTAAAATTGAATACGCTGCTCCAGTTCTGGTGTATTGTCAATTGATTCTTCAAAGATGATACAAAGGGTAATGTGTTTTATGTGGTTTTGAACGGTGGACGGTCGGTTTTTATTCTCTGAATTCTACGCATTTTGAAACATAAACCAAAAATTTTGTGGGGATGGGGGGGGGGGGGGGGGGGTTAACTTTTTCTCTTGGTCGATTACAAAGGTTCTTTATTGAAAATAATAAACCAAAACTGGTCTTGTATTCATAATTCTAACGGGTTTCTTTGCGCATAGCTGTAGAGAATTGGAAAATTGAGCGTCTGTTGTCTGTTATACTTATGCCTCCCCATGCATTGAGGCGTAGCTCTAAGTGTTATAGAAAACATATAATAATTCAGCCGCTCTTTTATCTTCATATAACGTAATTCAGCCACACTATTTATCTTCATATAACATTGGTGAACAAGCTATGTATATGATGTAACTGATCCGTTGTGCTTTGCACATGTTGATTTGCAAATCCAAATTCTTGATTCCTTTACTATAGTATGTACCCTATACTGAGGTAGGATGTGGGATGGTAGGTGAAAAAAAGATTCACCCCAGAGCGCAAAGTCACGGGAAAAAAAGAGATGAAACATCCTGGAATGCGAGGTCACATGAAGTGTTTTAGGAAGTCACCGTTCAGCGTGAGAATTGGTAATGGAATGAAGAGCAGAAAATTTTCAATAAGTAAGATGATCGGGGCAGCTGACCCAACTCTTTGTTTTATTTGGCAAATCTATATGCTACAATATATATATATTAAATATGTCTGTGAACGACATCGTTCGTGAAAATTTAGGATGAATATTTGAATTAGTGTTTTATAGTTATAATAAATGTAATTATGAGGATGAATACTCCGTTGCCATTCATGTATAAACTTTGTAGTTTCCATCATTCGAGCACGTGAATTTGTACATTCCAAAAGAAAGTGTAAGGATATGCAATTTTAGGAAACGTCATGATGTGTTGCATAAGATGCAACAGATGTCGCCTTTTGTTGGCCCTGAGGTCATCTGATTAACAGCGTGTTTCGGGAGGGCAAGTCGGTGGCTGGTACGAAGGGAGGGTGTCAGGGATATGTGAGGAAGTGTAAGGATATGCCGTTCTAAGAAACGTCATGATGTGTAGTATGATAGGCAGCTCCACACATTCAGGTAATTGGCAGATTATCAGTGTTGCATAAGATGCAACAGATGTCGCCTTTTGTTGACGAAACTTGGGGGCCTGCTGATTAACAGCGTGTTTTGGGAGGGCAAGTCGGTGGCTGGTACGAAGGGAGGGTGTCAGGGATATGTGAGGAAGTGTAAGGATATGCAGCTCCACACATTCAGGTAATTGGCAGATTATCAGTGTTGCATAAGATGCAACAGATGTCGCCTTTTGTTGACGGAACTTGGGGGCCTGAGGTCGTCTGATCAACAGCGTGTTTCGGGAGGGCAAGTCAGTGGTTGGTGCGAAGGGTGGGTGTCAGGGGAATGGAACAACAGTTGAGTTATTGATCCATAACATTGTTAGGCTTCTGAAGCTAAACGAGATTTATTCTTCCGCCTTTTGCGGCCTCACTCTGAAAAACCAGATGGTACAACTCATTATACAAAAGTGATTTATTATTATCAATTTCACTTTTAACGCAGTTTTAGCCTTGGCATCTCCAACCGAAAACGAAACGAAAACGATGCGCAACAATGTCTGATGATTTCCGCTTACAACCCAGTCGTTGCCAGGGAAATGGTACTTCGTGATTTTTCATCCCACAAAATACGTTGACCATTCCTTCGAAAGCTCTCGATTTATCCAACCATATTATGTCAACTACTGCGAAGTGCGTGGCCAACAAGCTGAGTTATGAGCATGGTTATTTGAATAATTTATTGTTTACACACAGGTGATCATTCTCAATCATTGATATTGTGAACATGATTGCAACCGCTTGTTAATTTCTGATGATTTCATTGAGCTGGTGGTGAGTCGTTGCGCTGGTGATATTTTTATTTATTTACCTTTTTTATTATTTTTTTAATTATGTATATCTTCTTTTTTTTTCCCCTCCAACTTTTTCAATTTTAGATCTTCTTTGACTAGAACAACCCGTCTGGTCAGCTAAAATCGACTATAAAGTATTTTATATCATCATAAGCCTTTTGACCACAGAACAGGTATTCAGCCCTTAATCCGTTGTAGAGTCAGCGTATTTCAGTTTTCCAATTCTGATATCTTCACTATTCACTGACTAAAATGAACAAAATCACTCGCTGAGATATTGTGGAAACCCATTGCAATGAAGGAAACGAAAGTGGATGGAGAACGTTGTCTATTTCCACGGTTACGATTATAGATCGATTTCGACGGTAAGGTCATCATCAGTAACAAACAATACTATTATAGGTGGTTACGGTTGTTGTTTGTTACCAATGATTACCTAACCGTCAAAATCTATCGAACATTCTACCCCTAAGATGTTCATTTTCTGAATAAAGGATTCATTATTAACACATTTAGAGCCATTCGTTGATACTATTGCAAATTACGGTTGCTTACCTGATGATCTATTTATGATTTTACAACGTTGATCCTGATGGGTGCAATAATGACAAACTAGTCATACATTGTAAAGTTTCTAGAGATCCGTCGGTCTCAATACGGCGTGAACTTTACCGCACCTTAAAGTCACGTCAAGTCCTTAACGGATCTAGTTGTAACGCTAAATCCATGGAAGGAGGAAATTATCTCTATTAGGTTATTTGAGTCCATGGAAGGAGGTTATTTTAGACGATTACGTTTTTTTTCGGATTGCGATCCGTTAACGTATCTGTACGGAAGGATGTGTCACCTTAACTCATTGCGACAGAGTTACTTCGCCGGAATGTCAATACCGCACGACGTATTGTGATTTACGGATCTACTGGTAACTCTCTAATATACCTACCTATGTATGCTACATATATTAAAATTCGTGCTGCGAATCTAATAAATTAATCTCAATTCTCCAATTCCTCATAAACTTTCGTTAATTTGTTTTGCTATTGCAAGTTTTGTTTTGAAAATCAATAGTTATATTACTGAGCTATTACGTCAGACAACGACTTTGATCAAGTCGAGTAACAGGCTCGCTATTGTACTTGAGGTTTAACCCTACATTTTTCATATCAGCCTGCGCTTTTATCATTGGGTCTGGTAAAATCGTAGAATAAGAAAGGAGCGCCCTTCGAATGGATTGTCGTCCAGTGATCGCGTGTTCTCTTTACAGAGAACAGAAAGAGACATGCATTTTTTACCGAAGCATTTTCGTTCTCAAAACCAATTTTAGAAGTGTAGTTTTAGCCAGATACAATGTCAATGCGCCCTACACGCAACTCTAATTGCCTTACCTTGTAGGTAGGTACTTACCTGCACGTTGAGTGCAACTGCGTTGATTTTAGAACATTTGACAATTAGGTAGTATTGTATACCTTTATTTATAGCCTGATGACTAAAAATAACCATTTTCTCGGATAGATAATTTCCGTTTTCATAATATCAGTAAGTATGTCATAAAATAGTACCTAGTAAATAACTTCTATTGAAGCGTGCTTATTTGCATTGTTTTAAGGATGTAAAATGCTATAAAACGTAAATACCATCCTTTAGATCAATGATACATAACGACTGATTTTTCTAAATCTTACTCGTGTAACTCCTAAGATGAACACTTAAGCCTTTTATAATTTTGACAGGGTCCAAAACATACAACTGGTTGGTAACTGTATTTATTTCTTGTACATTAGGTAATGTAATATCTGGTTCATTGTTGATTATATTAACAATACATATACTTGAACTATTTTTAAATGGAAGAAGATTCCATCCTAAGAAGTATGACATCAACAGAACTCTGGGTCAGGTTGGATCCCATTGCCCAATTTGGCGTCACCAGTGCAGGGAGCTTTGAAAAATCATTGAAAGAAAACTACTCATCGTGGAAGAGTGTGGATTTAAAAATATTATGAATCCGTAGGTAAACTTATTGTCTCTTCATCTGGATATTGGTTCAAAACTATTCGAATAAGAAATTTGCTCAGCATGTCATGATGATGACTGCACCTTTTCTGTACTGTGTGACTGAAATAACTATAACATAAATATACATTCATCGTCTACTGACATTTCGTTGGATCTTTTCTATTCTACTTAGGTATAAAATCAGATGAATCACACCATATGGTCTTTAGAAAGGACTCCAAGATGAACTGTATGTTTGGCAAGACAGCAACAGTCATTACTGAATCAGCATCCAATTTGGCTCGTCCTAACGCCTTCGAAATCAGCCGATCCCTCCAGGTAGATGAGCTAATAGGCAATTCGTAGTTAACATTTCCGGAACTCACCACCTCGAGCGATGTAAGCCTGCAGTCAGCGTTTCCTTTTGTCAATGCAACGTGCACCACTGGTTGAAGAATGTAGGATAGAGGAGCTTTCACTGTCCAAGACCCCAGAACCACTTCCACATCGTCGTAGTCAAGCTGGACATTTTGGAATTCGAAAATCCCTTCAAGGGTTTGTAAGTTTGTGGTACTACAATACAAAACGTCGCCGACTCTTGTTAAATTGTTAAATGACGTCATGGTACCTTGTGGCACCTGTACAGAAAATTTGATTGGTAGTGACACTGCTAGAAGAGAGAGTGGTAGGTTTTGTTGGAATCCATTAGCATTCAACAGCATACCGTCCTCGTAGTTAACCATATAGTTGACTGTTGTTATCAGTTGATCAGCAATGTAGTTCATCTCTGTACAGGAAGGTGGCTGCATCGTCTCATAGGGTCGAATATCCCGACCCATCACGGAGAAACAAAAAAAGAGCACGAGGACCGCACAAATCAACATTCTAACGATCATGTGCTGAACTGAATTGGAATCGAATTAATCTCAACTAAAGGGAACTCTATAATGTAATTGATATTTTTTTCCGAAGTAGGAATCAGATAAGAAAAACGACCGCAGAACATTTTTGAGATGGTCATGAATCAATGAGTTAATCCCAAGCTGAACAGATACCATAAAAAGAACAAAACAAGGAGTATTTTTCAGACCAGCTGTAAATAGGAAAAAATTCAATGATTTTGACTTATTATTTAAGGGGTTAAGAATAGATCATTTAGAATAGAAATCATTATTATTAATTACTATATTACAATTCACTCAAAATTTGTCTGAAAACTGATGAAATATGTGATCAATGATTGTTAATAATACTACGAGTATACTATTTACTGTAATATTATAATATGTATACTTTATATCATATTATACTACATTATAATTACATTTATTATTTACTATACTACAAGCGATTTTATATCAATTCCATGAAATAAGGTATACTCAGTCCAATTTCTCTCAAATTAGTAGAGTCGTTTGGGTTTCTTATAGAAGAATCCAGTTTGAAGTCCTACTTTGAAACATGAACTGAAAAATGTCTGCCAAGTTGGGTGGGCAGTATAGTTTTCTCAGTTATTGTAACATTGACGGATAGAATCAGTTTGAGAACGAAGCACCTACGATTCGAAATATTATTAAATGCGAAGTAGAACAATAATATATGCGGGGAGACCTGGTAATATACAAAATAGGGTTATAATTCATATTTGTGCATGTACGAACCGTACCATCAATCTAACAGCATTCATCGAAAGTTTATATAAAGCGATAGAAATGGTAGGTTATTGTCTAGATGTTAACCCGTACAATCCTTGACAATGGGGAATTTGCATCGTTATTTTTTATTTGCTCAATTAAAAGATCTTAATGCGAGCTTTCCAAAAAGGTGCTATATGATTGGCATCTGACAAGTAATACGGCATTTGAAATTCATTTTTCACGATGACGTCACGGCCCCCACCCGCCTGGGGGAACCCACAGCTCCCTTGCGCTATACGTCACGCGTGATCTTCCTACCGTTTATTGGCCAAACTAAACGGTCTTTTGAGCTGAAAATTGGTGCATCGGGGTTTTCAAGTGCGCTGAATCCGAATCTGAGATCCAAAGTGTGAAATTCCAACACAAGAAAGTTCCTCATTTCATCAAAATCTCTCCATTTGCCTTGGAGTGTCAACCAAAATTAGTTTTGCGCATACACAAAGTTAGTACTCCACCAATCGCGATAAAATACATAGGGCATCATCCTAGACATATAACCAAGAACCCCCCGAGTTTGAAAAAATCGGACGACAAATCATGGGAAATTGACATTATAAAATATTCACGTCTGCGCGTACACACAAATTACTATTAATCCGATGGCAATCGAATTAGTTAGAACATTTGTTAACATTTGTTAACTCGCACAATCCCTGCAAATTTCGTAATAATCTGTCCACGTGCAATAATTATTATTCGTCAAATTGCGATATAATCCATTGGGCATTTTCCTGAATCACATACTCAACTACGCCCCAAGGTTGAACGAAACTAGACTCATAGATGATGAGAAATCGACACTATAAGAAATTCACGGTTGCGCATATGCACAAGCTTTTATTGATCCGATGGCGATGAAAGTAATTCTAGACCATCTAGGGGATCTAACCCGCACAAGCCCTAACAATTTCAAGAAAATCGGATTTAAACTTGGTATAGTTTTGGGCGTGACAAGGATTTACCACAGTCAGACCGACAGACACGGAACCGAAATTGATCAACGACCTCTAAAACAAAAAAAGAAAGTGGAAATTTTCATTTTGGAAGACATTTTTTTCATCTTCTCGCACGAACACAAAGCTTCCCTACCTTTAGTAGTGTGGAAGCAAAATTTATTATAAACGGCAGAAAAATGGACAATAGTTTATTTCGTAATTTTACAGGAGGATTTTGCTTGGAAAAAGTTGGGAGTTCTATCGGTTATTAGGAATTCAGTACCCGAAGATCACATAATATTTCAGTCTAATGTGCGACAATTCGCTTCAGAAAATTATTAAAGTGCTGACATTGTTTTTTATAAGCAGAAAAGTTATTATTTAGACAAAGTTGGTTTGCCTTAGGTTAACGATCGTTAAAGATTTTTTGTTAGTACAAGGTACCCAAATTTGAGAGAAAAAATAGTTTTTCGTAAATGGTGAAGTACTTTGAATTTTCTCTCATATAGTCATGCTTATGGGTGGTCTGTTTCTAAGAAACATCATATACCTATGGGATTAATATTTTAGGTAGTAAAACCTAAAGACAGGATGTCTACTAGATCTGTAAAATAAAAATTGGGGACTTTTTGGGGACTTATGGGGTTCTAAATTTTGAAAATCGGTGACCTTTTACAGGCTTTAATTTCTTTAGGAATAGCGTAGTTTCACAGTTTCGACAGTTCCCGCCATCTCTAACCTGTTGTCTCATTGCAACCGATTCACTGTGCATCTGATGTGGAGAAACTGCATTAGTCGCATTTGCTTCTGTCTACGTTGCCGACGCTTGCATCTGTCAGTACTATATAGATTCAAAAATCTCAATTGATTCTTTCGTATGTTTTGTGAATCCCGGTACTGGCATTATATTATGATTATTTGGTTACCGACGCCATAAAAATCGGTGACTTCTATATTAAAATCCGTGACTTTTGGAAATATCCGTGCCCTACTAATAAACCCGTGACTTTTCCGGGACTTTCCGGGAATCCGTGACCTGTGGACACCCTGAAAGAAAGCCCTTATTCCTATAGATAAGAATTCTTTGAAATCGACGGTGCACTCTTCGTGATGTCACTCAGTCCACGATTGAACTAAAATGATGACACATGTCCTGGCTCCTTGTCTCAGTTTACTCTGCTGATAAATGGTTTTATGCTCGCTCCCCCTGTTTTCCTTCTGCTAACGAAGATATTTTTTCTTTTTTTCCTCAGGCAATGCCTCCCGGTCCCCATGTTTAGCCGGAATGACTTCAGTATCTGGTCAGTTCTGAAGAACAGCATTGGCAAGGAGTTGAGCAAGATCACGATGCCTGTCGTGTTCAACGAGCCCCTCAGCTTCCTTCAGAGGATGGTCGAGTACATGGAATACGCTCATCTCATCAAGGAGGCTGCATCCAAAGAAGATCCCGTTGATCGACTACAGGTAGTCAATTTATATTTACACAGAGAGTCCCATAATATTTAGATCATAACAATGTAAGAAGTTCTACTCATGCAGCATGGTCGTATGAGCGAATTTTCTTAACTTACAGTATTATATTTACACATTGGAATTTGAGCACATTGAGCGCAAATAAATTGTTAACTGTCAATTTTATGGTGAAAATATTCTGATTAATATTCTGCAATTCAAAAAAGATATTAGAGTTTTAGCTGTTTTGCTGTTTTTATCGATTTTTCAGCAAATATTAATTAAATTTTAGTACATTTTTCAACATAATATGACAATACAAAACATAAAATATAACTTTGGTAGGTAACAATATAATACGATAATTTACAAAAATTCACTTATACGATCATGGTATGTCGCGGCCCAGTCATCATGCTATGTTATACCAAGTTACGTTGATTTACACAGTAGTTAAGTACTAATAAAGCTTAGAAATATGGTTCGTTCCAGCCCCGCCTGGCCAGCGCCATGCGATAGCAAAAGGGATAATCTCAATCCCTCTTGATATCTAGACAAGTGACGGCGTAATTATCCCTTTAAATGACTGAGCAAACGAACTTTTGGCATCATTCGCATATTCAAACTTGCCTTCTTTACTCTCCAAACAATTCACATCACCGACCTACATCACCTTTACGACCGACGGTTTCACTTCTTAGCCGAAGCTTCTCTACATCTTTCTATCTTATAACCAAGGTTTTACTGCCGGGCTGTACATCCAATACTGCTACGGTTTCAGTATCGGGAAGTAAACCCTCCACCACCAACAGTTTTAGTCAGGGTTGCCAGATCTACAGTATTTCCAGTAGATCTACGGTATTTTGAACCCTTCACAGTTTTTTTTTACAGTTCTGCGGTATTTTGCAAATTTTCTACAGTTTTTTTGGAATGAAAAGGAAAAATTAAAAAATGATGAAAATAATATTGAAAACGAACCTTCTCTCACATTATTTACTCTGGCGACTTTAAAACTGGTCATCTTGGGTATGTACGCTGGCTTCTGGCACCTGAATAGTTTCATGATTCACATTCATGGATGAGTAGGTAGGTGGTAGGTAGTTGTTATCATAAAAGGCTCACCCCTTATTTTATTTTATGTACATACTTAAGTTGTACGACCTAAGGTATTTATAACTTAAGATTGTTATCCGCTTTTATTAGCTGTTTCGGAGGTGAATTTATATTTTGACGTTCATTTCGAAAGTTATTGGTTAGTCTTGACAAAGTGTTCTACTGTTAAGACATAGTTGTTCCTTCAGTCCTCGAGGTAAAGTGAAGCAAGTGATTTGTGCGAAATACAATTTTTCAACCTTATTTTTGTTAAATACTGATTATTTGTACTACGGGTTCCTTCCCTCCCTACCCGCTAAGTGTGTAAACATGTAAAGTGATATCAACGATGGGGGCCATCGTATTTTGTGCTGATCCCTCTGGCTTAGCATCATAATATTGTGTGCTAAGGTGTTTTTGAATAGAACCATCTACAGTATTCTACGGTTTCTGATTAAAATCTACGGTATAATACAGTATTTTGGAATGGAAAAATCTACAGTATTTTTCTGTTAACATCTGTAGTATTTTGCTTCTTCGAGTCTGGCAACTCTGGTTTCAGTACTGACCAGGTTGAAAACCTCATTTTTCTTCCTTTATATCTAAAGTATTAGGTTCTTAGGTTTTTATTAGTCAAGTAAATTCAACTCTAGTCACGCGAACTCTAATCAAAGCTAGACTCGACGTGATGTTCTCGAACAATCAAGTCGAATCACGAGACTCTTGCTATTCAATTCGACTATCCACTGCGTGACATTCCCAGCACTCCAGTCGCCATGAGATTTTACACAAATCAGTTTTTTGCTTAGATTAGTGGTCTGGATGCTCGCTACGCTCGCATCTCAAAACTAGATAACATCAAGTAGTCAATCCCTTAGTAAAAATTTAGATTAGTTGGTCAGGGTCTAGAGTCTCGTGACTCAACTTGATTGTTCGCTAACGTCTCGTCTAGACTCGCATATCATAATCTACAACATGCTGCATGACAGGAACCTTTTCCTTCTGTGTGCACCAAGGCTATATTTCTGTGTCCACTGCGGAAGCATTGTTTTTCACTTTCTAGAGATGAAACTCGCATTTACGTTTTAGATCATTCTGAACAACGTAGGTGTCACGCGTTTCGCGTATAACAAGCTTAACTTCTACAGTCCCTGTCAAATTTTGATGAAATTTTAAGGAGTGTGCGGGTTAGGTTGTCGATCATGAACAAATATATACCTAACTACTTCCTTCTGCACTTGCGCAAACGTAAAATCGTAGTCGTTCAATACTGCTTATATTCGGATGGTAGTCGGAAAAAAGGAGATTCAATCATTCCATATCAATTTCATCAGGTTCATCATCAGGAGGGGGGATTTCATCAGGGTTTTCATTAGTAACTGCTGCACATGCGTCATTGTAAAATTCTTCTAACAAGCAGCTACTTGCAATTCGATTATATCGTAATGCGAGGTAAGGCTGAGGATAGTCCCTTATCTATTCAATCAATCGAAAATTAATTGCTTTCACTGCGCATGAACAAACTTGAGGTCCACCAACTTCATTTTCATATGACCTATTCGTCCGATCTCGTAATTGGGAAATGACAATTTGATTACTCTTTATGAGTTCTAACTCGATCGTATAATTTATTAGTAGGTACTTGCTACGCACGTACAAAGTCGAATCCTTGTAACTTGCTTGACTTCTTCAGTTTTCATCTAATTTCGAGGAAATTTTCAATGATTTAAAATTATTAAAAAATTGTTTTTATTTTATTTTGGTACTTTATTTTTATTATTTTAGTGACCTTTCCACAGTCACGAAAATTAGAATCAGCTAATTATTTTAGTATTATGGTAGTCGACGTTTCGATTGGAACATCTATAAGTATATGCCAACGAATATGATATGATGTAAAGGGGAGGCATCGACATCTTCCAACCATCTCAACACTGGAAACCGATTGTTTCACTGGCTTTTTTCCTCAATTACAAATATCGACAAAGGAGGAATGGCAAGCATGATACTTTACCTTTGTGTTTTTTCGTTACAGTTACGGGCAGTATATACTACTAGAAATAGAAAATAATACATGCCATCAAATCTTAAGTATAAAATTAACAAGAGTGTCCTGTGTGGTTGTAGGCTTCATAATCAAAAAACATAGCTCCCTCGTATTCGTAACATGAACGTATAGATTATTGAAATGTTTTAAACTACCTTATAAGTGCAGTGAAAACTATTATTTGTTGAGAGATGAAATTCATAGGGGACCATGGACCATCCTCAGCCTGAACTGGACTTTTCCCAGGAAATTTCAACATAATCGAATGAAACTGTAGCGTTAATGCTTGTTACAATGGTTTCACATTCGCGCATGCGCAGCAGCTAATAATCGATCGTATTGAAATTTGTATGATTCGATTAAATCGTCTTTCCCCCACAATCCTCCAAACTTGAGCGAGATCGGACGACTAGAACATGAAAATATGATGCTTACCGATTTTGCGTTTGCATTTGCGAGTGGAGTATGGATTTGTGAGCCTTGACACAATGGAAAGGACTATCTACAACCTAACCCAATTATTCCCTGAAAATTTCATTATCATCGGAAAAAAGCTGTGGACTAATGAGTTTTTGCATTGCATTTTTTTCCCCCTGAATTGTATAAATTTCAAAACGTTGCGTAATATTACACAGTTTTATTATTTCTGTATTAGATAGCCCTTCTACGCAAATCTGTGGTCTGTCTTATTAAACTCAACCTCAAAAATAGTACATAACTAAACTCCACGCATTGTGCTTCGCAAAAAGGTTCGATATTTCACATCGCCAGGACCCCCTATTTTACGCTTTTTTAGTAAATTTTATCAAATAAAACCCTTTATGACCACCACGTAGAAGGGTTTCAAGGACTGTATTGATTTGAAACTATGTTTGTTTCTTAAGCATAACATCCTATGTTACAATAAATTAATGTAGTTAGTTGGTCGATTAGAGAAGAAATCAGCCTCAAAAGACCCTCAACTGGTAAGTGGTCCTCCATACCTCGTAACAAACATCCAGCCGACCAGCCGTCTACTCGAGACACACACACACACACACTATATATATATATATATATATATATATATATATATATATATATATATATATATATGTATATATATATATATATATATATAACAAGTAATAGTTAAGCCACGTTTAAGTTTGAATCACACTCTTACATACCCATTCCTCATTTGTCTTCCAATTCCGTACAATATCCTTTTTATATTACTCGGAAGAAGAGAAAGGATACGATTTACTTTGTAAATGCTTTATTTCAAAATATTCTATGTAGGTAGGTGTTTAGGTACCTTTGCAAGGTACATTAGGAACAATCATTGGGTATTTACGTATATTATTTACAATCATTAGTAACAAAGGCTGAAATTGCATTGGTTCAGGTTAACATCATTTCGGCAAAAGGAATTCGCTGTTCATTTTTTCTTCCAGATTTAAACCACCATTTTGCGTTTCCTTCCTCGAAATCTGTCAATTGACGAATTTATTGTCGGTTCAGTTATTAACATCCGGTAACCATAAACTGCACCAAGCTTCCCTCAAAGACGAAGCTATGTAACCTTGAGAAAATTGCAGGACGGTATTGAAAAGTGGGGTTGTATCTTCGTGATAGAGAGAGTTTCGTACGATCTTCCCTATAAACCACCCAGTCCAAGAGTCGTCCGTAGATATGGTGTATTCACTTTGGCCTTGACTAACTAGTTCGAAAGATGATATCCGACAGTCGAATGATCCATTTAAAAAGGCAGCGTGAACGACGAGCTGCGGCTTATAGGTAAAACTCCCGCTTGTTTCCCAATATAAAAATTTCGCCGTCAAGTATTCGTAAGTTAGATTCAAGTTACTTCCGTACGTGTACTTGCTTTCTAGGGTCTTTGATGTCGGGGCCAGACTATCCACGCTGCACTCCATGGAATCTCCAACGCGAGTTACTGTATTCAAATTGTGCAGAGTTCCATTTGACACTGAAAGGGACACTTTCATTGGTAGCTTGTGCCCGAAAGCGTACACATTCAAGTCTTGTTGGAATCCGTAGTAATCGGCCCACATGTTGTCAGCTCCCTGGTCCTTCATATCGTAGTTCGAATCTACTATGTGCTGATCCATAGCGTCATTCACTGGCTTACATCTTGGAGTCAATACAAAATTGAAAGGTCCCACTCCGTCACCCGAAACGATGGCGCCAAGCACCAACACCCCAACGGTGTGTACGAACATTCGAACTACGTCCCACATCGGTAGAGTAACTGATAATTTCAACAAACCATTACATCGAGTCCAGTATTTAGCCTTGAAAATGAATTTGAATGATCGCATTCCACTTATAAAAGTTATATCCCAGATCATGATTGATGTACTCTTCCTATAGTACTCTTATTGTAAACTGAGAACTGGGTTTATCCCACAAAAAGTTATCAATAAATTATTTTTCTTTATAAATCATTCATTCTTATCACTTCATTCCATTGATTAAAAACCACTCTCTTGGATTCATACGTAGGTACCGACATACTTAATATGTTTGTTGACAAATCGCACTCATATTTGCCGAAATTAAACAGACAAAACTGATGAATAGATTTAAAAAAAAAAAAATCGTTGCAAATTATTACACAACGGTTTATTATTTCTGTAATTGATAGCCCTTCTACACATATCATTGGTCTATAATTATTTAACCCCGCATTATTAACACCATTTCTTTGATCTATACATTTACGTTGTTTTCAGTCGTTAGGTACCTACTTACTTAATACCATTAAACTGAGATCAGGGGAACCTGTAAAATGTAGATTTTTTAATTGATTACATCAACTTTCCCTCTGCAGGTTCATTGAATATAGGTATAGGTATATCTACGCAGGTATATTGATGTCAACCTTCGGATCTGCAATTTGAAATGGACCTCCTTTTGATTTATAATATCAAGAATTCAATATTAGTGCACACTTATCAGCTGTTGGGCCTCTGAGCCTAATTTGTTCTTTAATCGACTTATTCTTATGCTGAATCCTGAAATGTAGCTCCTTTTTGAAGATCTGTAATACAAGTACAGGGTCTTGGAACTGTGAAGGTGTGAACCCTTTTGTTAGGCACGATGCGCCATGTTCTGATCATATATTGCATAAGGAGCTTAATCATTATAGAACAATGATCTGCGTAGAAGGGATATCTATTACAGAAATAATAAATCTTTGTGCAATAATTTCCAGCGTTTTCATGATGATGTTGACGAAGTCGTGGCAACGTTAATACCTATATGAACCTGTAACTGTTGAAATCATTCCTTAGTTAACTAGTACGATTTGCTTATCGCTTGCTTACCTAGATTCTAGAGTTTATGTGCCTAAACAAAGCTATAAAAATGACAAAAACAACCAAAATCGAATAAAACCAATGATTAAATTAAAATATATTAAGCAATATACTATGGCTATCTCATTGAAGGTAAGGTGTTTTTAGAATAAACAGTTTGAGGTTTGTCTGGATCAGGATAAATTTAGCTAGGTTCACCCAAGGTTTATGCTTGGTTTCCCAAATTTTTAGTGGTCTTAACAATGATGCACATATCTTTTTTGGGATTTCCAATAATATTGTCTTTTGTAACACCAACAGTTGCATTTCCTTCACGCTTTTTCATCTCTTTTTCTTGGACTTTTCTCAAGTTTTCATAGAAAGACTCGCTTCCCCATTTTTTCGGATCGAACAGGGCTGCTTGATAGTTTGTCCCGAACTCGTCAATATTACAATGCTGAACTAGTTTTTCGTATATGCTTGGATTCCTGAAATTTTTCCGATGTTGTATCATTTCGTTTATGTCTGAGCCGTTCTTTGAGATTTTCTCCGAAAATTGCTGGACTCTCCTCTGTAAATCGACCGGGCAGGTTCCACTTGGTTCTGGAGGTAGAACATTGAAGGGTTTTCTTGGACTCAAGAATTTTCTTTCCAGAGCGTTGAATATTGACTCTCTTGGCACCCCTCCAGACCAGCCTAAACTATTCACCTCCGATGCGCGTTCCAACACTTCTGCTGCCTCATCTTCAGAATCTAAAGTTTCGTCTAGATAAGACACCAAACTTCTGATCTCCTTACCTCTTGTTTCTTTGGCATCGTTGGATCCAATATTGCGTACATTTTCCTTATCATCAAAATGGTTCACGCTCCCGTCTTGGCTGTCATCAGAATCGGTGTAGATTGCTGCTAAACTTGCAGTAGCCATTGATCTGTCAGGCAAATGAGTTGATATTAATCCTCTACCACATTATGTTTGAATATTAGTTGGTTGTTTGTGATCAGTACTTAATCCAGTTCACACAACATCAATGCCTAATAGAAGAAAAATTTAGGAAAATAAGTCCCGAGTTTGTTGTTTTGGTCACCTGGACTATGCTTGTACATGTGTTACGACAACAATTCGGTCAGCTATCGTGTGGAGAAGCTAATGCCATCATTTTCGATTAGGATCCAAGATCAATGATAATGTAGTTGGCTTACAAACTGCTTGATATTAGTTCATGTGTAGACAGGTAGATGAATAATCTGATTAGGTGAAACTCCTATTAATTTCATTAGTACGATTTCGAATCGTAAAATTATAAATCTGTGAATTTTCTTTTTCTAAATTCAGGTATTGTTCACGTATCGCAATCTTCTACCCTGCGCTGGACCATCCTGTCCTGTGTGAAGTCATTGAATATTGAAGGATTATATGAAAAATTAATAGATATTTTCCTACCTACCCAGGTATTGCAGAAGAATGCAGTTGATTGGACAAAACTTGTTTTATTTATTATTTATCTTTAAAATCAACCCCCTTCCCTCTAATTCGTTTTTAAAAACAAAATAGGTAATCTATCAAGTAAGTATAGAGGTAAGCGATGCTTTCATCAGCTTATTGAAATTATTAGAAAGAATTTAATTTAAATAAGTTAGAGTCTGAACTTCTGAAAGTGTCAAGTCGGGTTCTTCTTTTTCGACTATCAGAAATCTCGCCCGCTAGTTTGTTCTTTACCGATGAATGTTTCTTCCAGGCACCTCTTTTCATTTCGTAGATCGTTAACATACAGTTCGGTTGTATACATATATGGATCCAATACATTGCCTAAGTTGTTCTTCTAATAAATGCGCAGCCCCAACTTTTCGAATGTCTAGTTCTTTGCTGGTAGAATCAATGGTTATTATGTTTTACTTCTGATTGAAATACTTATTTATAAGTATTCAGTTCCCCCTTCATTCATGGAGTCTGATATTATGTCCACGTGTATTCAAGTAGAAAGGAACATGGGAATTCAGGAAGCATCTCTTGCCCAAGTTGTTTCAAGCAAGAAAAGACGGGAAGCATGCCGTCTTGATTGGAGATGAACTACTGGTTGATGGAAAAAAACTTATCATTCACCATGGACGAAGTACGTTGGAGGATTCTACATCTACTGGGTCAGAAGTGGAGATTAATCTGAATACTCCTCCTCCGTCCCCTCCCAACATTTCCAGAAAACAGGTCAAGAAGAAGATGAAAATCTACAAGAGATAGAACGAACATCAACACCGCTTTGGAAATTTTGGCAATGACTCGGGATTATTATTGAAATTTGGCAGTGGAGTTTAGGCATTATTGATTGTGATCTATGTTAACTATGCAGTGCTCATTTATTATACGTAAATGATGAAGACCAATATAAGTAATTACTTGATACATCATGCGTAGAAGTCTAACATCGTTTGTTGAGGCAGAAATGAAGGCAAGATATCATGTGCTATTTTTAATATGTATTTAAGGAATTCCTTGTAATACCTACGGGTTATACAATAAAATTGAATTGATTGATTGATTATTCACGTAGATAGTAGGTGCGTGCGGTAGTAGGTGCGTATGTTTGTATCCAGGTGCTTCGGAAAGTCATGCATTAATAAAAATGTTACCTATACCATTGACCTTTTCCATCCCTGGACGTTGAGGCGGATGAACCTTTGTGACGGTCCAGTGACGGCTCTACCGTTCTGGTTCACTCCGGTAACTTTCGCTGTAATCGATAAAACCCATCAAATGGGTAGCACTGACCCCAACCAAACGTACATCTCCAAGCTGATGAACAGCCACGAAAATATACCTACGACCTTCTCCTTTCTAGCTGATATTAAATTCTGAATTAAAATTTAAATTGATTTCTCCTATTGAATATAACATTCATCATATTTGCAAAATGTCTACGAAAGCCTACACAGCTGTGTTCGGTGACTGTTTCGTCCCAGTTTGTTCTTGTTTATTGTACGTATATTCCCATTTATATTTACGTAAAGTGAGATCAAGTTTCACGTGTGTGTTGGCGTAGTATCAACAAATACTTAAGTAAATATACATTAACATGCAATATACACAATGTTGTAGCTCCAACCATGAATATCGCGAATTCTTTATGATGGAGTCATTGAAAAGTTCTTTTGGTTTATTATTTTCTTCAATGGACATTTGTAATTGATCAAGAAAACAAATTTTCAACACTCCTAAAAATTTGTTGGTTTACGTTTCAAAATACGTAGACATGAAAAACACTGAAATTGTGACATCAATTTCGCGTCACGGAAATTTTTGGTTGACCCCCCAGAGCAAAGACATATCCATGTCAAAATCCGTCAGCCCGTCATTCGAAACTTTTCTCCAAAACCACTTAATCAAAATTTATGAAATTCGGCTCAAAAATCATACATCAGCCGTGAAGCGTCTGTAATCGTCTATTCTCATTAACGAACCATCGTAATTGACTCAGAAATATTTAATTCCAAGCCCCCCCCCCCCCCTCCCATCTAGATGCGTGCTTAGACTAATGTTCCAAGATAATTCAATCTAGCATTCAATTTTTAATAAATCCAAATTAGTTCTTAAAACATAAAAGGTATTTCTACGCTATGTGAAACAGTTTTCCTCCTTCATTGAGTTTTTTCATTTCAAGAATATTTATTTTGTTTATTTGTACGGAAAACTAAGTCAAAAACTTGATCTCATATCCCATGAAATACGTGGATTGGCCATATGGCTACCAATATACACCACTAGACATTCACAGTTTTCGGGCTGGACCCCAACTACCCTCAAAGTTTATGGGTTATCTGAAGGAAGAGCTCGCGTATTTATAAGCCAACAAAAAGTCGGTACCACGTCCGTTGCTCCCAAAAATCAATCCTGGCCACCCGATTTTTGCAAAAGTTGCGGTGATAATGCGATAATAGCCAGTACGCTAGTTCAAGCAATAATTTAAAAAAAAAATGTCCTTGCCATTCTGGATCACTTGTCAATTGAAGTCTACCACAATCCTTGGGGTTGTTTATACAGCGTGATTAGTGCGTGACGCCGACGTCACATTGGCATCGTTTCTCATCCACAATATCCCTCATACTCATATTATGTACCTACTCCATCCGTCTAAACAAAGGTTCTCCATTCCCATCAATCACACTCCATCAATGGAATCCATCGATCACTTCATTGCTGAGGCTGCTAAGACCCTCTCACAATCACTAATGCTTCTACATATTTATGTAATATGCTCTGTCCAAATAAAATTCGGCGAAGTATGGAAGGCCAATTGAAATTTGTGGACGAAATTCAGTAGTTCCATCTACTCAGTGTTTAGGATCTACTCAATTACCTACCTAGTCATCTAGTTTTGCCCAATAATTACTAATGTTACTACTCCACTTCACTTTCACTTCCTTAAATTTAACCAGTATGATTGGATGTGAATTATTCAATTGCTGTCCGAGATTGTTTGGGTACCCCCCCCCCCCCCCCCCTTTCTTAATAATTATCCTCGAGAGTGTGGATTAACTAAAAATAGACTCCCATGATATTCATCTGTACGCGTGCTGTGGACCCCTGCCATATTTCACAAGGGTGGAATAAACGCCGTCTTAGTCAATCAAGTAATGAATATGCTAATTTAAAAAAAACCATAATCTACTATGTGTAAAACTTATACTCGTTATCTTACCTTTTTACATGTAGCTACCATGTGGGTGCCAAGCCATGTGGGTATTCATGGCAACGAGTGTGCTGATGCCCTTGCGAGTGGAGTCATTGGTGATTACTGATTACTCCATCGATATGCTGCCTATACGCATTGAGGATCAAATCTCCTACATGCAACATAAAGCCAATTCTATCTGGCATGAGCAATGGCAGGGTGAGGTCACTGGTCTGCGTGGTGTCCTTCAGGAATTGTGCCCAGTGGGCCTATTCATATCCCAACTTTCAAGGAGGGACCGAATAGTAGTCAACCGGGTTGCCACTGGCCATACCCGTCTTACTCACAGACACCTGCTTAGCGCAGGAGCTCGAGATGTTGTGGGGGTGATCTGCCCTTCCGCCACTTCCTGGAGGACTGCCCAGCCCTTGTGGAACTCCGAGTCCAGCATCGGCCCCCTCAGTGGGTTGACGTTTTATCGGGACCAGACAAGGTCCAGTCCCTGTTGTCGTACCTGAGAGCCGCTGAGCTCTACTACGAACTGTGATATCTGATCTGTGATATATTTTTGTACAATCTAGTCATAGTTTTATTTCTCTTTGGCGATTATATATAGTATCATATATTTAGTTATTAGCCTATTCTAGATCTAGTCTTAGTTGTACTATTTTATTTTTAAGGTTTCATTTTTATTTTTTATCCGCTCTAGGGGCTAAACAGTGGTCCCCTTGTTTTGTCCTCCACCGATTCGCCAGTGGAGTCCGTGATGGCACTCCGTTTGGTGGTGGAGGGTGGCATGGCCCCCCTTGGAATCATGCCACTTGCAGTGTCCCTTTGGTTGAGATGCGGCTTAAACCACTAAATAAAAATAAATAAATAATATTTATCTATTTAACGTATTTGTCTTCGTTAATACCAAGTTCTCAAGTTACTTATGTACCTAATATTAATTGATAGCAGTTATGCCTTATAAAACTTGCCATTATTGTTTGTTACAGTACATTTGTGCATTCGCAGTCAGCGCTCTCGCGTCCAATTGGGACAGGTTGGGCAAACCTTTTAATCCCCTGTTGGGTGAAACCTATGAATTGGAAAGAACTGAATACAGGTTAGTAATGATCTAGAAAACGTTTATCTATACTCACCTTTTTCACTTTCGCATATTTTTAAGTAGGGGAGAGTGGGGCAGAATCAACCACCTAACTATCTTGGGAAATTTTGTATTTTCGGTTTCAAACCAATAAACATAATGAAGAATGAGTGACTTCTAACCTTCAGGTAAAACAAGATACCGAGTCGCACCATTCATCATCTGTCAGTCAGCGTCAATCTGATACAGACAAAAAGATGAATTTTTTTCAATTTTCTAAATTGAAAAAATTGCTTCTTTTCAGACTCTTCTAAAACATAAAATTGTGTCCTCTTATCAGTGCTGCCAACCCGTTTCAGCAAAACATCCCCCCCCCCCCCCCCCCCCCCCCCCCCCCCCCATTCACGAAAAAGTCCCTAAAATCCCCAGGAAGAACCAGAAAATCCCCCAAATTTAAGGTGCCGTTCAAAGCGATTTTGGACACAATATTGATCACAAATTGAATTATTAAATAGGTAATAAAAGATAATATAACAAGGAAAACAATGTGAAAGAAACTAAAGTACGAATTATAACAAAAAAGGAGAAACTCCGTTACCAACAGCAGGCAGGTAGGTACTTATGGTGAATCACGTGGTCAATAAAAAAAAAACTTGATGGGTAACTTCCACGCGAGTAATAAATTTGAATAGGTTAACATCAACATAACATGGATCACCAAAAAAATGTAAACCAACAAGCATGACTAGTAAGTAAAATAGGAAAAAATAAAAGTACACCTACAGTACGTAATTTAGAAAGATCCATTTATTTTTCCTTCAAAATTTTGGAGAAATCGTTTTTCTTGGGTTTCAAACTCCTTCCCTTTCCCATCTTCACTAAATCTCGTCTAATTTGGTTTGGCTAACTGACGTTCGTGCCTGACACTGTCCGTACGTGTCATTTGTCGTTGTTCTGAGAACGATCTAGTGGAGGGATCACTTTTTCATTTGTATTTATGGTGAAATTCACCTTTGATTCATATGTAAGGCAGTAAAAAAATAATAGATATCAAGGATTTTCAGTGAAGCTCAAAAATCCCCTCCCACACTTCATCACACAAGGGCTCTGAAGCCCTTAAAAATCCCCCACGTGGGGATAAATCCCTCGCGTTGGCAGCACTGCCTTTTATGCATTACTATGTCAAGATTAAAATCATCTTCACTTTTTCACCTGGCAAAAACTGCTGTTTTAGCCACACATGTAGTATGCGACAAGTGTCAGTGGGGTAGAATCAGCCACTGAAGATGCCGCAGTACCTACCGATCGCTGGTTGATTCTGCCCCTCCATTGCTGGACTTCACAGCTCCTGTCATTTTCTACGGACTTAAGAAACTAGCGTTAAGGTTAAGAAATGTCCACTTAAGAAATTAATGTTAAGGTACCTTCCTTTTTAATTCTCTACTTGTAAAGCGAGTATGAATTTTGTTGAGACAGTTTGTGACCTCTGTGGACGGGGAATATAGGGTTTAAATATTACTACGAAAAAAGAAATATTTTCTCCTACTCTTCTGTCATTGATGAAGCAAGTTCTAAAGATCTCGGATTTTTGCCTGTATCAACCAATTTTAGTTTTGCGCATGCGCAATAGTTATAACCCAACCAATTGTGACATAATTCGTACAGCATCTTCCTGAAACAAAACCCCAACCACGTTTAGAAGATGAGAAATCCACGTTATGAGAAATTCACGATACAGCATGGGCACGCAGTACTATCGATCTGTCAGCATTGGAAGTTATAGCCATCTAGGAACTAACCCGCACGATTCCTAAAAATTTCATCAAAATTGGATTAAGACTTGGAATTGTTTCGAGCGTGACAAGAATTTACCAAGGACAAGACACGGAACCAAAGTTGGTCAGCACTCTCTGAGAGGCAAAAAGCAAGTTGGAATTTTGATTTTGGAACTCAACAATTTTTTTGAATCCTCCCCTGAACAAAGCTTCTCTACCTTCGGTAGTGAGGAAGCATAAAATGAATGAGTAAATAATCATTATTTCCAATATTTCTAAGTCGGGACTTAGTGAGGTCCTTCTGTTCCGATTAATATAAATTTTTATTTACTTGTATTTATTTATTTACTTTATTTATTTTTTTAATTAAAATACTTGATTAGTACAACAATGGTTTATATCGGCCGAGGTAGGAATGAAGCTATCATAGTAGAGCAGATAGGGAGGTACCTACGCTGATCTGGCGTGGTGTTGTAGAGGTGTTATTCAGTGTGGTTTTACTGCTCTAAAATACGTGGCGCAGCTGTCTCTTGTCTGATATATCAAAAACAATCGTCGTAGGTAGATTTGGATTCAAAAAGTTACGCTTTCTGTTGACAGAGTGGTTTGCGAGCAGGTGAGCCACCATCCGCCCGTCTCCGCCTTCCACGCCGATTCTGAAGACTTCATCTTCCATGGCTCACTACACCCCAAACTCAAATTTTGGGGTAAATCAGTCGAGGTTCAACCGAAAGGAACCCTCACCATTGAACTGCCAAAGTGAGTGACTACAACTTTCCCATTTATCTAGTTAGTACTTCTATGGTGGTCCTCTTCAATTATATTTGCAAGTTAGACTGCTTTGTCAATTTATGAGCCACGGGCCTACGGTTCATTCACTCGGCCAATAGAGACAAATATAATTACTTAACTGTTTATAGTTGGTGGTGGTAAGTAAATAGTTATATTTTATACGTAGCGGCATTATTTTTCCTGGAAATTCCGAGGTGTAATTGTCACAAAGGGACGAATCCCATATAATTTTGTTGTTTGTTTTGCAAGGATCGGCGAAAAGGTTCCTTATAATATTCGCCGTTTTGAAATGCTCTAATTAGTCAACAATGTTACCATCCTTTTTAGGTAAATAACTGATTCGTAGTTTATCTTAGGCCGGGTACCTAGAAACCATACACTAGGTACACAACATGTCCCGTTATGCGCGCCCCTGCCGACATGAATTCGTACTAGCGTCAGTATAAGGTCCCTTATAGGTAGCTAAGTTCTGTGATTACTCTTTGGTTGATAAGAGTCCTCCGTAGTGAAGTGAATTGCATATCAGACAGACATCAAAGTCGAGGGACCCGAGTTCGATACTAAGTTCGGGTCAATATTTTCTTGCATTCGAATTCAACTTTTCAACTTCAGAAACAAATTTTTAAACGTCATTACTGTAAATGTTTTAAATCACACTTTGTAACGTCATTTTGATCTATTCGTCTTACTTATCTGTATTTTACTAAGGGATTGACTACTTGATGTTATGTATTTTTGAGATGCGAGCTTGCGAGCATCCAGACCACGAAACTATACAAATCATTCTGATCTATTTGTCCAACTAATCTGAATTTTTACTAAGGGATTGACTACTTGATGTTATGTATTTTTGAGATGCGAGCTTGCGAGCATCCAGACCACCAAACTACACAAATCATTCTGATCTATTTGTCCAACTAATCTGAATTTTTACTAAGGGATTGACTACTTGATGTTATGTATTTTTGAGATGCGAGCTTGCGAGCATCCAGACCACGAAACTATACAAATCATTCTGATCTATTTGTCCAACTAATCTGAATTTTTACTAAGGGATTGACTACTTGATGTTATGTATTTTTGAGATGCGAGCTTGCGAGCATCCAGACCACCAAACTACACAAATCATTCTGATCTATTTGTTCAACTAATCTGAATTTTTACTAAGGGATTGACTACTTGATGTTATGTATTTTTGAGATGCGAGCTTGCGAGCATCCAGACCAACAAACTACACAAATCATTCTCATCTATTTGTCCAAATAATCTGAATTTTATCAGCGGACATAGATTAGTAATTCATTCAACATAACCTATTCGTGCTAAAAGATGGGGAACGTAGTCACAATTCAGTTCGGTAGGGACATGTTGTGTACCCAACGTCAAGTTATCTAGAACGGGTGACAGCAGTGGTATAGGTCGTTCACTATAAGGAGGCGCGTTTCTCCAAACCGTCCGGCAAAAGTTTGGGCAGCTAGACTGAAGTTTTCACATCCCCTCTCTTACCAACCTATTACCTGGTAGCCCACCCCATCCTTGGTATAAGCTAGACTAGGTTGAGACTTAAGGCGAGGGTGGGAACGGGAAGAGAACGGGAGGGGTTCAGATGGAGTAGGACTGGACGTTGGGTGGGGAAAGGGTCCCACTGCGCAGCCCTGCTCTTCAGAGCCCCTCTCGGAGAAACGCGCCTCCTTATAGTGAACGACCTATACCTCCCCTGTTTGCCGATTTGCTTCTGAGCTCTGTGATTGGCTAGGGCCACTGGAAAATCAAGGCTCACGAGAAAACAATTGGCCAGCGGTTCGAGTGATGCTAACGTCGATGCGTACTACCAATAAAGTTCCAGTCATGATCATATGAGCGAATTTTTGTAAATTATCGTATTGTCAAATGTTGTTTTGAAATTTGAGCTTTTTGAGTGCAAGTAAATTGTTATTTATTAATTTTATGGCAAAAAAACGTATTCTAAATAATAATCTCCAATTGAAATAGAGGTTTTGGATTTTTAGCTTTTATTACAGTTTTTATGGATTTTTTATCTAATTTTAAATAATTCAAAGTACATTTTACAGCAAAATTTTTTACATAAATTTTTGAATGTTCTATTTCATAGTTAATAAACTTTATTATAATTTACCAAAAATACAAAATAATAAACCCCCCTCCCCCACTTCGTTTTAAGAGAGCTACCTTCTTCGCCCGCCTCCTATTTTCAAGTCACAAGGATCCACAAGCTGGACCTAACTCGTTTTTCGACTAAGTCGACTTCAACGGTTGTTGCTGATTTCTTTGCTGTTGATTATAAAAGCCAGAAATAGGATTTTTCCTCTGTTCTATAGAAGAAACAGTTACAGACAGACGCACATGATATGTTTTCAGTTTGAGTTCATAACTTCCGAGGAATTTCAAATCAAAAATTACAGGCCGCTTACTTACCTTACGCTCAACACTTCCGTTGTTGGGGGTGTTACCGCAGTGCCACCCTCAAAAAATAGCAGCATACCTTTAATATTCCGCTGGAATTTCTCATCAGAACCCCAGCTTGACCTTGTATCGCGTTCATTCTTTAGAGGGGGTTTATATGGAGTTTAGAGGATATCCTACCATGAGAGAAGGTGCAAGGATGCGGAATGCCTTCCTATAATACGCTTATAAAGGATGCAAGGGGGGTTGCTCTGGTGGAACATCCTGCCGCAGATGGGATATTGCCTCTTGTTGAAAAATAATGAAGCTGAGATCGATCAGTTAAGGTGACAACTATGCTTTCTCTTTATTAACTCCTACATTCCTACCAATGACAACGAACCTTGTAGATGTGTACTTGGCCTAATAAATATCGGGAAAAATTTAGAAAGAAAAACATGAGTTTATTCAAACGAAATAACGAACATTCTCCATGTTCTGATTTCATATTTCGTCATCACTATCTGAGGTGTCCCACGAAATGAATACAAAATGCACACGTTTTCGGCTTGTATTCCTCTACTCAGGTAGGTACTCCGAATGTGAGGTTAAATTCCGTCAGCATAATGCACAACTCAGTTTTTTACGCACTGAAAAGATAAGTTGAGAATTTGGGGAAATTCTGAACAAAAGTTGTCAACCATATCCATAGTTACACACCTAACACCCTACCTGTTTTATTTCTTTTTTCCTCACAGATTCGGCTTCAGGGAGTTTTGACTTTAATTTCTATGTGATTTTTACTCTATTTATTTATTTGATATTTTATTAGCGAATTTTCGAAGAAAATGAACCATTGCAATTGCTCCAAAAATTTGAAAATCAAATTTTTCAAAAAATTTCTTCATTGAAATCCGTTGTGAGGCATTCTCCTAACAATTCCTGACCTTCGCGCGTATATATGTATATGTATTTGTAATTTTCTTTAAAACAATTTAACATAATTTAATGCAGTACCTATTTTACGAAAATTCGCTCATACGAGCATGCGTGTGTCCGAGACCTCGGAGAGGAAACATCGCGCTCGAGATATTCGGAAGTTGTTTCGCTAATGTGAATTATCAGTGAAAAAAAAAATGAGCCCACCGGACGCCGCCGCCCGGTCGGTGACCCTTCGTGAAGTTATTGAAGAAACTGAGGCGACAGTTGCAAAAATAAAGGCTGAGTTGAACGTGTTTACCGAACAACTACAAGATTCACCGCTCGTTCATCCAATCGGTGAGTTATTTAAAACCGTTTCTACTCTAATTTCATTTCTGAGTGAGACAAACGAAGTGGTTTTGGAGGAGAAAAGAAAGGTGACTCTGCAGTCAGGGTTATTAAAGCAGCGCGATGAGCAAATCGAACGTCTCAAGGAGAAAATCATTGAGATCGACACAATCAAAACTAAAACACTGAGCAAAACAAATCAGCCAGCCCCTCCCATTGAGTCCTATTCAACAGACGAAGAAATCCTAGCCGAAGAGACAGGCGAATGGGATAACGTCATTCAAAGAGGACACAAAAGAAAAAAATCTATTTCACGTCCACTAATCATAAATTCTATTGCCAAGCCAAAACCAAAAAAAGATCCAAAACCTCCTCCCGTTTATATTGAAAGGGTTTCTTCCTTTCCAGCCCTCAAGAAAATGGTCGAGGAACAAACCGGCGAATTTAGTTTTACCACTATGTCAAATGATGTGGTCAAAATTAACACGATGGATTCAGATGGCTTTCGTGCTATCACAAAGTGTTTTGCGGACAAAAAAATTCCGCACTATACATACCAAAATAAACAGGACAGGCCCATCAAAGTCATGATTAAAGGAATCCACAAATCATGGACAAATGAGGAGGTCCTTGATGATCTGAGAAACCAATTTGGTTTCCACAGCGTACTTCAAGTAGACAGAAAACTCGAATGGAAATCTAAAAATCCATTAGATATGTGCATTGTCGATTTTCGAAAAGATTTAGATCCCGAGAAAATCTATGAAATTAAGCAGGTTCTCAAAGGGCGTGTGACAGTGCATCCGATCAAATCTTCGAAACATCCATCCCAATGTAAAAGATGTCAAGAATTTAACCACACCAAAAACTACTGCTCCAAGCCACCTAGATGTGTTAAGTGTGCTAAGGGCCACTTCACTGAAGAATGCACCAAGGCCAGAGATACACCTGCGAAATGCGCCAACTGCTCTGGAGACCACACTGCAAATTATCGCGGTTGCCCAGTAGCTATTGAAGCTATTAATAGAAACAAGAAAATTCCTCATCAACAACAGATGGAAAAGTTAGAGCAAGTAAAACCCAATAAAGAAACATTCATACCAAAAAAGCCGTTACTCTGTAATAAAAAAACGGCCCAGGTGGCCGCCAGTCAGGTCTCTAATCTCCTGTCATACTCGAAAGTTCTGCAAAATCAGAAAAAGCTACAACAACTGCCAACCGGGCAATCGGTCGATCCCGTCAACAAAGACACCCACTCAAAAATAAATCAGATTTTCGAAATAGTCACAAAACTCAGCCAGAGTATCAGCAACCTGGATGAGCGTGTTCGTAGAATCGAAAGCACTCGTCCGGAAAGATCAACATGAATAGTGTCAAAATACTCTGCTGGAATGCCAATGGGCTCATGTCACGAAAAACTGAGCTTCAGTTGGCTCTAGACTTCAACCGGATTGACATTTGTCTCATTTCTGAGACACATTTTACCAACGAATCGTACCTCCGACTCAAAGGCTACAAGTGCTACCACGCCATTCATCCAAGCAATCAAGCGCGCGGCGGCAGTGCAGTATTGATTAAAGAAAGCCTTTATCACCATGAGCAAGTCAAAATAGAAACTGAAGCGTTCCAGATATGTGCCATTGCAATCAGGACCACTTCATTCATGATTAATGTTGCAAGCATATATTGTCCGCCGAGGCACCAAACGACATACGATGAATACATGGGTATACTCTCCCAACTTGGGAATCGTTTCATCCTAGGAGGGGATTTCAATGCTAAAAATACACTTTGGGGTTCAAGACTAACTACTACAAAAGGTCGTAGATTGATTCAAGCAATCAATGATAAAAACTGCGAAGCATTTTCAACCGGGAAACCAACATACTGGCCACAAGACCCCGACAAGACACCCGATCTGATTGACTTTTTCATTACGAAAAACATTTCAGCGAACTACCTGCTAGTCGAAGAAAACTTTGATCTCAGTTCAGATCATTCACCCATCATACTGACACTCAGTGATCGAATCATTCAGAAGCCATCCAACCCTGCCCTAGTCAATCAGAAGACCAACTGGGAGCTCTTCAAGCAAGAAATATGCAGACATATCGACTTGAGTAAGTCCTTACAATCACCAGAAGAAATTGAACACGAGCTCGAGCATCTTGTTTGCAGTATACAAACTGTTGCTTGGGAAAATACACCAACACTTACAAGGCGACTCCGAGGGATCAATTACCCTCGGGAAATAGTCACTGCAATAAAAGAAAAACGCAAGGCCAGAAAACGATGGCAAGTAACTAGAGTACCCAGCCATAAATCAGAATGGTACAAGGCAGAAAGTGAACTGAGGTCTTTGACACAGGAGATCAATGAAGAAACCCAAGAGCACTATATCATGGGACTCACAAGTCATCGTGATACTGATTACTCACTTTGGAAGGCTACCAAATATCTTAAAAGACCAATAATACAAGCTTCACCCATAAAAAATTCTGATGGGAGTTGGGCTAAGAGTAATCAAGACAAAGCAGCGATTTTTGCTGATTACCTAGCAAACATATTCACTCCAAACATTGCTATGACAGATGAACTGACTCTAGAGGTCGCAAATGGTATTGATCAAGATGTCGACATTCCACCCGTTACTATCAAAGAGATTAAGCTCATAATCGATAAGGAAATCAGTCCAAAAAAGGCTCCTGGCTACGACCTTATCACTGGTCAGATCCTTAAGCATCTCCCGCGTAAAGCCATTGCAAAAATAACCATGATTATTAATGCAATTATAAAACACCGTTGCATTCCTCAGTTGTGGAAGATTGCCGAGGTCATAATGATTCCTAAACCTGGAAAGCCTCCCACAGAGCCAAGTTCGTACAGACCAATCTCACTTCTACCAGTATTATCAAAATTATTTGAAAAACTAATCCACAAGCGACTAGTACCCATAATCAAAGAACGTAAGCTGTTCCCAAGGCACCAGTTTGGCTTTCGACAGAAACATTCCACGATCGATCAAGTCCATAGAATGACACATATAATTGAACAAGCCCTTGAGGAAAAGAAAGTCTGCTCAGCCGTCTTCCTTGACGTCGCTCAGGCGTTTGACAAAGTTTGGCATGAGGGACTCAACTACAAGCTGCGCAAAAATCTACCAATAAAGTATGCTGAGCTGCTTCAGTCTTATCTCACCAATCGCTATTTCAGAATAAAGCAAGAAGACGCCTACTCAGAGCCAAAGCTAATCAAGGCAGGAGTCCCACAAGGGAGTGTTCTTGGACCGCTCTTGTATGTCCTTTATACCAGTGATCTCCCAGAAATTGGAATGAACACCACAGCCACCTTCGCAGATGATACAGCGATTTTGGCAGTTGGAGAATGTAACACTGAATCCACCAACAAGTTAAATCAATCAATATCCAGCATACAAAAGTGGACAGCAAAATGGAGAATCAAGATAAATGAAACTAAGTCGGTACATGTCGATTTCACCAACAAGAGAATCGAGTATATTCCGGTACATTTCATGGGAAAAGTTATTCCGAATGCTAATGAAGCCAAATACCTAGGCATGACACTGGACGCCAAACTTAGATGGAAAGCCCATGTCAAGAAAAAGAAGGAAGAACTCCTTCTAAAATTCAGAAAAATGCATTGGCTAATGGGGAGACGGTCGAAGTTGTCAATCCAGAACAAGCTTACATTGTATAACCAAGTCCTTAAACCAGTCTGGACTTATGGAGCTCAGCTTTGGGGCTGTACGGCTCAGTCAAATCGAGACATCATCCAAAAATTCCAGAACAATGTGCTAAGAACGGTGGTCAATGCACCATGGTACTTTCGAAACGAACGTCTCCATCATGAGCTTCGGATCGAAACAATAAACGATGCTATAAAGCGACAAGCTGTGAGACACCTACAGCGGTTAAGATGTCACATCAACGAGGAAGCTGTCCAACTCCTTGATACAAGTGATATCATCAGAAGATTGAAGCGTACCAAACCACTGGACCTTGCTTACTTGTGAAGCAGTGAAGTGAAACATCCACCATAATCAACAAAACTCAGTGATGTATCTTAGTTTTGAATTAAAGTTCATATTTTCAAAATAATATTGTTAATAAGTAATACTTGGTGCAATAAAGAATATTGAAAAAAAAAAAAAAAAAAAATACGAGCATGCAGCATATGACTGGAACTTTTATTTTGCCTTACGGTTGAGTGTTGTCATTATCTCAGTAATATCAGAGTCGGACAATAGAATTCCCTCACTACCGAGAGATGCCCGAACAATGAAGGGTTTGCTTATTAATGGCTTCGGGGTCATATATTTTAATTTGGTTTGCATATCTTCCTGGTTATTTGTATGAAAAGTTTCTTGAATGCTCTCCGTAGATGAAGCTTTAAGCGAGGTGGATAAATGGCTGGCTTATCCATAAAACTAGCAAGTCAGCTCCCAAGGGTAGGCAAGATGAATGACGGGATGAGGGAGTCCCTCATTTCTCTTCATTTCCTTCCGGGTCAGATGTCCCTGCTGAGCTCTACCTTCTCTCTTTCATCAATATTTACCGGTCTTTGCATTATTTGCCCTTTGCAGATGGGGTGAAGCTTACACATGGAACAACGTTAACTGCTGTGTACACAACATCATAGTCGGCAAGTTGTGGATCGAACAGTACGGCACCATGGAGATCGTTAATTCTGCCACTGGTAAATCCTTGGACTAATAATATTTGTTATACTAAGTAGGTATCTAATTTAGTACCTAGTGAGTAAATCTCACCACAAGAAACTTTTTGCCTTCAACAGTTTTTTCAAATGGGTAAATGGTTGTGTTCGATTGGAAACGGTCATAACCGCCCATAACTTACCACTGTCTACTAGGTATGGAGTTTTAATAGGCGAGTAAGTATAATAAATTCGGGTTACAGGCCGTGGGCTTCCTTGCATTTGATATCCAATAATAATTATTATTCATTGCATGTGGTATAAATTATATTACTGTTATCAAATATCGACAACTTGCATTTATGGAAATCTGCGGTAACGGAATCGTCCAAAGGACATCGATTTTTAATAGCACCATACGCACAGCTACATGAGTCGCACGATATTCAGTTGTTGAGTAAGAAATAGAGAGATCTTATGGGGTTTTTTATTTATCAATTTTTTTCGTCTACTTTCATAAAATCTCAAGCTATAATAACCATTAAACCTTCAGTGGACATACACAAACTTTTTATGTTTTGAGGAGGGGTGGGGGGGGGAGGCAAATTGTATATGCTACCCTTGGACCTCATTGCCTGGCCAATTTGAGTGGTTTCTTTCCTGATCGATTAGAATGAGGGATGATGTCTTGTAAAATCATCAATATTGAGTTAGGTACTGAGATAGGGGTTGGTAATGTATGGATGTAGGGTTGATAGATTACTGTCTACGTTATGAAAGGTTTGATGTTGAAAACTTGATGATTCCATATCCTGCTGTTTACTGATTTGATTTAGTTGGTAACGATTATTATTGTTAGGTAACTTTCTGGAGACGTTTCTCTGATGAAAGAGTTCTAAGTGACTGTTATCCTATTCAATATCGTTAAGCATTATCATTTTCAAGAAACCACGACATTTATCTGGTTGTTTCAGGTCATAAAGCTGTGTTAACGTTTAAACCGGCGGGCTGGTTTTCCAAGGATCTTCACAGAGTTGAAGGATTCATCATGGATAAAAAGTACTGACCTTTTTTACAACCCCTTTGTTCATTGATTTAAAAGAAAAAATATGGTTTTGGTCATTTGCAAAAAATTATACTCATTTATAAATCCTCAATGATAAAAACGCTTGAAGGAGGTAGCCAGTGAAAGCTTGAGGATGCAGTTAAAAGTTGGTTTGTCAATCTCTACAAGTATTTGGTACTGTATTGATTAGTAGCTTCCACCTGTTCCAAGAAATTACAGCTAGAAAAAGGGAAAGAATATCTATATATTCGGTCTAAAAAGAATGAGGATATATATCTTCCATTTTCGCCATTGCGCACTCAGAGGCTTTGGAGTAGGTACTCATACATCATACAAATAATCGGGATTGTTGTGTTTTTTTTTTTTTTTTCTCTCGGCAAATCAAATTTAAATTTTGGGATTAATTTTTTATGAAATTTCACATTTCACTTCTATTTTTTATTGAATACATCTTTAGCTTTTTAAACAAACCTGGGAGGCTGTAGAAGCCCATTAAATTTCGTGTAGAATTTTAGGAACGAATGTTCCTAGCAAAAATAATTTAAAATGATTAAATGTTGGCAGATTGAGTGGAGCTCAGTGTCAGATGTCTGTGTGTTACACATATAATATGATGTAGTTTCTGTTATAATTTAAACCTTACATTTTATTTAGTTTCTGCAACTATGGTTCATTTTGTACTCTAATATGCTATTCATTTTTTATTAGTAAGAAAAAGCTTCATTTCCTCTACGGCAAGTGGACTGACTTCCTGAGGGTCACTGATTTTGTATCATACGAAGCATACTTTAAAGAAAATGCTCATAAATTCAGGTAAATATCCCTCCCTCTTTCGTCACCTTCCAATCAATAGAGTCAACTTTGAGTTTATTTTTCCAATTTTCATTTATTATTTATTTTAAACTTTTTTTTAGCGAATTTTGAAATAAAATAAAGCTATTGTAAGGTCTCCAAAATGTTAGAAAATGTTTTTAATATTATTTCTTCACGGAAACTCGTTTTTAGTTATTCTGAAACGATTCCTTAATTTTACCATTTTAAATACTTTTGTCTTTCGAGATGAAATCCCAAAAAATCTTTCCCGACAAATTCACATTTCACAAAAGAAGGGATGAATTCAAACAAACATGGAGTAAAATCTTGAAAATGTCTTTTACAGTTGATTGTTATTTTTAAAAACAGGTAATTTTCCATAAGTATAACATTTCCAAATTAATGTTATCCACAAAATTAACAAAAATATTTTTGCTGTAATTATGTAAGTGCGTTATAAATCTTTTTGCTGAAAATCGCTCTAATTCCCAAAATAGTGTAATAAAAACCCGCAAAAAATAATGAAATTAATTAAAATAAATAAATTCTTTTAAAACACACAAAATTCGCTGTTTTAGGTCATGCTTCATGATTGGGACCTTTTATTTCATTTATTTTTTTCATATGCTGCCCGCTGATGGTTATTTAATCGCCTTTTCTTCTTTTTGTTTTATGTTTCCCTCTCAAGTGACCAAATTTTGTGGTTGCGTATTGATAGGTCGGCGAATGATTCCAAGGGACCTTCTTCCAATTCCGACAGCCCCTCGCAGACTCCGAAGAAGGTTTTGGCGAAACTCAACTCCCTGAAAGTAGGCCCCTTCAAATCTCAGACTTCCATAAGCGAGGTGAGGTTGAACGATCGCCGTCTGTATCAACTTAGGTATCTTTTCGGTGGCCAGTAGTCATTCGGTGTATGTTTACACATGTGCCTGTTTGCATTGAAGTTGTTTTTGAATATCAGCTAACGAATTTTATGGAAGATATGCATTGATAAGTAGTATAAGGTAGATATCTAAGTGAATTGTATTGAATTGACGGAAGACAGTAGAATTTTTATATACTTTATTGTTCATTCCAATTCCAACTTTTGATAGATACCTACTTCATCGTATGTATTTATATATGTATTTATCCGGAGAAACAGTCCCGAATCAATTTGGAATCCAACCAGAACCAATGGAACTGAAAAGGGGAGGGGATAGAGGCGTTCAGGACTGTTAGTTCCAATTCCAGTTGTTCGAACGGTTTTCGGACTAGGTGCTTCGCTGGAGGCGGGATTCTTAAATCCGTGATCTGTAATAAGCGTGAAAATGTCTGCTGCGCATGTCTCGAACTAAAAGTTCTAGCAGAAATCTCGAACCACTTGAACTAGTTCCTAACTCCTCCGGACAACGAACTCGAGGTTCCAGGATTCCTCAGAACTGGGCTGAGTCTCTCCAAACTGCCAAAACTGGGCGTTGTCAGTACCAAACCGTTCGGGACTGCTTTTCCGGACAAACCTTATAATACAAATCATAGGGACTTGGTGAGAATTAACTAAGGTATAGTAAATGATCAAGTGATTTCATGAGCCCAACCGTAAAGTTTTGTTTTCACTGCATGTGATTTAAGGAAGGCACATAAAGAACACACACAAATATCTATGTACATCATAATGTTGTGTTTTTGTGTACCCTTCAAAAACTCAAGAAATTCCGCATCGATTCATTGAGTTAAATTTTGACGCGAATTGCAGCGCTTCAAGGATGGGATCAATATATTTTTCGCGTTAGAATAGAATACCTGAATCAGCTTTTAACGCTTTGCAGGTTACGCTTCACACACTGCCGCAAAACATATCGCTCTACAGTAAACATAGGCCAACATAGGTTCTAGGTTTAACCTTCAGATAAATTTTAGCGTGGAACGCTTTTACCGGTTCTTATTACAAAACAAAACGAGGTCAATTTCTATTTTTAAAAAAAACTAGAGCTAAGTGCTCAGGGAGCCTTCCTTGGACAGGAAAAATCGAATGAAATGATGGACTCCATCCCGATCAGCTTAGCTCAATTCAGTTATATACCCACAACCGTGATGAAACAGCTTTTTCTTTTATTGATAAAAGATAAATTGATCATATGAATAACTAATTTTTTTCCAACTTGGGAATAGGGCTCCACTGGGTGGTGTGGTAAAGCATAATTGCAGCTTGAGAACCTACTCTAATCGTAGTGAGTTCTACCCAAGTGCGCCAGTGAGCCTAGTCAACTCAAAATGCTGAACTTTGGATCAGGGCTTCTCTTAGTGTGATGCAGTACTGCAGAGTGAGCTTTGTTCCTATTGAACTTGAGACGATGAACTTCTGAACTGGGAGTCTCTTGATGCGCTAGAGTTTGACTACGTTTCGGAGTACTAAACAACTGAGTGAGCTATACACCTAATTTTGTTCATATTCGACTTGAGGATCTGCATTTTTTAGATCAGGACCTCTCATTATTTGTTAGAGTGAACCACTATAATCTGTGGAATGAGCTTTTAGCTAATTGGACTTGCGGCGCAACCACAGCGTGCCACACCAAAGAATGTCAGGGCACAGCTAGTAGGAATATAAATTTTATAAAGTGAATCTGTCTCTGTGTGTGGGCATACGGTGTGAACCCCAAAATGGCTGGACTGATTTCGATATGGTTTTATTCAAAATCATCAGCGGCAGCGAGTTTGTTGCCAGATTTTAAGCTATATTCAAATCCCCAAAACCTCCTGTAACATCTTATATCGGGAAAAGTCAAACAGCGTCGTCCCGGTGAACAACCATGTACTTAGTTAAGGATTCAATTTTGGTGGGGCAACTCACTTCATCGAATGTTTGCGAAGTATCGTTTGCTGAAAATAATTATATGACAAGAACCCAACAACACCCGAACGATTTATGTCTGTTTGGGAGGGGGGGGGGGGGGGGGTATAGGAATCTAGTCGCAAGTATAGTGTGTGCATATCTGCCATGGGATGCAACTCTGTGCTGCTATGGTTACATTGAACTTAATTAACAAATATAGTTATTTCAAAGTTAAGCCGGTTTCACATGAAGCGGTATGAGCGTAACAACCGGAAAGAAGGAAGGCCGGAAAACCCAGTGGAGGGGGCGGCGGAATGCGGCAGGGTGTTCACATGAAGCGGCACCTCGCTAAACAGAATCATATCCTTCCTACTGAAACCCTCTCTGATCTGAAACCTCTGTTTGCGGTTATCAACATTCCTGTCCAATGAGCTTGCGCAACGCTCGACAGAACGCGGCAACAGTATACAAATTTCTACCGCCGACCGCCCATTCCGGCAACATGGCAGCCACCATCCTCAATTGTTGTCCCAACAGCCAATCACATTGCGTTCCGTCTTTCCGTCTCCGGACATACCGCTCCATGTGAAATCGGCTTTATAATGATGGTACACTATGATTTACATTTCATATTTAGGGCGACCAAAAGAATGAGGCGGGTACAGCTCTCTTCTATAGGTCGGTATAGCACCCCTATATACCTATATATTACCCTAATGAGATGGTAGAAGTAGAGTACCTACCTGCCTTTACAACTTGGGGGATCACACTAATCTGCTGAGTGTGCTCGATAGCAATTTACGAATTTACAATTCAACAACAGCAATTCAAGTTAAAATGCTGAAATGTGGAACAGGGCCTCTCTGGGTGTATAATTGTATCGTGTGGAGCCAGTCTAGTCATCAGAATGATCCATGTTGCTCGTGTACTTACGATGCTGAATTTGAAACGTAGTGGTAGAGTATAATTGCAACTTGTTGAACTACTCTTTTCAGCTGAGCGAGCTCTGAGATAATTCGTTGATGCTGTCTTTTGTAATGAAGCTTCTTTTAGGGAGGTAGAGTATGATAGGAAAATAACTATATTCTTGGCAGTATCGACTTAATTTATTATAAATGTATATAATGGTTCACTGTGATCTACATTTTGGTCTTGAACGAATGAGCGAAGCGAGCAGGCACTTCTAGTTAACATCTAATATAGTGGATACCTAAAATAATATAATTCTATATTTAATAACTTTTTGATTTGATAAGCAGGTACCACGTTCTCATCTTTCGCAATAAATTAGGATGGGTTCTTGTGTATCTTGTTTTCGATACCTAGTAAAAACATGGTTTTGTAAACATTGTTTTGACTATTGGCCATCGTATGCTTTACATGTAGATAAATCAATGGTGAGTCAGCAATACACAGTGAGTACAGTAGAACTCTTTGTAACCGGCCACCTGAGAACTTGGATCCTAACCTTTTCCCGCGGATTCCCGTTGGCTTGTAGTTATAACATTTGTAGGTGTACCATAAAGAAATACTATCTGAGGCCATTCTCCAACGAGCCTATAATTGTGAGCAAGTTGAGACGTCTATTACAAAGAATACGTTTTTTCGATAAATTCCCGTTTGCTCATGTGCACACGCAGGTTTTGTTGGTCCAATGGTGATGAAACCTATTGCTTCCGTCTAACCATGAATTGTTGGTCCGTCAATTCTCGGACATCAGATTATTTTCTTCATTTCCACTGTATTGTATTCGAAGCTGGGTAATAAGGGTTCTACTGTACAAAACTTCTGTAAAATACCGCATTGGTTTATATATTTGCCTGGGTATGAATGCATGTGACCGATTTATGTAGTACCTTATGCCCTTTAGTTTGCAAAATATTATACTTTGTACCAGATCTTCTACACATCATGTAAAATTAAAAAGTATGTTTTCTTTCGAAGAAGGAGTTAGATTCTGGGAACCTTCATATAAGTACTGCTTGCCACTACAGACTATCGCTGCGCATTTGCTGCTACACGTCATTACCCAAAATCTTAATTCTTCTTGGCAATATAATTTTTTTAAGATTTGTAGCGAATTTTTGTAGAAAATGCAATTGCAATGGTTCCAAACATTTTTAAAACAACATTTGTATATATAAATATGCCATTCCAGACGATAACTCTCCTTAGGATTGAGATAACAATTCTGTTCTTGCGCCAAAAAATCAAGCTTTCCAAGCGAAATGAGAAGTTGGTTGGCCAGCACTTTTTTGAGCCCAATAAATTGGTAAATGTTCTAAAAATGTGCTTAAAAAATCATTAAAAATGGCTAAAAATCGTTAAATTTATATTTTTAAACAAATTTGTACAATAAAGAAGTTGATCAACGACGAACTAAAACATTAAAAAATAAATGTACATAATTATGCTGAAAATGTTACTTACATTTCAATAGAACATGCTAAAATAATCGAAGAAAAAACTGCAATAAAGACTGAAAACCCAAAATCTTTTTTGATTCGCAAAATGTTATTTAGAACGAGTTTTCCGGTCATAAAACTGGCAGTAAACAATTTCTTTACATTCAAAGTGCTAAAATTTCAAAGCAATATAATGCGATACTAAGCTACAAAATTTCGCTCATACGATCATGCTGCTTGAATCAACTTTTTGAGAATTAAGGCCGGCATGATGTTCTCTATTCTATACTATATTTTTGCCCGCAGGTATATATACCTACATTTTCATAAACTATTGAGAAACTATAAAATTACGAGCAAAATGGAATATACTTACTTATGATGATTGCTCATTATCATTATTACCTGCTTTAAGTTGCCCTACTCAGGTATTCCAAGGTTTTCAAGTTATCAAGCTTCCAAAATCGAAGCTTTTTCTCTAAGATAAGTTAAAATTGTTTGAAAATCGCTTCTTATTGAATATTAAATTTACCTATTATGGGGTTTAATTTTTCCATTGACTGAAGATCGAAGCTTGTACCTACTTATTTAGTAGTTGGCATGGCGTTTAAGTAGTTAGCATTTGGTAGTTTATCAACACCATTATCCTCATTCCATTTTAGATAACCAATTGCTCAGACGATCACCACCCTTTTCTACAATTAGTGGTCAATATTCTTAAATTTAGTTGACACTAGCAGCCTGGTAGCTATTGAAAACTCCATATTATTACATGCTTCCGTGCTAGATGGCTTCATTATATTATGCTCCGATTGGTCCACAGATTTGTTTATTTATTTATGTATAAATATATAGTTAGGTTATATTTCCCTTGGTCAATTACAAGGTGTTGAAAATTAAATGAAAAACAAAAGGCTAATGAACTCAATATTATATAATTTATTGCGCTCCAACGTATTGTCACTAACAGCCATTGCGATTCATACATAACTTTCCAGTGTATCTTTCTTAATCGTATGGGTATGTATATGTAGTACTTCGTATTTAGTATGCTGCTCGAATTACAAATCTTGAATCATAGCACTTTTAGAAGGTAGGTTTGTGCATATAAATGATCTGCAGATTCCTATGTAATTAGCGACGGACAGTGACGATAGGACTGCAGAGAAATCAAGTCACTCCACAATGATCAATAAATAAGTTACAGCAGTATCCAAACTTACTAAGAGTACCTACCTACTACTTATATATTACCTATTCTATGAGGGTCCAACTTCATTACTCGAGAATGAAAGATGCAAGGATTTGTTTTAACATATATTTAAATATTATTTTTATCAAAACTTTTTTTAATGAAAGCCGCTGAAATTCTAAGAATACAGACATCAACCGCACTATTCCAACGACTATCAACCACCAGTTGCGTCTGTGTTCACAGCAAAGCTGTGGGCAGTGACACTGGCTGTTCGACACTGCCAGTTGTTGGGAGTTGGGAATTATGTGATCTGTTGTGATCAACTGAGTGCAATCGAGGCGATCAGGGACTCATATTCTGATGATCCTCCAATACAATGCCTACATGTATAGCTACACCAAGCCTCAACATTGGGCTCAACCATAACTTTCATGTGGGTGCCAAGCCATGTGGATATTCATGGCAACGAGTGTGCTGATGCCCTTGCAAGGAGAGTCATTGGTGATAACTCTATTGATATATTGCCTATACGCATTGAGGATCAAATCTCCTACATGCAACATAAAGCCAATTCCATCTGGCATGAGCAATGGCAGGGTTAGGTCACTGGTCTGCGTGGTTTCCTTCAGGACTTGAGCCCGGTGGGCCCTTTCGTAACCCTACTTCCAAGGAGGGATCGAATAGTGGTCAACCGGGTTGCCACTGGCCATACCCGTCTCACTCACAGACACCTGCTTAGTGCAGAAGCTCGAAATGTTGTGTGTGGGAGGTGTGGGGGTGATCTGTCCATCCGCCACTTTCTGGAGGACTGTCCAGCCCTTGTGGAACTCCGAGTCTAGCATCAGTCCCCTCAGTGGGTTGACGTTTTGTCCAGACCAGACAAGGTCCAGTCCCTGTTGTTGTAACTGAGAGCTGCTGAGCTCTACTACGAACTGTGATATCTGATCTGTGATATATTTATATACATCTAGTCGTAGTTTTATTTAACTTTGCTGATTGTATATAGTAGCATGTATATAGTTATTAGCCTATTTTACATCTAGTCTTAGTTGTATTACTTTATTTATTTTTTATTTTATTTTTTATTATTATTATTATTTTTATTTATTTTTTTTTTTCAACCATAGGGCTGACCGGTGGTCATCACTGTACCCCTCATTTTTTCCCCTCTGAGTTGCCGGTGGAGTCCATGATGGCGCTCCTTTTTAGTCAAGGATTTTATAACCGTGCCACTTCCAGTGTCCCTTTGGACACCTTGTTCAATGCTGCTAATGACACTTCTAGTTGAGGTGCGGCTTAAACCTCAATAAAAAATAAATAAAAAATAGTTTTCTTCCTGGTTTTTTTTTTTTTTCCACGTCATTGGGTCCCTTTTGCCTGGACGAGACCCTGCTTGGTGTGACATCACAGTTTGCCAAGCCTCTAAAATTAGTAAAATGCAATGTTTGGATATTGTCAAAATTCTCAGGATGAGATTTTCTTTAGTCTGGTGATTATGTATTCCTTATTGCAAGTTCAGTAGTGAATGAGAGATAAGTCACCAAGATATCTGGCATACGATCAATGAATCACTTTTTCCAACCATAATTATGGTGGAGAAATGAAACAAGTTTCAAGTAGGTAGGTTGGAACCTACCTAATTATTAACATTTTCTTAGTTTACTCCACTATTTTAATGTCTATGACAATGTACCTGTGCCCTGGATCTCGAATATATAGGACAATAATTAACATGCCCTGATTAACATGGGTGAGCACTTTATACTTCGACTTTGTACTTTATATTATGTCAACTGTTTGTCTGTGATCGATATAATCTTAATAGGATTGTTCGTGATCGTTGGAAGTGCTTTTACCTACAAACCTAGGTTACCTTGACATTGACGTAACGTTTTACATGTGCTAGGCACGCTATTCATTCTTATTAATTCAAAGCATACACCAGTAGGTACCTAACTAACCCATTCTTTACTAAAGCAATTATAGACATATTTACGTATATGAGCTGTGTTGCGAAATCTCGTATATTTCGGGTGTGGGGTCCCTACATAAATCGGTTATTCCTGTATATACCTAAATAACCCTTCATGTTATGCACAAAAAATCTACAATGATGAAAGTATAAATCATTGATATCGTTCGTTCAGTGTCGCCTCTTGATTTATTTCTGTTAGTTATACAGTAAATACTTGCTAGTTGGAATTATGTGGTAGTTGGTAATTTCCATTAGCTGAATGAACAGCATGCAGCTTTTGTAGATTCAATATTATCGCTGGTCTAAAGCTTCATATCACAATGTGGATTGGCCATTACGTACCCATTCCTTGATGGTGTTGGAGGCATCCAGACACGCAATATCTCATTTCGAATTTTGTACAACTCTTATGTTAATCCAGCAATTGAACGTGCATGGTAACATTTAAAATTGAAGATACCGTTGGTTTTGTATAATTTCAGCCCGAAGAAAGTGGACCCATGGAACCAGGAAGTAGTGACATCCCTAAGTGTGACTCTACGTACTCAATCGACATTCCTAACTCCAACACGTTATGGGAGGCCACCCCTCGGCCAGCCAACGCAGCAGAGGTAAATCACTGTCCCGCTTGTCTTCTATCCAGTATAGTGATACTTACATTGGGTGTTCTAGATAATTTAGTGGGATGTGTCAAATTTTGTAAACTATCTTATTAGAGAGTTCCTAGTAGATCCGTAAAACACAATACGTCGTGCGGTATTGACAATCCGGCGCCATAACTCTGACGCAATGAGTTACAGTGGCGCATCCTTCCATACAGATACGTTAAGAGCGGGCTGCCAAAACAGCGCCATGTCCTTCGGCGTGAAAAGCTTTAACTAGCCAAGTTTGGCCAAGAGGAGCGAGTGACAAGAAAATCCGGTAGAGGTAGCTGGGTGATGAGCAACCCTGAAGGTACCTGGTGATTGGGGTGGGTCATCAAAGCCTCTTACCGAAAATAACTGGGCCTAGGTGAGGCGAACGCCCTCGGAGCCGACTCGGCCCTCATTCTACACCCTTGCCGGGCATATATTGACGTTTTTTCACCGATTTGTCTTGTCACACAAAAATGAGTTTGACATCGGGCTTCCATGTTTTATCCACGCTGAATAAAATGGCAACACTTTCCAACCTCGTTGACACATACCTAACTAAGCTCATGATAAAACCTTCTTTCTGAAAAAAAAAAAAGGGGTAGAAAAAACGTTGATAGTTATTAAAAACATTTCAGATCTTGTATGAGTAAACTGACTTTTTTTTTAAACTAATAAAAGGTGGTCTTAAAATTGTAATTTTATAAAATGGTTTTAGAGAATTGAATGATCTTTTCAACGATAACTTCGGATTTGAGAACATTTCCCGAAAATATAAGGGAGTTGGGCCATTTTGGTGTTACAGTCGGGATTTTTTTATACAACGGTATGGTAGAAAAATAAACCTTATTCAATTATTAGTGTACCTATTTGAATTTTCTGTGGAAAATCGCTCAAATACCGATCACTCAAATACTGATTTTTGTTAAACTGAACCAGGTGTGCTGCACACCCTTATCGGATTAGCTCAAGTCGTCACTAATGGACTAATGACATGTTTATTACATAGATGCCTTTTGGGGTCTGTTTACTTAGATACTTGAGTTAGAGTTTTTCTAACGGCTTATTTTCATGACCATAGTGAGATTTCTCGTATCAGTCAATCTTGGGTTGCAATCCCCATTGTTCAGAATACGGGCACACAAATAAATAGTAGGTACCTGTAACTACCTATGAGCTGTCAAAAACGCTTTGGTCTCAACAAATACGGTCAACAATCCGCGATTGACCGCGTGATTACCTGCAGAGGGCTGGGTCATCGGATTAGCTCAACTCGTACTAATTAATGACAACTCGGACTGACGAAATATTTATTACATAGAAGCCAACAAGAAAACAAAAATCCGTCCAGAGTGCAACTCGAATTAGGTATGCCGATTGCAGGATGTAATAAATATGAATCCCGGAAAATATTTCCCAAAAACGGCGAACAAAATACAGTAAAAATTCGCAAGAATGTGAATCTGACGATCTGTGGAACATTGAGAAATTCTCTATTACGGGGCAATTACATACACATCGAGTTGTTTTCAAGTACGACTGCTAACTCGAATTGTTTAAACACCCCTCAAAATTCGTTGTTTTAGGTTTCAAAATGTTTAGAATCCGAAAATCCAGTTGAAACAAATTCTGTATTAGATAGCCCTTTTACGTAGGTAAATAACTCATATATGTTTATTAGACTACGGTACATTACCTAAACTCGGCGCCTTGCTCATTCAAACCTTGTAATGGTAGTCTAGATGCCTTGAAAATATCTATATATATTTCAGCACGGTAGCTCGATTAGGAAAAAAAAAAAAAAAAATTATAAAAAAGTAAAGACAGGTTCCGTAAAAAAAATGGATGTCATTTTTTCAAAGGGATGGTACATTGATGGCACATTGTTTCATCAAAGAAACGCAAACTGTTTCATCAAAAGCCCTAGTGACCCGATCTCAGATTTTGGGAGAAACGGGACCCGATTCACAGTTCGCAGGCAGGAAGAGTGGTCGAAGTTAGTGGCATCTAGCGTAAAACCCCTGAACTTCCTCGACGCCCGCCTCGCTTCGGAAGTTTGAAAAGCCATCGAATCGCAAATTCAGTTTCCCAATCACAGAACTTCATGAAAAATCAACCGATTTTGTCGTTTGAACACTTAAATTGAAGCATGAAATCTAAGGAAGACATCCGTCAGGGCTGATTTGCGATAAATCATCATCCAATAAAGCAATCATCACTCGAATAGAGTAACCCTCTTAGCTGTGACTTTGTTGATGAATTGCAGCTTCTAGTGACATTTTTCTCAAAAAACGCCTCGACGGATTGCTAAAGATTGGTTTCACTTGAAGATTTAAAAAAAAATCATGGAAATCGGTGCATGATTCGAGGATTTATGACGTCGGGAAAATAACGTTGATTCCTTATGAGAGCAGAAAACATGGCCGACACCACAGCCTGCTCTTAACAGATCGCAATCTGGAAAAAACGTAATCGTCTAAAATAACCTCCTTCCATGGACTCAAATAACCTCCTAGGGATAATTTCCTCCTTCCATGGATTTAGCGTTACAACTAGATCCGTTAAGGACTTGACGTGACTTTAAGGTACAGTTAAGTTTCTCATTACCGCACTCCATATTGAGACCGACAGATCTCTAGGGTCTCTCTATTTATGTACTGTAGGTACATAATTGATAAGTTTTGTGAAGAATTAATTAGAAATGGTTGGTTTGGAATTTTAGATCGAGAATCTTAGTTGGGGAACTTTGAGCTCCTTTTGTTAAGAAAGCGAAACTCGTGAGACACTCCAACAATGTTTAGTTACATAAAAGTTCAGCCACAACCTACGTCATTCATTATAATGTTTGCTTTGATTCCAACAGTTTTACCAATTCACCCTATTCGCAATGTCGCTCAATGAAATGGAACCTGGGATGGAAAAGAAAATCTGCCCGACAGACTGCAGGTAATTAGTGTACCTACTCTACGATTAAACCCATGCTACAGCTTTTGTATTATATTAACAAGTTAAAATTTACCATATTTTACGTATACATGTTTTCCTACGTATATACAGGGTGTCCCCAAAAACGTTCCCCCTCCTGCTATGATTGTTAATAATGGGTCAAAAAATAATTTTTTTTTAAATCTTAAATGTTTTTTGTAGGATCTCAAAAATGGCAAAATTACGCATTGCGCACATGCGCAATTGACATTGCAAATTTTAGTTCTTCTTGAAATATCATGAAGAAATGACCCATCACTCAGTTTTTCAAGTGCGCGCAAACGGGCGCGATTCTGCTCTAAAATTGCCAGGGTGGCCCCCAACTGGGAAAGTCAGGGAAATGTCAGGGAATTTGGCAAAAAACACCAAATGTCAGGGAATTTTTTAAATGAAAACTTGGTGTAATAATTTAAAGCGTTTTTAGGTATATTATAACTCCTTAACAATCAATCTTCAATAAAGTACTTTATCATAATAGGTAGGTCCATATTAATTCATATGTGAGTTATACGAATAAAAAGAAAAATTATCAAGAGTTGTGGTTAAACTGTTCAAAAGTAACAACACTACACGCACATAAAAAGTGAATGGATATGCCATTGGCTTCCGTGGTAACTACATCACCTAGAGCAGGGGTTCCCAAACTTTTTCGTACCGTGCCCCCTTGTGGTAAAATGAAAGCCTCCCACTCCCCCCTTACATATCTAATGAATGGATGTGAAAAAATGCAAGTTTTACACTGAAAACAATTTTATTGTTCTTGCAGGGTTTCTGGAACATGTTCAACGTGGACATGGAAAGGATCTGTTAAAAGTCTGTGAATAAATGTTCGTCAGCAGTGTTAGGGAAGTATTTCCCGAATTCATCAGCGTGCGTCTCAGTGGTTTGACAGTTGTTTTGACAAGTTTTATCCTTCAAAAACTTCCTTGAAGCGTGTTTCTTCTGAGATTGATACTAGCTTTGGTATTGAAAAGTTGCAGGGGTTTGCTGATACTTTTCGTCTCCAAAGTTGTAGATTCTCAACATACGTCTTGATGTCATCACGATGAGTTATGATATTTGAGTCTCCATCTGCAGTTTTAAGTTAAGGCTGTTTACGAATCAAGGAAGTCTGACAAATATGCCAACATTGCTTGAGAACTAGGTTTGCTGAAGTTCATGCTTAGCTCATTTTGCTTCTGGTTTTCCAAGAACGAAGTTACTTCATCTCGGAGCTCAAATAGTCTTGCCAACATGTTTCCTTTTGAGAGCCAGCGTACTTCTGTGTGAAATAGCAGAGTTTTGTGGTCAGTTCCTAAATCTTCACAAAGAATTTTAAACAGTCGGGTATTTAGTGCACTGTTTTTTTATGTAGTTCACTATTTTAATACATAATTTTAAGACGGCATTGAGGTCGTTTGGAAGAGTTTCGGCTGCCGAAGCTTGTCGGTGTATAAAGCGACACATCAGCGTTTTTTTCTCTGACTAACTGCACGAAGCCTGAGCGAGAACCAAGCATTGAAGGGGTGGCATTAGTGCCCACTAGTTTTTGCCATGAAAGTCCATGATTGTCAAAAAAATCAGACACGGCTTTCATCACATCAACAGCTTTTGTAGTGGTCTCCAGCTCTGTTGAAAAGTAGGTAGCTCGTCTTTTATTGATTCATTTTCAACATATCGAACATATACAACTAACTGAGAACGTTGAACTACCTCTGTACCCTCGCATAGCTGGATGGAAAAAAATGGTGATAGTTTTATTCCATCAACAACCTGGTTTTTTATATCTTCAGCCATATAATCAATACGACGTTTCACTATATTGTCCGACAGTGGTATTTGAGATAATTTTTTCCTGCTGTTAGCCCCGAGGATGATATATGATAGTTTGGGGCAAAAACGAGCCCCAAAGCCTGGAGTTGGCTCGATGTTGCCCCAAAGAATGGTCGTGGTCTCATGCCCCCCCCCCCCCCCCCTAACCCGTCTTCACGCCCCCCACCAGCGCACTTGCACCTGATGATGTAAAGGAGATAGTCTGGAGCAGCTTTTAATGTTGTTGTTTTGGGATTCACAAATGAAAATGAAAAGATTGATATGACATTTCTGTTAACGACACAAGCGTGAATTATACTAAGAGCAGTAATATCTAATGAAGGTGTGGTACCGTGAACAATGAACGTGAGCACTAGTAATACCAATCTCGTTTGGTGTTACCCAGGCAGATGGTATTTTTAGGCACATTCTCTTCCTGCACGCAATTAGTGGGAGGGGCTCAACATCAGCTCCCTTTGGAATTGGGAAGAAGAAAGCCGTGCAAGTGCTTGAAAAAAATCCTTGGCTGTCAGACATAGTCAGCATTTTTAAGGACCCAGAAGCAACGCCAAACCAAATCTCTGATGCTGGAGAGCAGTTCTTGGGGAAGATGTATGGAGGGAATGTGGAGGTTGATGATTTGGATGGCTTGCGGTAACGCTCATTCCAAACTGTAGTGGTTAAACCAACGTTTCAATTAGCCAGACTGCCACCCACTCAAGATTCTGCGAAGTACCACTCCTACAGGGCATACCCACAAGTTCAAACATGGCTTGGATGTGCAGGAAAACACCTAAAAATACCATCTGCCTAGGGCTGGAGCTTAACCAAACGAGGTTGGTATTACTAGTGCTCACGTTCATTGTTCACGGTACCACACCTTTATTTGATATTACTGCTCTTAGGATAATCCACGCTTGTGACGTTAACAGAAATGTCATATCAATCTTTTCATTTTCAGGCGTGAATCCCAAAACAGCAACATTAAAAGCTGCTCCAGACCATCTCCTGACATCATCAGGTGCAAGTGGGCTAGTGGGTGCACTACAGGAGGCTCCATTTGCAAAAAAGCAGGACTCATTTGTTCAGCTGTGTGCAAAAACTGTTGTAGGACTACGTGTGAAAACTCCCCACAGCCCGACTTCCATAAAGAGGACACAGACTACGACACTGACGAAGAACTGAACTACGATCAGCCCACCACGTTCACTCCATTCGTAGAAGCAGATGTCACAGACGGCAGTGAGGATGACGAGCCAGCTCTGCCAAAAAGACAAAGATCGACAGAGGACTGATTTATATATACCTTATTATATTCATGTACGTAAAACTGTACATTGATGCACTTACAATAAATAGTGGCGCTGCCTACGGGGGCCCGGAGAGCTCAGGCTTCCCCTCCTCGACAATCACCGGCGTTTCAAACGCCGATCTCCCTGCGAAACACAGAGGGTTCCAACACAATCAGAAACTCACGTATTCCGGCCTTTCAACAACGGAATAGACGTAGTTCACGAGTTTCAGACCCCTACAACTGGGGCTCCTTGCATGGCTTACCAGCTCGAGGAAACATACCCGTCCTTTGCGACCGGGTACTCACAAGACAACAGTTCTTTTCAGAACTTCCAGTCTTCCAGTTTTAATGAACAAAAAGGTACTCTTCAAGACCCACAGACTTCCACTACCAGTGGACACAAAGAGGTCCCTCGATGGATGAAACATATCTCTCCCACGCAAGAGATATTCAAAAAGAACGGCACATCGCCGCTCTACATGGCGAGACATGTGCCTATGAGTCCGACAAATATCACCCCTTTGGAAACAGGGATAAACGCCAATCTGAAGGTACTTTTCAGCACCTTCAACAAGTTCCTCATCAAGGAACAAACCCGAATCACCAGACTCATGAAATTCTCCCGACTCAGGATTTGTCTAAAGGCATTCCTCTAGTTGTACCTACCCCTAGTCAAACATATATAAATCCACTACACTCACTATGATGGGAATGAAGAGTGCAGTGGCGGAAGAGGGGGGGGGGGGTTCATATAGTATGTATAACGTACATACATGTGAGTCATAGTTCGTAGAAATGAATGTTATGAGGCTAAAACATGCATTTTTCCGTAAAATTGTACATTTTGAGAAATTTGATGTACTTTGGAAGGGCTGTAACATAGCAGCTATACGGTTAAAAAAAACATATGACTAGTGAAATTTGAAGGAAATTTAATGCTCTTTCCGAAAATGTGATAAAAAAGACCTCTACATGGCATATTTTTCGAGTTATAGTCGGAAAACCGAAAAAAGTCCGAAAAAATCGTGTTTTTTGGCCACTCACAATCGAGCACAGGCTTTTTTTTTTGTCAGAAAACTCGGATTTAGCTTCCCTATGCATCCCAAAACAACACCCCAAAATTTCATTAACTTTCCAATTTTGTCCAGCAACCCACAGATTTTATGACCTCACTGCTGGACTAGTAGCAATTTAATATCTTCAGAAACTCAGTATTTCACATTTATTGCACTTTTGGAGCGGAATGGCGCCCGTTCGCGCGCACTTAAAAAATCGAGTGATGGGTCATTTCTTCATAAAATTTCATGTAGAATTCGAATCTGCAATAAAAAATGGGCGTTCCCATTAAAAATAACGAAGTTGATGTGAATTGCACACGTTTGCGCACGTCCGCAATGTTCAACTTTGTCATTTTTGAGATCCTTACAAAAAAAACCATTAAGATTGAAAAAAAAAATTATTTTGTTGACCCATTATCAACGATTTTAGCAGGGGAGGGGACGTTTTTGGGGGCACCCTGGATATATACTTATACGTAGGAAAACTTATATATATTTTTAACAATTGAATACCTCCAGGTCCAATGGGGCTAAGTGCCAAAAACTTCAAAAAAGTTATCGCAATTTTAAGGTTTCATAATGTCCAAAATGTATTCACTATGCATTCAAAATTCCTGAAAATTTTCTTACATTACCTTTGTTTAAGTGCCTTTATTTCCCGCTGCCAGCAAGTTCTCAGGACTTCTTTATGATTAATAAAAAAATAATATTGTTTGTGAACTGCTCCAAAGGGCCCATGTACCACCCCAGTTTCCCAAGAGCGTGTAAGTGCCATTAGTTTTTCTATGAATGGCTATTGATCACTACCTAACCTTATATTGAAAATATTCGTCCCCGATCCATCCTACTAATTAAGAGTAGCTGAGAACAACATCAATCAACAAACAAAGAGGAGAAACCTACATAAAACCATGGCTGCGTTGTCCGAAAACGGTTTGGCACTTAGTCCCTTTCAATAAAAATCTTTTCTGGACAAGGCATCTCATGGAAAAAGGAGGAAAATAATGGCAACCCTTTTTGGCGGTCGATTTCAAAACGAATAGAAATGAGATGGAACATAGGACCTTTCTAGATATATTCCCGTTGGCACATATGTATTGAATATGGAAAAAATGAAAAACTTCCGGGATGGCACTTAGGCCCTTTGTACCTGAAGGTCTTCAATTATTTTAATCACAATTTGATAAACCAGGGTTGAGGTTTGGTCTTGTTGGAATTAGCTGGTTTTCGTGCGTTTTCTTCCAGTCGTTTTCCTTCGTAATAAATACTTACTTCCATTCTCGGAAAATTCGTTGAATTTTTTAGGTTGAGGCCAGACATTCGGAAACTGGAGAATGGTGACTTGGACGGCGCCGCAGCTGAGAAAACGAGATTAGAAGAGCAACAGAGAGACGCGAGAAAGGCACGAAAAGGGAAGAAGGGAACTGGCGAATGGAAGCCACGGTACAATCATATCACTTATTATTTATTTTTACTGTTGATCTAAGCTCAAATTAGTTAACTACATAATTAAAATTTTCTTTTGATATTGATAATTTTATCATTATTATTTTGAATTTGTATGGACCCTCTGTCAAAATTTGTTAGCTTACGCTGAAAGAATAAAAAAAAAATCCCTTTTTGACAACTACTAAAACGAAATGTCGTCATATGTAGTATATCACTATACTCTGGGCCTGGAATCCCGGCATCACTTTCAATGAACCACTAAAGCAAACTGCACACTTGTACAAACGACATTCGCCCGTTCTGTTCCTCCGATTCTTGTGGTTCGTTCTCAGTGCGCGTTTTGACTGTTCTCGAACTCATCAGAACTGGGACGGAAAATCCCGGGGCGTTCCAGAACTTGTGGAACCGCGTTCTGCACTGCGAACGATTTCAGAACTTGGAGGTGGAATAACCTGTGTTTTTGTTTGTAACAAACTCTTCGTCGTCGAACCTTGGCAATATTTTGTCGAAAAAATTCCAGTTTCGTGGATGTAGATCCAACTAGAACTTCAATCTCGTCTACAAACCATGAAACTTCACCACCGTCGAAACTATCGCTTTCTGAATTTGACAAGCTACTAGTTGACATTTCGATGAAGAAATTTAAATGAAGAACAGCAAACAACAGAACAAAGCGAAATTTTACTGGGAAAATTGCAGGGAACACCCGGCAACCAAAGCCGAAAAGAGCGTATTGTTCACTCCATAAACTCCGAAAAATAGTGAAATGCGCATGCGTTAACTATGTCTTTGCGTTCGAGTTCTGAGAGTTCCTAAAAAAATCGAGGACTGTTAGAACCGTTCGGAACTGGCAGAAAGCACACTGAGAAAGAAGTTTAACAGTTTTGTTGCCCCGAACCTCAGATTTGATCGATTCAGAGGAACGGAACGGTTTTGATTTTTTAGATCGTTCCTAAATCTGAAAAATGAAGATTTTCCAAACAAAATTCAAAATTTTCCAAATTAAATCCAACGTTTTCAAAATTGATTACAACGTTTTTCAAATTAAATTTTTCGATTTTTTAATTGAAGCCCAACATTTTTCAAATTAGAATTCAACTTTTTAACTTTTTCTTAAGATTAGAAAGAAAATAAACGTAAACAAAATCTACATTTTTCAGACGATCTTAGGGACGATATGAAAAATCAAAAATGGTGGTGAATGATCAATAATATCCCAAGCAAGTGTAATTTATCAAAAAAAAAAAAAAACTCATCATGATGTTCTTTTTGCGAGTTTTTCAAAATTGCATATAACGTTGAATTCTATTTGGAAATGTTGAATTCTATTTGGAAAATGTTGAATTTAACCTGGAAAAGCTATAATTATAGTGGAAATCACTTGTGACGAAATCAAGTTCATCATAAGTTTTGTCACATACTTATCTTCAAACGGACGTGTATTAGGGTTTTTTCCTCCAACATCCTTTTGGCTGGTGCTTCTTTGTCTTTGGGCAAATATGAAATGCTTACCATGTGCATGTATTCCTCAGTCGTAATTTGATTTTTATGACATTTTGTGATGTTTCTATGTGAATTTCATTGAATTTGGATAAATGCGAGTGCATAAACTTTCCAACTCGCATATTTTGCTCAATCTTGTCCAGATTTTTTATGGCATTTTCATGGATGCTTGCTGATTAATCAGGGTAGTCCATTCATCTGCCAAGAAGAGCTATCTATCGCTGCAACGAGGTATCTTTGTATAGTAATGTGCAGCGGTTTTTTCCTTCGATCTTTGGAATCTTTGGAACGTATCTTGAAGCGAACCAAATTTTGAGACGTGTTTGGATTTGGTTGATGCTTTAGCGATTACAAAGTTTCATTCTTGAAATCGAAAGAACAAGTGAAAATATAGATTTGTGTATTTTATTGCATCTGTGCAGGTGGTTTTGTCAAGGCACCAACCCGTACACTGGTCAAGAAGATTGGCTATACACTGGTGGCTACTGGGATCGAAACTACGGCCCTGACCCTCAGATATTTTAAGAAAATTTAATTTCTTACGTTGATTTCCTTGCCGAGATGTGTTTATGCCGGAGAGCTCTGTGTTGTAAGAAAATTATAATAAAAATAAGTAGGTAGGAGCAAAACATCCAAACTTTATAGCCACAATGAACACATATTACGGAACTTGCTCCAATCTTCGATTCTATGTTCAAAAAAATATGTTAGTACATTATTTAAAAGTGTAAGTACTGTAAAAAGTTGTGCATAGTCGATCGACGTTACCTTTTGTTACCGCTTACTTTTGTTTAATTTGTAATAGTCTATTGTAAAGTTGATAATTGTTATATTTTATTATGAGTAGCCTAATCGTAGGCCTACACAGATGAATTGTTAAAAAACTAGGTCTATTCAGATTGAAATTTGAAGGTAGTGTACCTAATAGTCCACAGCAAATTATACTATGATGAAGAACCAAAATATATTAAAAAGAAGAGTATTTTATCATATCACAAAACTCGAAAAAAAAAAATTATATTTGCCTATCAGAAAACGAAAAATGTAGCACTTACAAAATATACTAGCTAATGCTCTATATTTTTCTTCAGCGCTTCCGCGACAATCATCTTACCAGAAGCATTTTCAGGAAAATTAGTTTGAGTTCTTCTATAGAGCATAACGTTTTAAACGAGATGTAAAGGTACTACCGGCAGCTTTTTATCCGACCCCGGATATAAGGATTTCGTTATTAACTTAAAACCGTGTTTGCGAAATTCAGTTTGGACTTGTGCATTTATTTAGACTAATTCCGGTAGGCAAAATGTAGCTTGTAAGGATTCGACCATTGTTACATTTTTGGATAACATAATCTGGCATCATTTCATAGTTTTTTCTCACTTTTATTTTTATTTAATTTCTATTACACTATTCCGGGGATTCCGTGGGCCTTCGTGGTCTTCCGTAAAATTAGATTCGATCAGCGCGTGTAAGCATTTCGTTTGGTTGATCATTCAAGAATATAAGAAAATTATAAAATCATGATAGGTAATATGCTACCGCATTCAAACCCGTGTAATGAGAGCACCCGATTCATTGTAGCAACAAAACTCGACATGTATTAATACTTTGTGAATCGTGCACCTTTCTATTTCGTGTTGCTTGGAAATTCTTCCAAATTATTGTCTCGATTCCTTTGGAACGGTGATATTTGCAACGAATCTCCTCTGTAATTACGTTTTTGGTACCTCACCAACCAAATCGGTAAGTTAAATTACTTAAATTTTAAGGAGTTCGTAGAGCGATTACACTTACTACTAAACTTCCCACGAGAATCGCAAAAAGATCACAAGAAATTGATCTGTTGATTCGCTCAACTGGTTGAGAAACTTTGCCTAAGAACGCTGACGTTATTTAATTCTTATTTAGGATAATAATCCATTAGTCTTAATTATGAGAATGTGTACCATAATCATGATAATTAATTTCAACGAGACTTGTTTGAGTGTTGTGAACATCATCTGGAAAGTTTCCAGCTGTCATGTAATTATTTGGATAGGTTGACCTAGTTGAAATTAAGTTATTAGTGGATAGTACATTATGCAGGCTTTTGAAAAGTTATTAAAATGGTGGTTTGAAGGATTCATGGGATGCACCCAAAATTAGTAGGTACCTAGATATGCTTCAACATGGAGTATATATTTCTTTTTTATGTACATCTATTTTATTTTTATTAGTTTCTTTTCTAAAAGGTTGGAGTACCTACTATATAAACAATCTTCAAAACTAGGTACCAATCTCTGTCTTGTGCCAATGAAGAAAAAGTATATGTTTTATTCTATCAGTTTACAGTTAAATACCTTTAAATTTGTTATTTATATGTCGCAGCCCTATTGTGAAATCAGTCTTTTTACAATACGCCGCCTTTTCGTAATAAAAACGTCGGAATGACAATCAGCCTGGTATTTTTTAGCCTTTTTGTAAAGAAGCTGGAAGAGCTCAGTCCTTTTGCCAAAACCATTCCATTCATTTGATAAAAAGACTGAGCGTGATCCGCCTTAGTTTGGTGGTCTGCATGCTCGCAAGCTCGCATCTCAAGAATACATAACATCAAGTAGTCAATCTCTTAGTAAAAATTCAGATTAGTTGGATATATAGGTCAGAATGATGTGTATAGTTTGTCATTCCAACGTTTTTATTACGAAAAGGCGGCGTATTTTAAAAAGGCTAGGCTTTTTACAAAAAGGCTGCGACATATACCTACATGTTAAGGAATCGTTCGCTGCAGCCACGTATTGCATATGGCACTCAATGTGGCTAACTTCTGTACCAGCTGCAGGTTCATCAGGATAATTGATAATTTACCAACGCATTTTTAATTTCTCTATTACAGAATATGTTCACACCCCCCACCACCCCTATTACCACAATCCTTGACAACCTTCGTTATATTATTTTTGACATCCTATTCGAGGTACATAATTTGGATTAATCTGTGTTTGATAAATTATTGAACGGCCTGATATTCAATTTGTAGTTCTCAATGTAATATTGATAAATTTTTGTATAATTTTCCTATTGGTTGGTCTCGAACTTATCAGAACGCAAATGTGTGAACTTGTGAATTGTGTGAAGGAGAATGCTCCCTAATGATTTTCTTCAAAGTGACACTTACTCCAGCAATTTTCATGGTTTTTGAGCGAAAATATTGATGAAGTTCCTATAATTTTGGTAGGTACTCATCATGGAGAGAGAAATGAAATATCCTATTCCTCCCACAGTTATAAAAAACTCTGGAGGACGTTCTCAAGTATTTTTGACCCTACCTGCTTCCTTCAAATATTAGTCTTCATTTTCAATAACTAAACTTCTCTACTATTCAAATATTCGATGTTATTTCAGTTTTATATTTACAATGAAAATAGAAATACATAGCGATTATGTGATAAAGTGACGAAATTTGATAAGCAAATACAAAATTTGAGCAAAATTCAATAATTAGGTATCCGGCGACGAAATGCAATAAGAGTTCCTTGAGAGATCAGGTACGAAACCAACCACAATTGGTTAGTAGGAATAGGACAATAGGAGGTATACAATTATCCTGATAAACCAGCATCTAGTACAGAAATTAGCCGCAATGAGCGCCACCTGCAATACATGGCTGTGGTGAACGATTCCTTACATGTTGCCTTAAAAACCTGAATTCCTGAAAACTAGTTTTAACTAGTCAAAACTAGTGTCAACTCGTCTACAACCACTCCTAGAGAGATCCGGATCAGTTTTTTGCTCAGATCCGTGGCCTGAATGCTCGCTTCACTCACATCTCAAAAATGCATAACATCAAGTAGTCGACCCCTTAGAAGAGATCAGATTATTTGTGCTCCTTGTTGTGAGTAGTTAAAACTAGTTTTGGCGTATTCGGGTCTTCACCGCAGCATATTTACACATTTTTATGTATCGGTATGTACCTGAGGAAAATTAAAACCATGTTGCAAACAAAATTCTACTGGATAGCCTCACATTTCGGTCCTAATGAAAACTTCATGTATAGAAAAATGTAATAAATTCATAGGTGAGCGTTGTATTAATGGATTCGGAAAACTCACTAAGTATCGCCGTCTTTGGTGAGGAACTTTTTCGGTGACAATACAAATATTTGCTCAAACATCCCTGTCTATCGGGAATTTCCTTTATTGCCACGACTCAGATCAGTGACTCCGGTGACCGGCAATAAGTTTGTCCAATCTTGATTAGGAAGAATTTTTTTTTTTTTTTTAACGCTAAATCTATTGTTACTCCGGTATCTACCATTCCAAGCTGATGTGATTAGAATAGATAATAGACATTTATTGTTAGTTTTATAGTTGCCATTATAATCTGGCATAATTTAGAGGAGGTAAGTTGTCTATATTAAAGTATGCGAAAATTATTTTAAAAAATTGGACGACGTGCTTGTTGGAATTTGGACCTGTATTATTATTACCTTCCCTTACAGATGATGAAAACTTACTTGGAATAGAGATAGTTATAGTTTGGTAGTATGTACTTAATGAACCTAATTGAATTGTATTTTAATTCGTCACTACTATTCTATCATGGATTAGGGAGAATGGGTAAGCACATGAACAGGGTAGATCAGGTTCCCGGAGAGGCTCAATTTCTGGATGCTCCCTCCATATTTTGTCTTTTCCCCGCCTTATTTAACGTGTTTCTTATTATTATTACTTCTTGTATATATACCATTCTTTAATTCTAGGTAAGTACCTTCCTACTTAGTTATTATCATTACGGCAAAATAATTTGGAACCTTATATATCTCTTGGAAAAACTACACACTCTTCTCATTGTGTATTTTCAAGTTTCATTTACCTCAATCATTTTCCTTATTTCAGTTATTTACAAACGATGAATGCATGAATTCACAACAAACCATAAATTAAGTGTATTACTTATAAATTAAATTGTCCTTCCCAATTTTCTAAATTATATTGGAAAATGTTCTTTGTGGAATAGTTTCTGTGAAAGTGGCACTGTTGGAGCGCAATCCCAATTCATGAATGATCACTCCAGATTGGTTAAGTACCTACGTCAATAGGTGGTATGTGGATGACATCCTCAATGCTTCGGTGCCATATAATGATTTCATACAGGAAGCTTGTTGCTAGTTACTTCATTAATTGCTGTTTTTAATACTTTACGTTTTCACTTCATGTTTTTAGGACGTCCCTCTGAAGCTGTCTTATAGTCAAGACTTCGTTAACAAGAGGGTCGCCTATTGAAATAGATCTAGGGGAGTGGGGGGACAACCCGAGCATGAGAAAAAATGTGTGTCTGTGCACGCACGTGTGACATATTTTGTCGACGCTGCCCAGGCCACAATTCTCAACCGATTATCGAGATTATTTCTTTGTTCGATCCCAAATTTAGTCTAGTTAAGCTATAAACCCCGAAAATTTTGAATTCAGTGATGGAAGAGGGGAAATGGAGGGAGTTAAGCCGATAAAACGTCCCACCCAGGCTACAATTCTCAAACGGTTTTCGTGGTTATTTATTATTTGGTTCGATTCCAGCTTTAGTCTAGTTGTTCAACGAACCTTAGGAATTCGGCATTTGCTGGCGAAGTGGGGGAGGGGGATACTTACTGAGTTTTTCAAGCACTGCCCAATCTACAAATCACGACCGATTTTCGTGATTCTTATTTCGTTACATTTCGAATTCGATATAGTTTTGGGAAGTATGTCAGGGGTTTCCAATTTCATCAAGGGAAGGGGTGAATGGAGGGGTAATACTGATAAATCATGATGTTCTAACTATTCTCGTCCAATATGCGTGATCATTTTTTGTTCAATTAGGTATGAATTGGGTCTAGTTTTGGAAAATATGTCAGGAGTTTAAAATTTCATGCTGGAAGTTTTATTATATAAATTTAATGTCGGTGGAGGAGGCTAATGGGGTGAAGGGTAATTCCCAGAATTTTTTTTTCTGTTTCAATTCTCACCAAATTTATGTTCAATCCATTCATAGTGACGTCCAATACATCTTAAAGTAACCGTAGCGGATATAAAATAGTCTTGTTGAACTGTGCTCTCTTTGGATTTTCTAAGAAGCTTGGACATCGTTTCATAGTTTCCTACCTATTTTGAGTAACAAGTGCAACAAAATTTATGAATTTTTAATCCAAGTCCAGATTTGTGGAAAATTCGAATCAACCAACTTTCCCTGAAGAATTAGAACCGAACCCAAAGCGGAGAGGAGCTCATGCATAGAGAACATTTTCTCTTGATACTGACGTCGAGAATCGTCGTCGATATATTTAGTTCATGACCATAATTAGGTAGGTATTTCTCAATAGTCTCATAATACCCCATTTCTCTAAGTCTACATCAATATTGAATAATCCGGTATGGTCATTAGTGCTCCCAGTTCGTTAACACATCTTTGAGTCAAGCATGGGTGTGGGTATGCAAATTCTATGATTGAACATAAACTGATCTGTAAAACTGGTGGACCGATTTTCAGGTGATATAATAAGATCAGAGACGTCTAAAATCCAGGATATCTAGATTTCACTGATAGTGCCTGACTTCAGATGGAGATGGGAAGGCATAATCTTTAGACCTATCTCTAAAGAAAAAACACGGGGAAAAGAAACTGAGGAGTTGAAATTGATACGTTACTGAAGCAATGCGTAGCAACATAGCAGCACCGAATTCGAGTTTATAAATACCTATATTGTTTCTATAAAAAATTGTAATATGTTGCTCTTTATAATATAAATACAATATATATTATATTGTACACGACTTAATGTAGAAGAAGAAACTTGGATTCTCAATTATTACGTCAAATCAATCATTTTTCCGAGTGTCAAAATAATTTAGTAAAGGTTAGACATTTACACTAGATGACAAGCTTGAATGTTTATGCTTATAAAAAGTATGGCTCCGAACTTAAGTAAGAACACCTACCAAATACCGCCTGTAAGTATATCAAATCCCACCTGAAATTCCCCATGTTTTCAGTTACCAGCTGTCTTCATTCTTTTAAAAGATGGAACATGTTAATAATTGATTGTGTGAGTTCATTTTGCATTCCTTCTTTGTAATTTTGCGATTGCGACAAAAGCAACTGCCCACCTTTCGCTTCACTAGTTTGACTGTATTAGATCATTGATAGTGCCATGTATTCAAGTGAAATATTGTTACCGAAATGGGTAATCCGTGATTAGTTGGGATTATGTTTGGGAATTTGTGGTTTTGAATGAAGTTGTTACTGTGTAAAGCGTTTTAAGTTAAATTGATGTATAAAATTAGTCACTTCAGAGGAGTAAGGGTAGATACAGAATGTGTACAGTACTACCAACCTAAGCATAAGCATACTTGTATTTATTATAATGTTAAATTGTTCAAAAAATACTGTGTTATGTTAACGACACCGCATATACTTTAATGAAGTTGTACCCAAGTAAACTATTGATAAATAGCGAAAGCAAATTTTATGTCAATATTAAAACGCAAGAACTTATATTTGAAACGCGCGCAATGTCTCTAATGCCCATCACGCTTAGCCTTGAAGTGCAAAATAAAATTTATTGATTAAAAAGAATAAAAAAGCACAAATCGTGCTGGTTGATTCTATTAGAAAAATGTCATTTGAAAAAAGTTCTTCCTCTATCGATATTCTGCCGAGCATTTCATTTTTGTTATCGTTAGAATTTCTTTAATGAATTATGTACCTACCTACCTAACTACATGTTGGTGAGGATCTCAAGAGCTCATCTCAAGATTTTCTTATCGAAATGTTCATTTTCATTCATGCAAATAATATGTGAGTTAGTGATAATGGTAAGAAATTATCCACTTGAAATAACTAGCGAGGTGAAATTTTCCTAATTGCTTAACACTTCATCAAAAGTGTACCTTCCAAGATCAATAGCGTATGAGTGGACATGGAACCAAGTCATGTTATCCATCCATGTAAACTAAGATGCTTGTGGTCGAAAAATCGAGACATTAGATTTTTACTTTGTTCTTCAATTTTTGTTGAAGATACAAAATCTTGTGCAATGACTAAACTTGACATCCAAGCAGGATCAAAGGATCCTTGACAAACATTGTCTTTGATCACATTTTGTCCGCGTTTTTTCACCGAGATCGCCATTTGTATGAAACTGGCAGTAGTACACTGTGATTTTTTTTAAATAATTTATTTATTAGTAAACAACTTCTAAGAAACTAATTCTTGCGTTTCACATTGTGTTTCTTTTCCTCCAGCTTTTCCCTCTACGAACCAATAATATAATCGTTTGAGGTAAACTACCTACAAATTTTCTCTGCCAAACTCGATTTTTGATGATTTTACGATGACTGACGACAGTGACGACGACGACGTCGTATTGTTGTCAAGATCAAATTTTAAAGCCCGCATAGTGGTTGTTTGGCCCTAACAAAATTCGTATTCTCCCACCAGTTCTTGAAATGGAGTTAGTGTGTTGTCTTCCCAAACCTCCGACTGAGCGCTAAAGTCGCCCAATGTTTTTATCCCGCTTTTTACATATTTCATGACGGAACCCTGATAATCCCTATTTTCCCGATCATCCCGTAATAATATACGATTTGAGCTCCTGAAGGTGCAGTGAAATTGTGAAGTTGGAATTGTATATTGTTCAAGAACTGTTCATACTGTAAGCACTGCATTGCTCACTAGCGCCTTTCATATCCTGTGGACGATGAAGGCAAATTAATATTTGTCTATTTCCGCCTCCCGTACATGTTAATAGCTCTCCCGTTATTATGTTCCGCCTCCCGCCTTACAGTCATTAAAGTGAATCAGGATCCTGTTATTTGTTTATTTTTTCTTCCCGGATTATTCAGTGGTTTCAGTCGATACCGTGTGGCAAAAACTACTGAAAACGATACCCAACTCGATTTTCGGTTGATTTGACGAAGATCGTCGTTGCCGACGATAAGTTTAAAAAACTATCCAACTAATTCTGGATATTTAAGGAGTCTGCGTACCAAATTTCAAGTTGATAATTCCAAAATTGAGGCTTGTAGCGCAATACACGTGCACCCTAAGGCCTTTTAACACACGTGCAATCATTTCACGCAGCGTCAAAGCGGTAGGTATAGCTCTCTCAGGCTTTAGAAGTGCAAAAGGAGCGGGACGGGGCAGTGGCTAGCTGATGCAACTCCACTCCACTCCTCTCTCCCCTCCCAAGGTGAATTTGTGGATCTTGATTCGCGGTTACCTCTTCACCATAGCTCCTGCAAATCACGATCCATGAATTCACCTATGAGCGGGGGAAGAGGATTGGAGGGGGCCACGAACGGCCCAGTCTCGTATCAGCTTGCTGCAGCTCCGTCCCACTCCTTTTGCACTTCTAAAACCTGAGAGAGCTATACTTACCTATGATAGGATTGAAACACACATGACACGTTAAGTGAAAGTTGCGAGTTTTACCCACTGAGTCAACAAAAGAAGCGAGGGAATGATGCTAGGTACCCGCTCCCCGCCGCGGGCAAAAGACGCCTAGCGTCAAAGCAGTATGTTATACCAAACATTGTTGGTGACACACCTCACCAGCAGGAATTTTCACGCTAACATTTTTTGTTCTTTCTTTTAAAGCCATTTCGTTCATTACCATTTTACAATTAAATTGTTATTATTAGTTCAATATCATGAGTCAACATTTCCATGGGTGATATTATTCTCATGACCGTATCTTGACTTTTTGATTTCGTCACTTATCTTGTGTAACATTTCATCAAATGAAGAAATGCTCATTCAAAAATAGTTGAAGAATTTGATTTCTACACTCCTCAAGTCCATTATCATTGTACTGAAAGCACCTTCTAAAAGTCTTTCGGCATTGAAGAGATGCACCCAATACTTCCTCTCTTTTTATATTTAATAATTTTATGAACGAAATATACTAACACTTTTTTTTTTTTTAATATTTGCGCTTCTAATAAACTCTTACAGAACCGAACCATCCTGTTCGATAGGCAGACAATGACTGACCGCCTCGCACCGGTGATTGGCGAGTACTTTGACGCTGCCGTGTGTCACGGAGAGGTTAACATCCTCGTCTTTGACAACCGCGTCAAGCTTCTAAAACTCGCAGTGTCGAGCGTCTAAAACTCGCTCGTGTCATGCCATCTCCGTAGGGTGAGTTCCCCTCCTTTGGTGGTGGAGTGGAGGGGAGTGGGGAAGTGTGGGGCTGTGATTGTTCTTTCATTCACTTCAGTATGAACTAGGCAGCCCGCCAGTTCTGTGTAGAGTTACACTCTTTTCAACTCTTTTGAAACGACGCCAGTTCGCTCTAGTGGAGGTTCGGAGAAGGTGGTATCAGTTGTTTTGTGTGTGATCAGTTGTTTGTGTGGAATTTTTAGCTAAAGAAAATAAATAAAATGTAACCTAACCAACTGAAAAACGCAAGGCAGCCTAAAAAACCTCTTACCTACCTATGATGAAGGATGGTCTTCTAATCTTGTCTACGTAATTTGTCTTTATCTAAACTGATATTCAACTTTCATTTTGCAAGGAATTGTCGAAAAATGTAGCGCGCAAAGAGGACACCTGAGCTCGCTCAGCATCACGGGTGGCATCGATCGATACTACCTCCAAATAATGGACTCCGAGACGGAATTCTTTCGCAGCTCATTATAGATAGCTTCTAATGACCAAATCTATCAAATTTCAAGGCAGAAAAAAAAAAAAATCCGTTGGGAGTGGGGATTCAGAAAAAGGATTGCACATTGAATGTGCTAAGGGATAGATTCTAATTAAAGTTACCTACCTACCTAAAAGAGGGGGTGCGACTTAGTTTGAGCAGGTGAGATCAGGGCAATGATGAGATTGGGGAACTCTACATCCATCTTTATTGTAATCTGTAATCGGCATCAATTTTGATCAACACTAAAAGGTAGGCTGAAATATTGAAAAATCGAGATCTCGAAACTTCCAAGTGTAGGTAATGATTTTTCTCATTTATAGACATCATCAGCAGAGTTCGAAATGTAGTTATATTTAGTTTTTGGAATCACTCAATATCTGATTTTGAGTTGGATTTCGTTACTACCTAACCTGTCACTTGGAGACCTGCCGGATTAATAACTTAATTCTGTTCCTTCCAGAACTAAAGTGACTCACGCTATCTTCTATTGCTATTACTAAAGAATTTTCGTTGGGAAACTTCTAGTGGCTGATGTGCCCCAAACTCATAGCGTGAAATCTCTGTTTTCTGACTTACTTTGCTTCATCAATATTGCTTGCCAGTGGCCAGAATCCAATTCTATTGTTAATTAGATTATTGATGAACATTATCCTTAATATTTATAGACTTCTTATATTATCTAATAATACTTACATTAAATGTCATATAAAAAGAACCAGTCATCGACGATAGTCGCTCGTCCGCTACCAATGTTCCTTACGCTGAATTATAATTGATTCATTTCGTTCTTACGGCAAAATCTCTAGTAAATTCATGAATAAATATTTGTTGTTGCTAGTGAATCAAGGTTGAACAATCTTCTCCTAGATGTCCTGCTTTCGGTAGGTGGTGGCAGCGTGACATTTGTCATTAAAAATCTTTTTCGCTCAAATTCAAAACTACTCTGCTAAGACTTAACTCAAAAATTGGGAATTAGTAGTTTGCCATGGAAAGTTGGTTGCAGATCATTCCTCATCAGCCGAGTGAGCTAAATTCATCAAATACTTTGGTACGCATCGCCCTCTCCATTCGATAACGACCTATTATACCTCCAATGCCAATTATGTTGATTAAAAAACTGCCAAAGAACTTATTCATGACACAATGTATCTGCGTGAAGGATTCATAATGAAAAACTTTCTTTTTTTGCGAATTTTTGTAGAAAAAAAACTATTGAAATGGCTCAAAAAATTCTAAAATAAACATTTTTGAAAAATGTCTTAATTGAAATCCGTTTTGAGGCATTCTGAAACGACTCCTGAAGTTTTCGCTTTTTCATACTTGTGTTTGTGTGTGTGTGCGTTACGCGTGCGTGTGTGTGTGTGTTTTTTTTTCCTGTTTTACTCTGCCACAGTAACCCTGTGGTAGAGGAGTATATTTTCTGCCTGGTCCCACTTTGATTACAGGCAGTTGCATACATTATACATCACATTACTATTAAAGTCTTCGGATTAATTTCATTTTGACATTTTCATGTCTTTGCTTTGGCACATAAACTAAAAAAACGTCACGGAAAATAATTGCTCACGAAAATTGCTCACGAAAATTGTCCCAAGTGGCCACAACGATGATTATGACCATCAGAAATGACGTTTTTACCTAATAATCCCACGATTCTGAGATTTGGTATGTGGGCCCTTGAGGGACTTCTGAACACAACTGACCGATTACAGATCAGCTGAGTGGCTCTAGAATCCAGTTTTTTCCCTAATGATCCCACGATTCTGAGATTTGGTATGTAGCCCCTTGAGGGACTTCTGAACACAACTGACCGATCCAAGATCAGCTGAGTGGCTCTAGAATCCAGTTTTTTCCCTAATGATCCCACGATTCTGAGATTTTTTATGTGGGCCCTTGAGGGACTTCTGAACACAACTGACCGATCCCAGATCTGCTGAGTGGCTCTAGAATCCAGTTTTTTCCCTAATGATCCCACGATTCTGAGATTTGGTATGTGGGCCCTTGAGGGACTTCTGAACACAACTGACCGATCCCAGATCAGCTGAGTGGCTCTAGAATCCAGTTTTTTCCCTAATGATCCTACGATTCTGAGATTTGGTATGTAGCCCCTTGAGGGACTTCTGAACACAACTGACCGATCTCAGATCAGCTGAGTGGCTCTAGAATCCAGTTTTTTCCCTAATGATCCCACGATTCTGAGATTTGGTATGTGGCCCCTTGAGGGACTTCTGAACACAACTGACCGATCCCAGATCAGCTGAGTGGCTCTAGAATCCTGTTTTTCCCCTAATGATCCCACGATTCTGAGATTTGGTATGTAGCCCCTTGAGGGACTTCTGAACACAACTGACCGATCCAAGATCAGCTGAGTGGCTCTAGAATCCAGTTTTTTCCCTAATGATCCCACGATTCTGAGATTTGGTATGTGGGCCCTTGAGGGACTTCTGAACACAACTGACCGATCCCAGATTAGCTGAGTGGCTCTAGAATCCAGTTTTTTCCCTAATGATCCCACGATTCTGAGATTTGGTATGTGGGCCCTTGAGGGACTTCTGAACACAACTGACCGATCCCAGATCAGCTGAGTGGCTCTAGAATCCAGCTTTTTCCCTAATGATCCCACGATTCTGAGATTTGGTATGTAGCCCCTTGAGGGACTTCTGAACACAACTGACCGATCCCAGATCAGCTGAGTGGCTCTAGAATCCAGTTTTTTCCCTAATGATCCCACGATTCTGAGATTTGGTATGTAGCCCCTTGAGGGACTTCTGAACGCAACTGACCGATCTCAGATCAGCTGAATGGCTCTAGAATCCAGTTTTTTCCCTAATGATCCCACGATTCTGAGATTTGGTATGTAGCCCCTTGAGGGACTTCTGAACACAACTGACCGATCTCAGATCAGCTGAGTGGCTCTAGAATCCAGTTTTTTCCCTAATGATCCCACGATTCTGAGATTTGGTATGTAGCCCCTTGAGGGACTTCTGAACACAACTGACCGATTACAGATCAGCTGAGTGGCTCTAGAATCCAGTTTTTTCCCTAATGATAAGAAAATAATAAGAAAACACACATGAAAATGTCCCAATGTGTTCCAGACTCGTATGCAAGCATTTAATATACGTTGGTTTCCCTAATGATCCCACGATTCTGAGATTTGGTATGTGGTTTAACTTAGAGTAATAAATCAGCATTCCTTGACACTACAATGGCTTAGAGGTCATTTTTATCGATTACGAAGGTTCATTTTTCATAGTCACACTTCATATCAGTAATTTATACAACACTTAGCACTTGGATGAATAAAAATTAGTTGAGTTCACAATATATTGTAATCCATTGAATTCAAAAACAGGATCAGGTCCTCTAAATGGGATTCTAGTAACGTGGTGTAGGATGGTGGCCATGGAACTCCCTGTAGACTGCACTTGCACTCCAGTTGAACACTCTGTTCGTCAAAAATTCTACAAACAAAAAGGATGTGCCTCCAGTCCTGAGTAGCGTTAGAGCATGAACATAAAGGGCTGTCCCGAAGACCAAACCAATGCAGATATGCTCCTATCATTCCATGACCGCTCAGCAAGAGCGTTAGTGACACGATGTCCAAGAGGATAAAAAATTTGTATAAAATAGCTTTGTTACTCGAGGAAGATGATGAAACTAGACCCCGAATGGAGAATCGGAGTCTCGTATCAGTGGAAAATTCACTGATACGATCATACCGTCAGCGGCGTCGCTAGACAAAAATAATAAGGGGGGAAGTATCATGAAATTCTCAACTGAACCAAAACTTTTCCTAACTCTAATAGGATGTATAGCATCACTTATAAATTATACCTCTTACCTACAGGCAATATGTATTGCATATAATATATGTACCCACTAAATACACGTAACACTAACAAAATGACCTTTTTCAAGTGAGTTTTTATATGAAAATTTGATAACATACCTATTGTTTGCAGTATGATTACAATAAACATTGTCACTATTTGAAACATAGAATGTGTAAATGACCAGGATAAATCTTCCAGATATTTTTAAAAGCACAATGCGATTTGCTGATTAGTAAATCAGATATATATTTATATTTTTTGAATTGAAACAATAATTGCAATGAGAAGTAACAATAAGAAAATATACATTTATAGAAATTTTAATCTCTACACGATTAGTTTAAAAGGTTGAGTTTACTGGAAGTGGGTATGCAGATTTTTCCATTTAGTCCATGCTTGTCCATATTTCCAATGTAAAAACACTCATCAGTCATTGTAACCTTAAAATTATTTGTCATATGTTTCAAACTACTGAATGTTCTACATTGAACTACAGAGTGGATTCGGAATAGTGTGAACAATTTTTTTGGGTGAGTAAGCCGAAAATAGAGCAATACGCCGTCAAGCCAAATTTTTTATCACTATCCGTTTTTGAGATATCACATAATTGCGAAACGCTGTGGAAATTTGGGAAATTTGACGAAAAATGCCAGTTTCATGCAAAAAATTAAAATACCTACTTCAAGTATTCCATGAATACCTGGTACCTACAGTTGCGAAAACCAGAATTTGATTAGAATTAGTCTTCCAAATACGTCTCTTCAAATTATGGGTTTTATTGCCAGATCCCCCAAATTTTCCCAACTTCTCCCATGTCAGTGAGCCCCCCCCCCCCCCCCCCCCCCCCCTCCTCCCGTCACCCCTATAGCGACGTCGCTGCATGCTGTATTACTGGAATTTTAGCAAACCTTAATGAAATTTAAGTAAATTTAGCAGCGTAAATTCGTGCAGAAAGTTATAACGTATTTAGTTCAAAGTTGATAAACTTTTTCTAAGCAATAACTTTCTAAAAATCGTAAGTTTGATGATTGTTAGTCGAGAGAATCCTGACGGGAGGACACCCAGCGGAGACGAGATTTGACTGTTTGTGATTCACATTTCCCGTTCAGTCCGGGAAGGTAAACGTCACGTCAGGTTTCGATCGCTCGCCGGGCGACCTGACGGGAAGTGACTGGACCGAGATTTGATCTTGACTGTACCGCGCCCGTGAGTGGGAATCACCCCGTAATGTTTCCACAGAAGCAATCTTGACGCGACCTGACGTGACTGTGATCTGACGTTCCCGTTACCGCGAGTGTGAATCCACCTTTAGCCTCCAGTTGATCGGCAGGCCAACTGTGCAGCAAAGGCTGCAGTCGGCTGGCAACTGTGGGAAAAAACTCCCTTGTGCTGGCTCCATCCATTGTAGCCCGACAGACTCGCTCCCACTCCTCCACACTCTGTGATCTTCGCCCAGTTACGACTCTCGATTGTGGAATAAGACTCCGGAAAATCCTCTCTTGAAGCAGCTTGCTTTGCCCGTCTATCCTCCTCTTCGTTTCCTTCTGTTCCAGAGTGTGCTCGAGTCCCCACAATCCCCACTCTCCAGCCATTTCGGTGCCACTGTCATACAGACAAGTTCTTCTTTGCTCTATAGTAGGCAAGTGATTGCGCCGATCATTCAGCATCGCTAGACACACCTGACTATCGGTATAAATCATGGCATTGCGTTGATGTCTATTTACCATCTATCGAGACAACCACCCAAGTACCTGCAAAAGAGCAAAAGCTTCCACTTGGTTGCTCGAACAAGAAGATCCCAGCTTGAACAGCTGGTGGTGGATTGGGAGATCCGAACGTGTATAAACCACAAACGCACATCCAACTTTTCCGTCTCCCAAATCACTTTCGTCTGTATAAATTGAGTATGTAAGGCTGGAATTGTCCTCCAAAACCTCTTCAGCATTGACAAATCTCGCTGGGTGGGGCCATCTGCTGGCAGGCAAGGGTGCTTCAATCTGCTCCTCTCTCCTTGCCATTATCACCTGTATATCAGAAATCTCCCTTGCTTCTATTTCAATCGGTTTCCTCAGCAATGATGCAACATGCCTGAAACGAGATAGTTCTTACGCCCTTTACCACCCTCAACAACATTAGCCTCTGAACTCGCCGCAGTGCTTTCAAATTTCTCCAGACACGCAGACCATCCACTCAGACTGAGACAGCATAGGTAATGTAGGGTGTGTGTGTGTTGTGTGTGATGCGTGCGTGCGTTCGTGTGTGTGTGTGTTCCAGACAATAATTCTCCTTAGGATTGAGATAAAAATCTCGTTCTTGCGCCAAAAAAATCAAGCATTCCAAACGAAAGGATGAGTTCGTTGGCCAACATTTTTGAGCACACTAAATTGATCAAATTTCGAAAAATTAACTTGAAAAATCACTAAAAATTGCCAAAAACGGCCAAAAATCGTTAAATTTATAATTTTTAACAAATTTTTAGTAAAAACTAAATTGTCAATGATTAACCAGGACATTTAAAAATTTTTTCTCAAAATTATGCTGAAAAACGTTCATTAATATTTGCTAAAAAATAATTGCTATAAAGACTGCCAAAAAAATCTAAAAATCCAGAATCTCTTTTGAATCGCCGAGTTTTATTTAGTATGAGTTTTCTGCCATAAAATTGATTTTTAACAATTTTTTTTTCACTGAAATTGCTCAAATGTCGATACAATTCAACATATTATAATACAATTGGTAGTAAGTGAAAATTCGCTTATACGGTCATGCTGCATGACTGGATCTTTTATTTTAGTAATGTCTTCCAATTTATTAACAACATTGGATAATTTCAAATACAGCGTCAGTTTCTAAATTGGTTTCCTGAAGATGAGACTTGAATCATTGTAATTTTTTTAAATCCTGTTACCAAGGATAGCCGGTGTTTTTGCAAAATCAATAATGCTAAGCTTTCAAGAAAACCATTAAAGCCGCTTCAGAGAATAAGTTCACTCTTTATATAAATATATCCATTATTCCCTCATTTATGCTTTGTAGTTGAAGTGCCTTGGTACAAAATACAGTTAAACTACCCAACAAACAGCAGTTAACTCCGTTGCGGTAATTCTCGCTTCCCTGGGCGTGGATAAAACCCTCATCAACCGCGTCGCCTGAAGCATTTTAAGGAGATGGCCGGGAGAAAATCTTCCGCCGGAAGGAAGTCAACTAGTGGAAGGAAATCAACGTCAGGAAGGAAATCAACTTCAGCAAGAAAATCAACAGCAGCAAGAAAATCCACATCGGGTAGAAAATCAAAAGCTGGAGGAGGTGGACGAAGAAAATCGGTGAAAAGTACTGCGAGCAGAGGGAGGAGCCCTGGACACGCTCAGAAGAAAGTTTCAGAGGACGTACCCTACGCTCCTACGACACTCAACGTGTCCAGTATCTACCCATTTTTCCTTCTTTTACGAAGTCATGAGAGGTCCCTCATACTAAAGGTAAGAATCATTTTAGCGCATTTTCGTAGAAAATCTATTGCAATGGCTCGGAAAATTTTAAAATCAAAATTTTTCGAACATTTCTTTATTGAAATCCGTTTTGAGGCTTTCTGAAACACACAAAAAAAAAAAATATAATAAATATATATATATATATATATATATATATATATATATATATATATATATATATATATATATATATATATATATATATATATATATATATATATGTGTGTGTGTGTGTGTGTGTGTGTGTGTGTGTGTGTGTGTGTGTGTGTGTGTGTGCCAAGCAGAAAGGAGGTGTTTCGCCATCTAGCGGTTGGGTTGTGGAAAGGGAGAGATTATATCACATGCCGAGTGGCCGGGCAAGAAGCCAGTCGAATTTCAATGAAATTTTCAAGGATTAAACGATTCAGGTTTATGGCCTCCAATGAAGTTCAACACTCCCGACTCACTGGGAGCTTTTGAGCATGCGAAAACGTTGTTTTAGTTGATTTTTAGCATAGGTATCAACAAATAGATAATGAAATAATTTACTAAGCTTAAATTTTTTGCTGCATCTTATTTCGTCCGACCTCATGAATTCGCTATGTAATCTTCCAATATTATTTTAAACATTTCAATAATCTGTAGATTCATAATACGGATGCGAGGAAGTTGTGAGCCACACTCAATTTGTCAGACGTATTTTATTAATGCGAGAATATACGCCCGAGATTTCTCCGAAAACCAATTGAAGTTACTTTGTCAAATCATATCGGCTGATCCGTGGGTTAAAGAGCCAAAATGAGCCTAATCACTAATTTGTATACTTAATCATTCCTTTATTATCTTGTCAACTATTTTAGAGCATTAGTTAGGAACCTACCTTCCAACAAGGAACCTATAAATTTGTTATACATTTGTACCCCAATTATACCTTAACTCCAAACATTTTGTTCGCAGGCTCTAAATTTTATTTACAAACATATCAAATACAATTTCGAAGAAGTTAAATTAATGTATGAAAGAACCTACATGGAAGACGTGAAAGAACTAGCTCGAGTATCTGAGAAATGCATACCGGACTCTGCTCTGAGACTTCTCGCTTTGATTACCAAAGATCCTAAATCTCATGTCTTTCTTACCAATGACAGTGATTTTATGCGCTTCTTGTACGAACGTGTTTCATCGGTAAGTTTTGTAATTTAGAGACTATATACGACTATTTCAAGACTATTTTATAAACACCTGTGTGTGTGTGTAAAAATAAAATATTAGGTAGGTACCTAGTTAAAAAGGAAAAAAAAAAGCGCTCCGCACCTCGCCAGGGGGCAAGCTCCCTGGACCCCCGGTTACCTCTATTTACACACTTCGAATGAAATTATTGAAACACAGAATGTGTTTTAGCTCACGTGTTTCACATAAGCCCGTGAAACCCGCTTATTAGAATGACTCAGATTATGCAGTGTATCTCATCACTACTATGTCAAGTTATTTCATTTATTTATCACCAGCGCAACTAATCACCACCAGCTCAATGAATCATCAGAAATTAACAAGTGGTTGCAATCATGTTCACAATATCAATTATTGAGAATGATCACCTGTGTACAAACAATCATTCAAATAACCATGCTCATAACTCAGCTTGTTGGCCACGCACTTCGCTGTATTGAACATAAATGGTTGGATAAATCGAGAGCTTTCGAACGAATGGTCAACGAATTTTGTGGGATGAAAAATGAACCATTTTCCTAGCAACGACTCGGTTGTAAGCGGAAATCATCAGAAATTGTTGCAACACATTTTTATTACACATAAACATTTTGTTTTCGGTTGGAGATGCCAAGGCTGAAACACATTCTGTGTTAATATGTGCGAAAAACGTTAAAATCAAGGAATCGTTTCAGAATAGTATGGCACAAAACAGATTTCTATGAAGGAAATTTTGGAAAACTTTCATTTAGAATTCATTTTAATAGCTTTCTTTTTTGCGAAAATTCGCAAAAACAATTAATGAATACCTATATAAAACTAACGCACAGACTGAATATCTCCTTCTTTGGATGATAAAGGCGACCAAGGGTGAATGAGAGCGATAGCCCCGTCCACACACCTACATAGTGGGGTTGCGAAGCGGATCCTTACCGATCCTACGGGGTACCCACCCTCGTTCCGCATAGTGTGGACACGGCTTCATAGATTCTTTGTTTCTTTTTTCAGAAAACGGATGTTGAAGCAAAATACTGTTCTAAAATTTTGGCAGATTTAACGCTTGACAACGAAGTGGTGAGAAAAATGGTAGATGCAGGAAGCGGGTTTGACATGAGAAACCTTATAAATAATCTGAGCCACCACAACGCTGACGTTTGCCATAACAGCATGCTGGTGATTTGTTCTAATCCTTACACCATAAAATAGATTATAATATTACTTAAAATTGATAACAATTTTCTCAAAAGATTACTTAAAACAGTGCAAATTCTCACACAAAGGTCTATTTCAACTCTTCTGCACAGATCGCCGGCATATATTACATAGATAGGTACCTATGGGTACTTCACATAATGCCATTCACAATCATGTTTCGCTTTCAGCTAACAAATTAAGATTCCCCTAGGTAGGTATATCAATTCGGACGGTTCAAACTAGAAGAACAAATAGATTAGAATCGTCATAAATCAGATATAATGCAGCCTAATCAACGTCTCAAGGTTACCTACATTACGATTCACAGTTGGGTTCATAATATTTTATTGCTGCTACACTCTTGATCCTTGGTGGAGTAACAACGGTTAGTCGATACGGAAGTTAGTGAAAAAACGTCTATTTCCACGAAAAACAAAGAGTTACAATGTTAAATCGATATCGACGGTTGGGCCATCATCAGTAACAAACAATAACTGAACACACATTAGAAAAGACACAGCTTATATAGTAACAGGTGAAGGTAGATTGAATCCCATTGGTCGAGAGAAAGGAGAGGGGGCTGGAAGTACAATCAATTAAGTGCAAGCAAAGTGAAGGGGGATTATAGCTAAAAGTGAAAGGAGGGGAAGAATTACTGGTTCCATTAAAGACAAAATTAATGTTCAGGATAAAAGTGGGGTTTATAAACTAAAATGTTCTTGCTGCTATGAGTATTATGGTCAAACTGGCAGGAAATTCAGAGAAAGAATAGAAGAGCATCAGGAGAATTTTAGGAAAAGTAAGGGTAGGTCGACATTTGCAAAATATCTTCAGGAATCCAATCATAATTACAATTTCGGTTTGACAGATAGACAGTTTGTAGAATTTCTTCATTTTTCAAAGGGAGGTTTGTTGAATGTACCTACTTGAAAATTTCGAAATTATCAAAAGCAACAGATCTGGTAAATGTTTAAATGAGGATATCCCTTCAAATGGTTGAAACCAGTAATTCTTCCCCTCCTATCACTTCATTAGCTATAATCCCCATCCACTTTGCTTGCACTTGATTGGTTGTATCTCCAGCCCCCTTTCCTTTCTCTCGACCAATGGAATTCAATCTCCCTTGACCTGTGACTATATAAGCTGTGTCTTTTCTAATGTGTATTCAGTTATTGTTTCTTACTGATGATGGCCTAACCTCGAAATCGATTTAACATTGTAACTCTTTATTTTTCGTGGAAATAGGCAACGTTTTTTCACTAGGTTCCGTTTTGAAATGGGTTTCTACAACTTCGTCACGAGTGATTTAGTTTGTAACGGTTAGTGGTGCAGTAGGTAGGCAGGCACTTATCTACTTAAGGTAGTTTCATTCGTTTAATTTAATAATTTAAATGGAGTCTGTCACAATCAAATGAATATAGGCGTAAGGTATTTATGCTTACCTACTTTAAAGTTTTTTTTTTTTTTTTTTTTTTTTAATTCTTAAAAACTTTAACGTACCTACCTATCACCTTTTAGGGTTGGTCGAAAGTGATGCCGAGATGTCGGGATCAAGTAGAGCCCATAAGCCATTAGTAATGCCTAAAGATAGGTTTTTTATTTAATTTAAATAATTTTCATTGTGTAGGTGCCAATCTCTACTTGGATATCGATGTAAGGGTGTTAATCGTACCTCCACTTGATTTGTAATTTGTTTATAGACCAGATCTGTGGAGAACGGCTATGTAATACAGAAATAATAAACTTTTGTGTGATAATTTGCAGTGTTTTTTAAATTGAAGTTAAAATAAGATTTATAATTTTAAATACGGAAGAGGAGAAGGAGCAACGGCTCCAGTGCTCCCGTCGAGTCCGAGGGGCGAAAGTTGAGACACCCGAGTGATCCCCTTCACTTCGCAATCTCGAAAATAGATTGTCCCGAGTGATCCCGTAGACGATAAGAGAAAGTGCACTGGAATCGACATGAATCCTTGGGGCATTTACCATCAGTTTGTCGATTACCTCTCTCCGTGCACCATGCCGAACGTGAAATTTGTTAGTGGCGGTAGCCGTCAAGAGGCTGTTGCATTTATTGACGGAATCAGATATAATTATCATAAATTATTAGTTGGGGGTGTAAGAAGGTGGAATTGTAGTGCAATGGGTGGGCAAATCCGATGTAAATCATACGCTAAAACAGATGGATGTGAGGTGATTCTAAAAACCTCACATAACCATGAACCCAAGACCACAATAGAAACTAAGGAATTATGGGCGGCCGTCAAAACAAACGTCGTCGCAAATGAATTTCCTTCCCGCCCATCGAAAGTTTTCCTCTAATCGGGAAATTAGAGGAAAAATATATCGCTATTTACATGTTATTCCAAATAAACTCAGCTGCACAAAACCAATTTTTAGATTGTTGCAATTTTTGGGGTTTTATTAATTTATTAGCTTGTTTCAATGAAATTGAAGTAAATTTTTCTGTTTAATTTTTTATGTGAGTTTTTAAATGTCCTACTTCATGTCCGATCACCTTTTTTTGAGTAGTACTCTGTGTTCGAAAATATTGTGTACTGAACCTAATGCACGTAATAGTTGATTACATTGACAAAACGTATAGTACTGGCGGGCGACGACTCCAGTGCTCCCGTCGAGTCCGAGGGGCGAAAGTTGAGACACCCGAGTGATCCCCTTCACTTCGCAATCTCGAAAATAGATTGTCCCGAGTGATCCCGTAGACCAGGGGTGCTCAAACTTGAACTGCTGGCGATCTACCTCAATATTTTTAGACTACTTACGATCGACTCTGAGAGGCTGCAAGTATGTGTGATGCAGGGTTGTCGTACATACACGATACACCCTAGGTAGGGTGTACCGTAGCATATATAGATATTAGCTTTCCGCACAATTTACATTATTTTAGTCAAGGTTTGGGTTAGGTTTACTTAAGTTCTTCTCTACAATATCAATGAAAAAACTCCTAGTTATTCAAAATTGCGAGTTTATTCGTTGTTACAAAACAAAAGAGTTACATATGGTGTTAAACTCAACTAAGGAGTGACTTTGGATGTTGAAGCGTGGCACTGCATGTCCTCAGCATACTTTTCATAAGATGGTGCGTAACCACTGAGTGCCAATCGCAAGCATGATGACATATGATCGTCAGTTAGTCGATTGCGATATTTTGACTTAATTATCTTCATTTCAGAAAATGCAGACTCGCACAAGTAAGTTGAACCAAACATTGCCGTCAGTTGAAGGGCGATTTGCCTTAGATTCGGATATTTATCTTCAGATATAAAACACCAGAAATTTGTATCAGATGCTGTAGCTTTGAGATGTATATCTGATATAATCTGCACCAACTCATTTTCAACAGAACATGAGTTCATATTAAACTGACTTGCTACTTCAGTAGCTAATTCCTCTATGTTTTTACATGAAAAAGGATAACTCATAAATGATGCTATATTTGCCAATTTACTGCAATCATAAAAACGCATTTCGAATTGTCCCAAAATATTTGATAATTCAGCCTCATACGTATCATAATTCAACTGAGGAATCCTTGCTTTCAAAGACGGAAAATGTTTCAGATCCTTTCTTTTCTGTTGATCTATCATAAGTTGCAATTTACTTTGAATGCGTTTACTGCGCTAATCATCTCAATAATAGTTTTTCCTTTACCTTGAAGCTCCAAGTTAATGGTGTTTAAGTGCATTGTGATGTCAGTCAAAAATGCCAAATCAGCCGTCAAACGCGCCGCCCGAAATGGTCTAGTACAGTCTAGTCTAGAAACAACGCGGCTTTTCTTTGACAAGTACCGCGCGTTCCTTTGATAAAGCCGCCTTTTGCCGCAAGCAGTGTTATTACGTAATAAATTTTTGTAGTTTAGTTACCTACTTATTAAAAAAATTTTTCTTCTCGAGATCTACTCAAAAAGCACTCGCGATCGACTGGTCGATCGCGATCGACCGTTTGAGCACCCCTGCCGTAGACGATAAGAGAAAGTGCACCGGAATCGACATGAATCTTTGGGACATTCAGCCCCGCCTTACACCTGACGGACGCGGGCCCTGCCCGCGCCTTTCAGCGGGCCCGCGTTTTGGGAGAACATGAAGAAATAAGTGTATCGACTTACATCTGAGCGAGAGCGGGGCGATTCCCGCGATGGGGAAAATTTCGCCCGCAGAATGTTGCGGGGAGATCGGTGCCGGTCCGACGGGACGGGCCAGCCGGGAGTGGCCAACACGTAGAAATGAATCTCTAGTCCTACACCTGACGGGGACGCCCGCCGACGGGGACGGGCGTTTTTTCGGTTATTTGTTTGAATTTTGTTGTTTGAAAAATGGAGGTATGCAGAGTGGGAGCGACGGGCCCGCGCAAGTGGCCCGTCAGGTGTAACGCGGACACTGCGACGGTTTTTCCCCGTCCGTTACGACGGTTTTTTCCCGTTCCCGTCAGGTGTAAGCCCCGCCTCACTCTTTTAGCTGCACAAAACCAATTTTTAGAGTGTTGCAATTTTTTGGGGTTTTATTAATTTATTAGCTTGTTTTAATGAAATTGAAGTAAAATTTTCTGTTGAATTTTTTATGTAAGTTTTTAAATGCCCTACTTCATGTCCGATCACCTTTTTTTGAGTAGGTAGTACTCTGTGTTCGAAAATATTGTGTACTGAACCTAATGTACGTGACACGATTATTGCTGAACTTGAAATTCCTCTTGAAATGTCCAACCATCTACTTAGAATGTACGTCTAGCTACAGCCCAAAATTTTCACCCAACTGTTCATGGTGCACGGAATAAAAAATGGATTTTATGCAGCCTTGGCGTTCTGCATGTTGCCTAACAAGCAACAGGAATCTCATGAATTTTGCCTCCGCAGTTTAGCCCACAAATGCGAGGAGCTCGCCGGCCAAGAATTGTGGCCAGTAGCTTGTACCGTTGATTTTGAGGTTGCGATCCACAACGCCATAAAAATGTGTGGCCCCAAGGGGTGGAAATCACTTGTTGTAAATTCCATCTCAGTCAGTCCTGGTAATAATTACTGCAAAATACAGGCCGCATCTCGACGACGACTGATGATCATGTAAGTAATAGTTGATTACATTGACAAAACTTATTGTAGTGGCTACTTTTCGAACATGGGATCACTCAGGCGTGTCGGAGCACTCGCGCTTTTTTTCTAGTGGAGCACTCAGGTGAGGCGGGAGCACTGGCGTGACTTTTCTACGGGAGCACTCAGTTTTTTCAGCCCCTCGTGAGCACTGGGGCGGTCTCCCAGGAGAAGGTTCTTAGTTTCACTTGTATTATAGGAAAACTGAAAAGTGTATAATACTTTGTAGACAGAAGATTTAGCCTTCTTTAAACTGAATTAGGTATATCCTCAGGTAGGACCTACATTCTAGTTATAAAGTTGTATAAAACTAATGTTTACAGATCATTGGCAACATTTTTCACGACCTCCCTTGTGCTGAAAAGTTTGTGAATCTTAAGGAATTCAGTTTCGTGCCCCTTTTCAATTTGCTTGAAAAAGACTACATCGAAGTACAAAAGAAAGCTTTAACACTAATCGAGTGGCTGGGATGCCAGAAGAAGACTGATGAATTGAAAGCACGGTTTATTGATCAAAAGGGAGTGGAGAGAATGTTTGGGGTGTTGATGGTAAGGGAAGACTAATAAATGGATCAACTGTGGCTGGAGGAGCTAACCAATAGCCAGCCACTTTGTTCTAAGTGTTACTCAATTACAGAATAGTAACCACACTAGGTGCAAAGGAAGAAAATTAGTAAAAACCACATAAAATTGGCTAGTTTAAATTTTAAATTATCTCGTTAGGTAGGTACTTGGAATCCCTAAAAGAACAATGTTTTGACCGTTTGATTTGAGTAGGTAGTCCACGAATTCCCCTAAAGCAGCATCCACAGTATATCCCCCCCCCCCCCCCCCCCCACCGCACAACCCGCCGTAGAAAATGAAGCTATAGCAATAACTCCAAAAATTTTAAAATCAAAATTTCAGTAAATTTTCTCAATTGAAATCTGATGAGAGGCATTCTGCTGATCCTAGAATTCGCTTCTTCATATGTCCTTCCAGACGATAACTCTCCTTAGGATTGAGATAAAAATTCCGTTCTTGCGCTAAAAAAAATCAAGCTTGCTAAACGATAGGATGAATTCGTTGGGTAGCAATTTTTGAGAACAATAAATTTAATCACATTTCAAAAAATGTGATTTAAAAAATCTCTAAAAATCGTTAAATTTATATTTTTGTTTAGAAGAATTTTATTCAAAAAAAGTTATCAAAAATGAACTAGGTCATTAAAAAAGTTATGCACAAAATTATGCTGAAAAATTTACTTGAATTTCATTAAAATTTAATCAAAATCGATAAAAAACGCATAGAAGGTGAAAATCCAAAGTTTAATTTGAATAGCAGAATATAATTAAGAATGAGTTTTTTATTGCCATAAAAATGGTAGTTAATTTATTATTTATTTATAATACGGTTTAGTCCAATACAACATTGGGCTGACCATTTACCATTTGAGTTTCATTTTGGGTTAACCATTTCTTTTCACTCAAAGTCCTGAATTTCCAAAACAATTAAACATAATATGCAGTACGATTGGAACTTTTCATTTCGTATTCGTACGTTTACGAGCACGTGTTCATTTGTGAGTTTTATTTGTGATCAAGTAGTTCTAAAATTAATTTAATTGTGCTGTGGGACGACACCCACCACGATTATAAACATAAAAACAAGAGACAGGACGGTTTCCTTTGTCAGCGGTTACGTCCAGTAGCTGTTCAACAGTATCCTGCGATGGCACTAGCACGATTACCAAACGCGATGCCGCACAAATTTGTCACCCGGGTTAGCACGGGTGGTATAGTGTGGGCGTAGGTACCTAGCTTGACGTAGCCGACTAAATTGTTAAGAAATTGCACTAAAAATGGATCGAAATCGGTTTCTGCGTAGTTAGTTATTTTCAAAAGTCCATGTCTATAATCTCTAACATTTTCAAAAATCTTTTATTTTTGAAGTATTTCAGTTTTAAGCTTTAATTATTTCCTAGACAAATGTATAAACTCAACAAAGTCTAAATTTCCAATTAGGATTCTTTAATGAAAATTTACCAACATACCGAATAATAAGTGATGTAGTAAGATTTAGGTAGCTGCGATTCCCAGATATTATCTATAGGTAAGTATTTACCTTGAATCAATGAAAGCCCCCACATCATGTGCATTGAATTATGAGGAAAAGTGGAAATTAATGCTGCTCCTTGTACTACTCATATTTTACAGAGATTTGAATGGAGAGATATTCATGAGCAGGTTCTTGAAGTCCTTCGAATATACTTAGAAGCCGACGAGGATAGGATGAGAACATTAGAACGTGCAGGAGTGGGCAAATTCATAAATTATATAGACTTCATTGAAAATGACAACCTCATAGCCAAGGTCCTTGGAAACATACTTGACATAGCTACAACCGTTTTTGGAAAATTGGTAAAATACTTTAGTTATTATAAGTAGGTTATGATAGTTTTCTCGACCACTTGTATAATAATGAAGTTGAGGGTTAGCGAGGGTTGGTCAATAACTCAAAAACTCTTCTACGCCGACGTTTCGCTATATTTGTATAGCATCTTCAGGGCTTAGTAGTGGAGCAGGAAACATTTTAGGTCCTCATTGCACGTTATACAATCCTTGCTGGACACATTGTACTTGTACACTATTTTCATACATGCTAACTGGAGACTGTGTATAATATGTAATAGAAACTTATGATGAAAAAAATTATTAAAAGAGGATGTACATGCATGTTTTCATACATGCTAACTGGAGACTGTGTATAATGATAGAAATTTATGATGAAAATTATTAAAAGAGGATGTATGAATAGTGTACAAGTACAATGTGCCCAGCAAGGATTGTATAACGTGCAATGAGGACCTAACATTTTTCCTGCTCCACTACTAAGCCCTGAATATGCTAAACAAATATAGCGAAACGTCGGCGTAGAAGAGAATTGAATTATTGACCAACCCTCGCTAACCCTCAAGTTCATTATTATAAGTAGGTACTGTATATAAACTCAACTATTTGCTGTAATTTTAGTCATTAAATCATAACATTTGCTTGAAATTGATTATATGGGAATTTAAATTTCAATTATGGCGCTGATATGAATTGATAATCTGGCTGAAAAATGTCACCCACCCTTTTATTTCAGAGGGCCTGATTGGGGGGGAAAGGGAAGGGAGGCATGAAATACCAGTCATGAAATACCTGTTAAATTGAGGAAACGTTGGGAAAACCTTGCACTCTTCAGCTCCCAGAGTTGATTTGGGAAAAATTGCTGAGATTTTCGTACACCATACCTATAAGTACCTATAGAGTTCCTATAACTACCTATAAATTTTAATAATGACCGTTTCTTTTACGATATTCTGATGATTTCTCTGCCCAAAAAGGGGTTGGGTGAGAATCAATATAGAACTACAGAACAAACAATTATTTTCTGCTCAAAGGAATTGGTGGCACTGGATTTCGTCCCAAAAGTTACTTCGATGTTATCGGATGGTACCGTAGAAATGAAACTCGGAGCATGTAACATCATAAACGAAATGTTGAAAAATGTTGAGACGGTGCGGCTTTTCACCGAACTCGCACCCATACCCGAACTGGTGGAAATAGTGGTGGACCCAGATCACTCGTGGGAACTCATTGGGGCAGCTTTAGGAGTTCTTCACAACCTGACGAAATTCAGCGTAGACATGGCGTTCCTATTAGGAAAACCAGCTTTAAGAGTGAGAGAAAATTTGTTTTTGTTGGATAGTTTTATTAGGAGCTTAAATTTAGAGAAATAAAAATATGATTAAACGAGGAAAATCGAACGGGGAAATTCTCCAAAAAAGTATAAAATAACTAAATACAGGCATTAGGCACACTAGGTACACAATACTGTTACGCTCCAGGAAAATAACTCTCACAGTCGAAGAGGTTTGGTAACCCTGGCCTCATAGCTCTGGTCGTTAGAGTGTCGCAACTCCGAGGAATTTACCGTAAATTTCTCGTAGTTGTGACGACGCGAGTTCGAACTTCTGTCGAGGTATCAAAGATTTTTAGCCCGTTACAGTGGCGCAGCCGAAATAGGACCCGAAATATTAATCAATAATTAATTAAATCCCTCTCGAGCCAAAAGACTGTAAACATCACATTTCCTGTTGTTATGCCTTTCATTTCCCCACTCACTTGAGTCAAAACACACCGTGACAATGACCTCGCTCGACTGCTGACTTGTTCCAGCGAGCATCTGCTGAGCCAGCGGCCTGCAGTTACACTTCGTCATTCGTCCGACCCCAAACCAGCCGAGACGGCTGGTATTTGACTCCGGGGAAATGTTACGCTCCAGGAAAATACCTCTCACAGTCGAATAGGTTTGATAACCCTGGCCTCTTAGCTCTGGTCGTTAGAGTGTCGCAACTGCGGGAAATTATTAATAATTTCTCGTAGTTGTGACGACGCGAGTTCGAACTCCTGTCGAGGTATCAAATATTTTTAGCCCGTTACAATACTATAGGTTTATACACTACTATTACACATTACTTGGGTACACTAGGTACTCCTCCTCAATCCTACTCCAACTTAATTTAAAAACATAAGGACGTCTCATACTACTGACAAACAGCCTAAACACCTAAAAATGGAGACGGCTGATACCTATCATAGGAGGAACTGTATGCAATTTGCTCCCGAGTCTATCTACAGGTGGCGGAAGCATTTTTTTGTTATTATTACAGTTACCCTACTGAAACTAAACCAGCCATCAAATAACTCGAATTCCTAAAACTCCACAGAGAAAAATGAAGAATTGGATATTGACGAACTTGGTGGGAATGCCAATCAAATACAAGAACGTACTCTACGACCTTATGAGCGTCATGATGCAGCACAGTCTCGTGAGAACTTACGCGCTTGAATTCCCCTATGTGTGGGCGTTCCTTCTTGGATTGCGAGTAATTACTTCATTTCTTAATTAGTTAGGTACTTTATTGCATAATCGTTTAAAGACCAGCTATTACATCTAGGAGTATGTTTTTGTGCGTATGGGAAGAAGGGGTAATTTGGAAAGATAAATAGGTAGGTTATTATGGAATTCATATGAAAGGTAATTCACCTTCTACGCGATAAAATTATGTGAGTTAAGTAGTTATTATGGACTAAATCCGATACTTTCCATATTGAAAGATTCACGTTTTTTGCCCTAAGAATGTTAATTTCTACCCTAATAAAGTAATAAGATTTGTTGGGGTCTTAAGGTTCAGTCAGAAAATGTACCACGATATTTCTAGGCCAACGTTTCGGTATATTTGTATACCATCCTCAGGACTTAGATAGGGGGTGGGTTAAACCTCAGTTACATAGGTGGTGGAATGGATTTCACCTATTTCAACTGGGTATTCACTTTCAAACTTATTGCAGACAAAATGCCGAAATGTTATTAAATATGAATGAAATAAATGAAGTGTTGAAATGTAATGAAGGGAAGCACATGTATGTAAATCAATATCAGATAAGTCCTGAGGATGGTATACAAATATATCGAAACGTTGGCCTAGAAATATTGTGGTACATTTTCTGACTGAAACTCAAGACCCCAAGAAATCTTATTTTGAGCAAAGCAGTCGAGAAACCAAACCTTACCTAATAAGTACCTAATGTTGAAAATAAATTGATAAACTGAAAATTATTTCTAACATCACTTATTAGGGTATAAATTGACATTTTTAGGGCAAAAAACGTGATTTTTCGGATGAAAATCGGCGTTTCTCGTCAGAAATTACATATTTCCTACTTTATAAATGAGTTTGACGTGGGTTTTAATATTTTTGACGCTGAATCGAATGGTAACACTTTCAGAGCTCTTCGACAAACAAATAAGCCCCCCTCCCCCCTTCCTGAATTTAATTGTGACTCGTGGCAGTTACCACAATAGGGATTCAATTGAAAGGTTCTTTACTTACACTGAAATTAGTTTGGACATTAACATGGTGACGCCACGTCATCACAGTCGGCAGGTCTTTACATGCACTCGAAAAAACATTTTTGTTAGGAAGACGCAGTAAAATCCTGATTTGAAAAAGCGGCCATGGTATTCAAGCGCAAAGTAATAAGCAACTACCTACCTCGTCAAAGTTGACTGTTCCAACAATCTCAGATGAACTATTGTACCTTACGTGTATCTAATCGTAAGCAGAAAGCTTTCCGACAATAATCCGGACGATCTTTTCAAGACAACGGGCAAAAATTAGGTAGGTTTGCAAACGAATTGGGAGGTGTGCGAGTCATTAATAACCCAGACCTCCCATAAATGACTTTAAAATTCCTTATTTGTTTGTCGAGGAAATCTGAAAGTGTTACCATTCGATTCAGCGAAAGCTGATCACCAAATAGGTAATGAATAAATAATGCTTTGCAGGATATAGATCCGGATTTACACCACGTTCAAACGGTTTCAGCAGAAGCACTATTTCACATCATACCTAAAGAAAAGTACGCCCGGCAATTCATAGTAGCAACGGATGGAATGGACATATTAACCAGAGCTCTCTTTCATGCCAAAGACCACAAACTAATCAATATGCTATGTAATGTAGTCAGGGTGGCAGCCGAAAACGATGAGAATATGCTGATATCTTTACTGAAACACAACGTTCTTCACTGGTAAATATAATTATCTAGTTACCCGTGTGTTGCACGGACCCACATGTACGGGTCTTTTTACCCAAATGTACCTTGTCATTTTTACCCAGCAGTCCTAAAAAGGCTTCAATTCAAATGTCAGTAACCAAGTTCCAACCAAGCGTCCCAATAAAACCAACTCAATATAACCTTAGTTAAGTTAAAACTATTCCCGACTAACATTGCTGACTGGACAAATGGGAGCAGGCCGGATTTCAATCGCGACCACAGCGAACCTGGAGGTAGGTTCGGTACAATATAGATTAGTTGATGTGTATAGTTTGGTGGTCTGGATGCTCGCAACTCACAATTACATAACATCAAGTACCTAGTCAATCCCTTCGTAAAAATTCAGATTAGTTGGACATACCGCCAGGTTCGCTGCGATCGCGATTCGAATCCGGCCTGCCCCCATTGTCTTGTGTGCTCAAAAAGTGGTGGCCAACGAACTCATCCTTTCATTTGGAAAGCTTGAATTTTCTGCGCAATGACGGAATTTTTATCTCAATCCTAAGGAGATTAATCGTCTGGAATGACACATTTATCCATCATATATGTATATATATATATATATATATATCCATCATATATGTATATATATATATATATATATATATATATATAAGTTGGCAATAACCCCCAAATCCCTTCAAAATTGTCATCTTATCCCCTATTATTATGTATTTTTTTCACGCTGAATCGAATGAAACCATTGCCAAGTCGCTAGGTCTGTTAGAAACCGAGACAGTCTGTTTTCCCCAAAAGTTGGCAATAATTCCAAAATTTCTTTAAAATCTATAATCCTATGCATTTTTTTCAAGAAGGATCCAATGAAACCATTGCCAAGTCGCTAGGCCTCAGGAACCGAGATAGGTATTCTATATTTTTGGCCCCAAAGTTGGCAATAATTTTAAAATTCCCTCAAAATTGCCACTTATTCTCTATTCAATGCAGTTTTTTTACGCTGAGATTTGCTATATTCAGGCAAGCTTTGCTTGCTCAGTACCTATCTTTAGTAAACCGCGTATCCCGTATTGCTGAATCATAGTAAATACCATTCTACACGAATAGATCACTAGGTAAACTAATTACTTATTAATTACTAATTAACTAGATAATGATAATTACATAAATTCAAAAGTACCTAGCTAAATTTATGGTATATACTCTGCTGATGTTTTCCTCAAATTTAATTGAGTATAACAAAAAGATATATCAGTTGGTATTTATGAAATAAATGCAAACTTCTCTTCAAAAATTAAATTGTATTTCATTTTTCGATAAAAAAAAAGTTTAATCAAATTGAAAAATCTGCCACTAGTTAAAAAAATAAAAACCCTAAGTAATACAATAAAAACGCTAAAAAAGGAAAGCCAAACATATTTTTATGGGTACCTACTGCTCAGATGTATTTTTGAAAAGGGAAGGATAAACAGATTCAGAGTTTATGTATTAAGTAGTATCTACCTGTCAAGACACTTTAAACAATTTCCCCCCGTTATTAGCTCGTTTTCAGTTCGTAAAGATTTGCATACACTCAAGAGTACAAGATTTATAGACTACACGTCTAGAGACTATGGCGTTAGACACATCCGATTCAGCTTGAAAAATTACTAGGACTAAGACACTTATAGGGAATTCAAGTTTTCATGCAATTTAATAAATGCTTCAAAAAATACTCCACCAACCAGTTGATACAACAATGTCTAGTACACAAACCGTGAACATTTCTGAAACTTGATAATAGGTAGTTTTAGGCGTGATAAGGATTTACCACAGACAGACAGACGCGGAACCAAAATTGATCAGCAAAAAGCAAGTGGAAATTTTGATTTTGGGGGACAAAAACGTTTTCGACTTCAATCAAGATCACAAAGTCTCCCTACCTCCTGTAGTGAGGAAACAAAAAAACTATTAAAAAAAGCTGCCTATAAAAAACTTTTAAAAATATTTTTTAAAGTAGATAATATGGCAGGAACGAAGTCTGGACTCAACGAATCGGTCAGGAGAAAAATGGAGGACCTGGTGCATGTTGTAGGGATCCATTTTCATTAGATCTTTCAAACATCTAAATCGTTGTTATAGGATACCTACATGATAGGTATTGTCTCATCTTTCTCGGTATATTCTCACGAAAGGTTGGTGAAGAAGAGACGAATGTGGACAGAATTTGAGGCAATGGAATGGGCAGCCACAGCTCTCCAAAATCGTTTCCTTCCTGCAAAGTTCGAGTACAGAGGTCGCCTAACTTTCAATGACATTACTCGAAATGGGTTTTACATCAGAAGGGAGTACGACAGACCTGAAAACCTACCAATACCACCTTCGAGAGCAGACGACGACCATAGAACGCCTTATACGATCTACTTGGCTAATTTTGAGCTAGAGAAAGACCGAATGACTCCAGCAAAAGCCAAGGAAATATACAAGGAAGAACTCAAACTGAATTCAAAATTGGATGATAAATGTGCCACAACTTATGGAATGGAATATGGTAAGCTATTTAGGGTGTATCAATAATAAACTGCTGGATTTTGGTCATAAACGGAACCTGATCCTTTGAAGTGAACCCATAAAGGAACCCAATAGATGAGCAATTTCAATTAAGTAGGTAGGTACCTACACGTTTTCAATCTACCATCTTGAAGTGGGGTTTAGTGCTCCTGAAAAACTCATACAGCTTATCATATAATCCATTGCAAAAAGTAGATAGAAGGAAAACGATATGCTGATAGAAGAGAATGTCTTTCTATTCGTCTTTCGTCTAGGCTCATGGAGATCAAATTCACGTAGCACCATTTTGAATATCAATCACGATGTTTCAGTCAAGAAAAAAGTTTATATCTATAATATAGGTACCTGTTCTATATCTAGATATCTATGGAAGTTGAACGAATATATCACCTTATCCTGGGAATGTCACTATTCTGATTTTAGAAGACATTAATGATGAGAGTGTAGCCTATGATTTATCAGAAGATCCGCTCTACATTCAGAAATGTTTGGAAAATAAAGTGGACTTATATGACGACGAAAAGTTAATTGCACTTTTTGAGGAAGTTAAGAAGATTCTTGCAGATGCAGACGAAAAATATGGGTGAGTAACGCGAATACCTACTAACTTAATTTTTAATAGAAAAGATCCAATGACAGCATGGCCAGATGATCGAATTTTCCTAATTGTTAGTGTATTAAATTGTTTTGAAATTTGGGTAGTTTGTGGGCTCAGAAACTCTGAACTGTGCATAAATTTTTTGGGGAAAAAATCGTTATTAATAATATCCTGCGATAGAACAGATGTTTGGATTTTTTAAATTGTTGCTGTTTTTATCGGGTTTTCAGAACATGTAAATGAAGTTGAAGATGTTTTTCTGCAAAATTTGGAGCAAACACATGTGAACGTTCTAGTATATAGTGGACAAACGTTTTTGAGTTACTAAATATATATTTAGGAAATTGAGCTCTCACTCTGTAGAGTACTCCACTTGGCACAGTGTCTCCAAGAAAATCCTCCCAAAACTGGGAGAGCCGCACCGTCCTCGCCATCGAACGATCTTATTGTTTGCTGGACCTCACGTAAGCAGAGAGAAACCGCCTTTATAATCGTGAACTGAATGGTCACTCTTACCCATCCGAAAATGTGAGCTTAAGACCGACACCACTTTTCCTACAGAACTTGAGCTGTTTCAACGCCCCAGCAGTCACGGTACGTGGCAGCGACCAGCCGCTCTCCACTCCTTCAGTGTATTTAGATGAAACCGATTTCCCTGACGCGGCGGCGGCTGGCCCCCGCGGCTACATGGTCTTGAAAACCGCTACATGACAGCCACCGCGGCTGCGGCCGGACTGGTCGAGGGAGCAGTCCAGCCGCGCGCCTACGCGGCTAGGGTATGCAGACCCGCAATGTTCTCTCCCCTCATAATTATACATCCCTCTGAAAAGAGCGACTTGTTTGTGCATTCAGAAATGTATGTACCAACCAATTGTTACTCATAATGAAAAATACTCTGCCAAACTAATTGTATTTCATTCATTATTAAAGAGATAAAAAAACTAGCACATAGCTTCCTCATCCCTGACGTTCGCGCATGCGCATGGGCTTGAAATAGCTACATTATATGGCACCATCTAGGATTTACCCCGCATCCCTGAAAACCGATCGAATATCGAAATCCGACCAAAACTTTAGAATTTGAGGCTGTTATGACAATTATTACCTCAAAGTTAGGGCGACTTTTTCTTCAGCAGAAATAGGTACTGGGACTTGTGCTGTACCATATTTTATGAGGTCTTTTCTCACCAACGAAACGATGTGGTGAAAAATTTTTTTAAATACATTTTTATTTGTTATAAAGACGATACATATAGTGAAATGTGGTGAAAAATTTTTTTAAATACCTACATTTTTATTTGGGCTAAAGGTGTATATTACTTGAAAAATGACAATGATACGACCCCCTATAAGAAAACTTGTGCTGGGGGTCGGAGTGCTGACTCATCCTAATTATAATTAAATTTATCATATCAACATACGTAATGTATCTTACAAAAAAAAATATATATATATATACCTATATATGTATATATATTCAAAAAATATAAAATAAAATAACCATCAAAATTTACCGGGATATCGACGAAAAACAGAAATACATTGAAAATCTACCACGGAAACGAAATTGTACTTCAATGAAATCGGTCGAATACATGATTCGAAATTCCAAAAGGCATACTTAAAGGGTTGAAATGAAATACTTTGTCAATTTATTTTTAAAAACAAGTAGCGAAACCTGTTTCCCCTTCAAGGAGGATGGGAGAGAATTAAAACGAGAGACCCCCAAAATGAATACAACCTCTGTCCCATAGCAGTGTTCATTCTCGGCGTAAGCAGGGTGATCTCATCAGCTGCCCTCGACTAATACGGAGTTTTTTCTGCAATTTTTCTTAAATCTAGCACTGCGAACTCCTTGAAAATTGACAAAGTCGGGAATCTGATCGGTTTTTTAAGCAAAATTTTAATTAGGCTTTTCTGAGTGATTGCTAGGGGATTTAATTTTGATTCAGATGTTAAAACCCATGCCACTACACCTTAAATCAACAAGGAATGAACCATTGCTTTGTAAAATAACTTTTTTAGCTTCATGCTCATAAAATGTTTGAAGTTCAGCCGAAAGAAAGATCTGAAACGTTGTTCATCATTTATCAGGTGGCAGTCGATGAGAATGTTGAAAAAGCACTCTTCTGTTCGAGTTGAAAACAGGTTGCGTGAGGCTCCCAGTTCATCAACAATAATTCCTCCTCTTCGTCATCCTCTGCCAATAAAAGGGAAACAACAATATTCTCGCTCGACATGATCGAAATCGAAACAACAGCCAAGGTGTGCGGCCGCTGGCCGCCGCCGCGGCCGCGCCTCTCTGAGAAAACTCTCTTTCACAGCGCGGCGCGGCCGGCGGCTGAGTATCTACATGACAAAATCGCACGCCGCAGCCGCGTCAGGGAAATTCCACCTTAAGGCTGTCCGTCCAATGCACGCGATTTCGCGCGAAGAGGCGAAATGGCGCGAACGGTTCGCCTCCCTTTCAAACACACTGTTTTAACTGAGAGCCCGTCCACTGCAAGACGCGAAAAGGGGCGAACGCGAAGAGAATCAAACCAGTTTGTTTTTCAACGCGCCAACAAGCGAAATGGATGTTGACAGTGTGTTTGAAGGGAGGGGAACCGTTCGTGCGAATTCGCCTCTTCACGCGAAATCACGTCTACTGGACGGACAGCCTAACGCAGTGCCAAGGTTGTGGCACCACTGGAAAGCAACTACTCGTCTGCTGGCTTCTATTTGCAGTTGGGTACTGCTATAACGTTCACTGCCACCGTGACACAGAAAAGATGCTCATTTGCAGTGGGCCTAAGATGATCAGGAAATAATGCCTCAGGCTTCCTCAGCTGATTACCCTCAACTCTGATTAAGGATGGATCGTAGTGTAACGGGCTAAAAATATTTGATACCTCGACAGGAGTTCGAACTCGCGTCGTCACAACTACGAGAAATTATTATTGATTTCCCGAAGTTGCAACACTCTAACGATCAGAGCCATGAGGCCAGGGTGACCAAACCTCTTCGACTTTGACAGTTATTTTCCTGGAGAACATTTCCCCGGAGTCAAATACCAGCCGTCTCGGCTGGTTTGGGGTCGGACGAATGACGAAGTGTAACTGCAGGTCACTGGCTCAGCAGATGCTCGCTGGAACAAGTCATTGTCACGGTGTGTTTTGACTCAAGTGAGCAAGGAAGTGAAAGGCATAACAACACGAAATGTGATGTTTACAGTCTTTTGGCTCGAGAGGGAGTCAATTAATTATTGTTTCGTATGATTTTGGGTCCTATTTCAACTGCGCTACTGTAACGGGCTAAAAATATTTGATACCTCGACAGGAGTTCGAACTCGCGTAGTCACAACTACAAGAAATTATTTTCCCGGAGTTGCAACGCTCTAACGATCAGAGCTATGAGGCTAGAGTCAAACTCCTGTCGAGGTATCAAATATTTTTAGCCCGTTACAGTAGTGCAGTCGAAATAGGACCCAAAATCATACGAAACAATAATTAATTAAATCCCTCTCGAGCCAAAAGACTGTAAACATCACATTTCCTGTTGTTATGCCTTTCACTTCCTCTCTCACTTGAGTGAAAACACACCGTGACAATGACCTCGCTCGACTGCTAACTTGTTCCAGCGAGCATCTGCTGAGCCAGCGGCCTGCAGTTACACTTCGCCATTCGTCCAACCCCAAACCAGCCGAGAAACCAACCAACCAACCAAACTCAAAGGAAACCATGGGCCATGCGAAAGATCGGTTCTCCCTCCTCAACGATCCCCCATTTCCCGAAGAGTAGGAGGTGATTGGATGTACTCAGCGGACGTCCCATCGGTTGCCACAATTCGCTGTGGCACTGAGTCCACCGATGTGCCTGCACCCATCTCCGGTACAGGGACGCTGAAATCCTTTGGGGATTGTGAGATTATTAGCAGGGGAGTGCGTATGCCTGGTAGAGTGGTTGGCGAAACTCACATCACTGGCCACCTGGTTACACACCACCAACCCCTCATCGTGGATCTAATATCTCTCAACACCTCCCTTACCACTACCACTGAAAGATCATTCTTATTCCGGTTGTAAAACTGTTAATAGAGATCCATATTTTCACCAGTCAAACTTGTAGTTTTGTGAACCCTGTTCCCAACTTTGATGTTTGGTGTATGCTGTTAATTCTACAGCAAGCATATCACACTACAGTAGCAACGAAACATATGAAGCTGCAATTGTGAAAATACTTCATTAGCGGCCAAAACAAAATTCGCTTTGTTCAACAGTTGTGAAAGTAAAACGGCCAAGCGGGTTTTTGTGACCTGACGATTTTCGAGTCTTGTGCCAAATCAAAAGGCTAAACAAAATTTTGAAAACTATAAAAAATATTTTAATTTCTGCGTCTGTATAACAGTTTATAAATTAATATTTTCTAAATACTTCCTAACTAATTCATATGATCTATGCAATCGTGTTATAAATACGAGGAAGCTACATGCAACACCCAACTTGAGGAAAACATTTGTTCTTCAAAAGTGTTCACAAGGTTGTTAGGTACCACAAAACCTTGGTTGACCCCAAACTAAATGGGAATGTAGCTTACGAAGATGTTCTCAACAAGATCAAGATCTTGGAACATTTTTGTGAGTGGGTGTCTATCGAATTTGAATTGAAAAAGGGGATTTCGCAAATATTACGGGATTTAAAATTACTAGGTACCTATGTTCCACCAAACGCCAATGAATCCTGTAACAAAATGCCTATCGCACAATAGTACCTAATCAATTACCCTTACAGACCACGAGACTACTCGATGCCATTTGACCATTCTTGGGTGCTATCGAGGGTGGAAGCCTTGGTTGATGTAGTGACAAAAGCAATGAGTGGGTCCGAAACGGTTGAGCCCTGTCACCAGCACTCCATCAATTTGTACATAGAAGAACTGAAAGTATGTATATAATGATAGTTTACAAATTCCTACTTACTTATTTTAAAAAAAGTCCCAGTTGGGCAGCTTTATGAGAAAATTATTTTTTTTACACACATACAGATTTTTGATTAGTTTATTTATGAAATGTTAGTAAATTTAGTCTGACAATTAAAATTCAAGGTGCATAAACATTTTTAATTACGTTTTAATTATGTATCTACCAACTCGGCACCTTGGTCGTATTTTTCATCATCTTTCATTCATATTATGACTGTTGACTCTGTTGTGGAGTATCATGTTTAGGAAAGGTACGAGGCGTTGGCATTTATGATTCAAAAAACACTAACATTGCACAATTCCAAACTCACTGGATTTTAATTTCGTCGACCAGCGTTGGCATTTATGATTCAAAAAACACTAACATTGCACAATTCCAAACTCACTGGATTTTAATTTCGTCGACCAGCATCGGGCTCCTCTTGAAAAACAGAGAGACTTAGTTAATTCTTACCAGTTTCTCACACTGCCTCGAACCACACTTGCTATCATTATGATCAATATTTTGTCTCCTGGTCAGCAGACTCACTTCGTTGCAATATGGGCAAAAATGTAGAACACAACCTGCTGTATCAGAGTGGGTTAGATTGTTTCTGGGGCCATTCTGGCCCAATACAATCTTGGCAGGACTTGATAATTGCGGCAGTAGTGGATTCCCCTCACTCTTTCTTGATGATACAGCAGGCCCTCCTGTCCCCTCTGGCGTTAGCCACACTCATTGAGTGTGCCCGGGATGGACCACGTGGAGGTGCCAGGTTTTAATGGGATGCAGTACATGTTAGGGACAGGAGTTCATGACACCTAGGTACTGGCTCACCTCTTCTTATAACTTGGGGTCTTCCCATCATCGGTAGTCATGTTTCGTCTGGTCCATCTCACGTTGAGAATGTCTGAGGCAGGGCGAACCAACACAGAACCAACTAACCTAGCTTCTCACTGAACTATTCTGTTCCAAACAGTAAGTTGGCATCGGCATTACTCATTGCAGAGCCAGAACCCTGACCTGTAATAGGTAAGTTGGGTGCTGCACTTAAGGGTGGGAAGGTAGTGCCTACCTTCCTGATTAACTATTCAGTTCCTCAAACTGCACCCGCTCGTTAGTTAGCTAAGGCAACGTAATAACCACCCTTCTTATCGTTCAATGCGTGGGTGACAACATTAAGGCATGACAGCCATTACATTTGTGGGGAAGTTCGTGGGCTGAGTATAATGACGTAGAGTGAAAGTGGGTTCACATCTATCTGGAATTGCGGAAATGCGGCAATCCGTAAATGCCGCTCGGCCTTCTCATTAGCTAGTGCCAGTCGGAAGAGTGGGGTGCTTGCCGGACAAGCACTCTTGAGACGTACTGTCCACATCTGAAAAATTAGATATTTTACTGGACTGCTGCAAGTTCCGAGTGCGAGTCCGTATTTTTCCGATCCTCGAATTTTGATTTCATTTATAGAAAATATATTTCTGTAGCGCTTGAATATAAGAAGAACAATAATAAATAAAACACTCAAATTTAACACAGTTTTATGCAGATGAGTTGGGTTAACAGTAGTCTGATCTCTCTTTAATATCTATTGAGAAATGTCAAAAACTCAAATCTGCTCAATCATCAAATTTCAATTATCTCGTAATTGATAAGTTTCTCGACTAAATTCGACGGATTGATCTCATTTGCAAATAAACGTCTAGTCATCTTCTGTTTTTACCAACTTCATTTTGGTTTTTCAAGCAAAGGTTCCTACCTAGTTCACATGTACCTACTTTTTTTAGAATACCTATGGGCAGTTCGCCATGGTTAGGTAATTGGGTGGTTGGGGTGGACTGGGAGGACGTACAAGCAGTTGCCTCCTGGAAAGTCCTGGATACTGGCTACTTGCGTGGAAGTTTTTAGTTTCTAACTAATGTTAGAAGGCCAATATAATAACTGTCCGATTCCCTTGGTTCTACCAAATAGCATGCTAAGAACTGCTTTAGATTTCGATCTTTGTTTAGAGGGAGACTTTGGATATTCGGGGAGAGGGGGAAAATGGGGGTTTGTAACAGAGTTACCTCCTGAGAGGTCCATCAAGCTCCCGTCAGAGCACCAGAGATAGCGCCGTCGGCGTTCCGTTGATGAAACGATGGGCGCCGCGGTCCCTCCTCGATCTTATTGACAGCTGAGTTTGGCGTTGGATGGGATCCCAGGCGACTGGGAAACTAACCTTCCCCGAACATGGCTCATTAAAAGCTATTAGAAGGGGTGGTATCTCTCTGACGGGATGCCTGTTACTCTCCTCTACCTGATTTATGAGGATTTAGGCCCCCATTGCACCTCTGGGGGGGGGGGGGGGGGCACCTAAATTCCTTATAGGTTCCAGGGGGGAGGGGGATGGGGGTTCGAGTGCCGTGCCATTCCAGAGCCACGCTACGCTCCTGTTCAGTGGATAAGACGTTACATTTTTCTATGAAAAATAAATTACCGAAACTACAACAAAACACGACCTTCTCACAAGCTAACAAAAAAATCAATATTCATTGTTTCATTAGCTTTGATACTTGTTGAACTGCCAAGAGGGAACCTGTACTTGAGGTCTCAGAAATTCACTTTTTCACACTTCACTTTCAGTTTTTCAACCGAAATTATTAACTGCAAAACTGATTTTCTGAGTCATATTTGAGGAACCCTTCTTAATATACGTGTTTTGTAGAGGTTATAAAGGAAAAAGTGCTAAATTAATCAATTGTTTCATGATTATTTAATATGATTCTATCCAGCCCAGACAAATTCTTCATATTTTAATAAAACTATAAAATAATTACACACATTACGAACTTAATTCAAGTTCATAAATATTGAAATCTACTTTCAGACTGATGGAAAGACGGGGGTTTTACCTTTGGGAAAACTTGAAATGGGTGGAAGCTTGGAAAAAGCACTTCTCTTCAAAATCCTGGCAGACAAAGTTGGATTGCCATGCTCTTTATGGCGAGGTGCACATGGCAACGGATGGAATGAAATTCCTTTATTGAACCTAGGTAAGTTAAAATGTATGATTTCTTAGGACTAAAATTCTAATTAGTTACCTATCTTTTGCACTTGCATAAACGTAAAGATCTGAAAGTGTTCAAAACTGTTGCATTTGGTTTCTACGTTTATACATGCTCGGACCAAACTGATACTACAAAGGGAATGCATTTTACCGGATGTCATCAGAGTTGGCTATCAATACGAATGCTCAATATCCCTGATCACATCACAGATTGTAATTATTTTACACTTTTAATCAAATCCGAAGGAAAAGTCTGGGAAAAATGGTTTAATATTAAATAACCCGCAAAACAAAAAGTAGTTATATCCGAGCTACCATGGACTTGGTACCAAATCGTTGGTTTTCTTCATTTACTCCGTCTTAGTTGGAGCCAAGTTCACTTTTTGTTTTGATGTAAAGGAATGTGTGATTACTTGTCACACCGTTGAAGTACGCTATTTTCATTTAAAATTTAGAAAAAAAATAGGGAAAGAAATTAAGTTTTACAGTGAATTTACTTTTATTTTAGGTAAGACGACTTCGAATGAATATGAAAAAAATTAGCTAGAGCTCACTCATCTCATAATAATAAGCCTTTATTCTGTGTTGCCATGATTATAGTCTACCACACCCAGAAGGGCCCCATTCCAAATTTCAGCACCTCGTTAAATATGAACGAAATTAGCTACTGTAGTCCAGGAAATAAAGACATTGAGGTAGAAAAAAATAGAACCCAAACCAAAATTGGTACAGACGTAGGTGGAGGTCCCCTGATTGACATACTAAAAGTCCTGGGGGGTGGGGGTGCCGCTCGAGGGGGGGGGGGTCATTAAAGGTCCCATTTTGGGGTTTTTCGCGAATATCTCGGAAACGGTGCATTTTTCGATGAACCATGTCCTATAGTAAATGAAAGCTGATAAAATTTTCCACAACTTTGATTATATACGTTTTATCGAAATTCCGAACCGTTACGGAGATATATGCATCCGAAAATGGACGAATTTTGAAAATTAGGTTTTTAGCTCACGTTTTTCGGATAACTTTGTTGATTTGCGTCCAAACCGTTTATCTGAGAAAAAAGTCCTCTTAGAGAAAGTTGTAGAGCATCAAATTTCCTTGAAGAATATGTGGCTGAATGCCAATTTATCATTCACCAATCAAAAGTTACGCCAGTTTCAAAATTTTGCCCATTTTTACCAGGCCACTTTTCTGTGTCCTCCAACTTGAATCGTCCTTCTTTCTGTCATCTGTCGTCATACATACGTCCACACGACCCCAGAATTACATACCACCACATGGGGGGGGGGGGGGGGATGAGACGACGATGTAAAAAAGGGATGCGTGTAATTAATTATGAAGTAATTAAATAATACATGATTACATGATTAGATGATACATGATTAGAACATTTCGTATTCTTCGTCACTCTCCTCGTCGTGCAGTTCCGTGGGGGCGGCGTTTGAACATGTTCCGTGACGCCCGATGCAGGCGACGGAGCAGGCAATGCCTGTTTATTGAAGTTTAAGTTGGCCACTACATCAACTTGTGTTATGTTGTTAGGTTCCACATGTTCATATGTTCAATATTGAATAAAGTTCATTCTGTGTGTGTTCAAGAAAATGTAAAAAGTGTATTCTTCAAAAAAAAAAAATAATAATAATAATATTAAGTACTAAAACACAGATCAACTGTAACACTAGGTACATTTACAAAATTCCACTGTTAGCACTTCATCTGCTTCAACTGGTTATGGGCCCAGCACTAATTTGTAGACAATCAACATGTCTCATGGGGATCTACGAGTGTTGCAGTTGCAGGACTGGGAGCAATGCCGAACATTAAAAAATTGGTTGGTTCAGAAAATTATTCCAACTGGAAGTTCGGAATGGAAATGTTTCTGATCGCCGAGGATCTGAGGGCAGTTGTTGCAGGGACAGAGGTTGATCCAAGAAAGGATGCCAAAGCTCGATCAAAAATTTGTTTAATGGTCGATGAGTCTCTGTATCCTATGGTTCGTAGTCAAAAGTCGGCAAAAGATGTCTGGGCTAAGCTTGTGTCAAATTATGAAAGTAAAGGATTATGCAGACGTTTGAGTTTGCTGAAACAACTGTTTTCACTCGAGTTGACACAGTTTTCAACTGTTAAAGAATACCTTAATCGAATCCTTAGCATATCTCAGCAATTAGAGTCAATCAATGCAGGGCTTGAAGACGAGTTCATCGGTGTTGTCATGCTGAAGGGGTTGGGTGAAAGCTACCAGCCCGTGATAATGGCTCTGGAGAGCTCAGGGGCAAAAATCACAAGTGATTCAGTACGTACCCTATTGAGTCAACAAGCCAAGCCCAATAATGAAAATGATAAAGCTCTAACATTGAAGAAAGAGTCAAAGAAAAAGCATTTTATTCCCAAGTGTTTTGCTTGTGACAAGAAAGGACATTTCGCTTCACAATGTAAAGCCAAGAAGAAAAATGCAAGTGAGCAAGGAACTTCAATGGCCTTAGCTATAGGGAGACTGGATAACGATGAGTGGATCATCGATTCAGGAGCTACTTCACATTTTACCATGAGAGACGATTGGCTTAAGAATAGACGACATTCACTGATGATTTTTCTAGGAAAACTTTTGTGTACATGATTAAAAACAAGAGCGAGGTAAAGAATGTGTTTCAAGAGTTCAAACAAACAAGAAGATAAAAGTTCTAAGGACCGACAATGGCTCTGACGATGCATTGACAGACTTTCTAAAGCAACATGGAATAAGGCATCAAACAACAGTACCTTATACTCCAGAACAGCTAGGAGTCGCAGAGAGAGTTAATACAACTCTAGTAGAGAAGGTGCATGCTGCAAGAAGCAGGACTCAGTGAAAGATACTGGGCAGAAGCATTAAGCACTGCAAACTATTTAAAGAATAGGTCTCCAACATCTGCACTGAAGAAGAAAACTCCTGAAGAAGTCTGGACAGGAAGAAAATTTGCGTTATTTCATCTTCGTGTGTTTGGCTGCCGAGCTTTTGTTCATGTTATAAAGCAGAAAAGAAAGAAATGGGACCCTAAAAGCAAAGAATACATATTCGTGGGATACTGTGAAGACACGAAAGGGTATCGATTAAGTGATCCCACTAATCCCACAATCGTAACGAAAGCGAGGGATGTGATATTCTTTGAGGCCGAAACGTTACAAACAAAAACCGACGAAAATCTTCATAATTCAACCACTGAAACAATAAACACTGAAAACGTAGGTAGTGATCATAACAAATCAAGAACGATCTGAGCAACCGATAGAACATCCCATTATAATTGAAACAGGGATCGGAGCTTCTCTTGATCTTCCATCAGAACACGTTCCAGAAGAAAATGAAGAATCGGAACAAGAAGAATGGTTTGAAACTGAAATAAATCACGCTGAACCACTACCAGAACTCGCCAATCAAAATTCAAGCACAGTGGCATTAAGGAAGTCAAGCCGGATTGTGAAACCAAAGCAGTGGCACTGTTGTATAGCTACAGCAGGGGATGAACTTGACAAACCAGCAAGTTATAAAGACGTGCTTGAAAGTGAAGAAAAAGAAAAGTGGTTAGAAACGATGAAACGAGAATATGATGCACTAATAAAATTGAAAGCTTGGGAGTTTGTTGATCGTCCAAGCAACGGGCAGGTTGTCAAGAACCGTTGGGTATTTAGGAAGAAAGTTGGAGTGGATGATAAAATTTCGAAGTTTGAATCAAGACCTGTTGCTAAAGATTTTACGCAACAATACACGGTGTACGTGTATAATTGCGGTGTAGTCAATGAAACATTCTCAAGACCTATGTTGAAGTTCGAGAAGTTTCGGAGCCTGCAGACATGTTGAGTGTGGTGCCCACTTAAGGGGGAGTATTGAAGTTTAAGTTGGCCACTACATCAACTTGTGTTATGTTGTTAGGTTCCACATGTTCATATGTTCAATATTGAATAAAGTTCATTCTGTGTGTGTTCAAGAAAATGTAAAAAGTGTATTCTTAAAAAAAAATAATAATATTAAGTACTAAAACACAGATCAACTGTAACACTAGGTACATTTATAAAATTCCACTGTTAGTACTTCATCTGCTTCAACTCCCCCTCCGTTCCCTCGGCCATCCGGTCTTTCCTGAGCTCACCACCCAACAAATTTGAATGCAAAAGACCACTTCGTACGATCATTGGTAAGGGGTGAAAGAAGTTGAACTCGTGCTTACCATGGAATAACACTTTTTTACATCGTCGTCTCACCCCCCCCCCCCTCCCCCATGTGGTGGTATGTAATTCTGGGGTCGTGTGGGCGTATGTATGACCACAGATGACAGAAAGAAGGACGATTAAAGCTGGAGGACACAGAAAAGTGGCCTGACAACATTTGAGTAAAAATGACAAAAATGGGCAAAATTTTGAAACTGGCGTAACTTTTGATTGGTGAATGATAAATTGGCATTCAGCCACATATTCTTCAGGGAAATTTGATGCTCTACAACTTTCTCTAAGAGGACTTTTTTCTCAGATAAACGGTTTGGACGCAAATCAACAAAGTTATCCGAAAAACGTGAGCTAAAAACCTAATTTTCAAAATTCGTCCATTTTCGGATGCATATATCTCCGTATCTCGATAAAACGTATATGATCAAACTTGTAGAGAATGTTATCAGCTTTCATTTACTATAGGACATGGTTCATCGAAAAATGCACTGTTTCCGAGATATTCGCGAAAAACCACAAAATGGGACCTTTAATGACCCCCCCCCCCCCCCTCGAGCGGCACCCCCACCCCCCAGGACTTTTAGTATGTCAATCAGGGGACCTCCACCTACGTCTGTACCAATTTTGGTTTGGGTTCTATTTTTTTCTATCTCAGGGCCCTTTTTTGTCTTCATTACCTGGACTACTGTCTCACTCAGCTGATTAGAGTATTTTCCTCTAGAGATGCAATTATCCTCTACCATTCCCAGAGTTAACCTGTTCCAAAGTTCAGTATCTTACTGTTCTTCTTCTTTGTTCTTGAATAGGAGCATAATAAGCTGCAGAGCCCACTCAGATGATCAGATGTTTTTGTTGTGTATTATTGTGCTGGGTGGTCAAACTCATTTAATTAAAACATCCAAGCAACAACTATGGAAGAGACATATCGACCAACTCTGTCAAAATCGTCCAATCTAAACCATAAGAAACCTCAAGAATCCACACCAACCACTGGAAAACTAGCTTCCCCACCATTCCAGCGTTTCACATCACCAGCAGAAAATATGGCTCCACCCCTTTATCCTCAGTTTCTTATGAACCAAATGAGGACACTCCAATTAGATCAAACCGAGCTTCAACGTTTAGGTTTTAGCATCGATATGCTTTAGCCGGGACCTAACTGCCGAAAATCGTTATATGAGACTGGAACGAAAGTAGCGCGATACCGATAAACATCCATAGCTAGGGAGTGATGTCAGCTAGCGACCTGGTTTAATACTGTAATACTGTCTGTACCTGGTATCATAATAATAAGACGAGAAAATTCAATAATGCAAATGCTTGACGTTCTACACTAAAGCATATTCATGTTTTGTAATTTTAGCCGAAGGCTCCAAGTAGAACTCAAGCGAGGCGCGCCGAGTTTTTTCCTTTTTTTCCTCTATGAGATATAGAGTTGGTTAAATTCATTTTAAGGGGAGATATGTTATGGATTATAAGAACTCACTACAGTGATGAGTGTATAAGAAGAAGTTCTTTTGCATAACATTTTTGTTATAGTAACAATGTTCGTTCAGTTCGATTAAAACCTCGTTTCAATTTCCTTCTATTCTTTTTAACTCAAATTTTGAGTTGCTACCTACCCGACTCATACAAGTCAACTTGTAAGTTATGTACCTATATAAACATTAGAATCATGAGGATTTTATAATTCTACACATTTTACAAGATAGAAGATAATTAATGTACTTGATACATTTTCAGGTGCTGAATTCCCCTTGAGAAATAAAGAAGAAACTAAAGGTACCATAACTTACAGTGTTCTAGTTTAGTTACAAGATAGGTACCTACTTATGTAGGGTAACTCGTGGTTTGAAATACCTAATTACTTCAAATCTCATGCAGAAATGTAGGTAGATGCTTCCTACTATCCTGAAACCAGTCAACTAGCGAACACTTTTTGAACCAAACCAAAAACACATGAATGAAACACGTGAAAATCATAATAAACCGATAAACAACTGACATCTACAAAAAATTCCAGTCGTGCAGCATTACCTAATTCTTAAAAATATTTTCCTTTTGAAATGTTAAAGCTGTTGAAAAAACGTTGTTGTAAAAGAGTAGGTAGGTTTCCAGCATCACCACATCTTCATCTTAGTAAAGACGAATTACAACTTTCAGTGCCATTTGCATCAATTATATCTAGGGGCACTAGAGGGTGTTTTAACAAATTGTAGTGCCTTCTGCCACACGCCAAGCAGGTGGTTTCAAAGGTATTTTAAAATATAGTGGGATGGGTGCCAGCAAGGAGGTCGTACTTACCAACATTCCGCCCAGCCTGTTGGCAGCACTGTCCCTGGCCATCATCACTAGTTTTTCTGCTGGCGTCACGATCAGATCTGTGCTGATTTTTTAGTGTGAAGATTTCGTCTGTTTTTCAACACAATTCAGTGCCTTTTCGTGTCGAAAATTCCCGTGTTTGTGTCGTTCAGTGATATTTCATCAAGTTTCATTGGTTTTCGTGCGAGATTATGTTTCATACCCAGGGAGACGCATCCCCCAGTAACTTGGTTCCTATAGTCCGAGATGGGTAAATTCGAGGACAATTCCCGGGAAAAAGTACTTTTCCTCACACCTGTCTGGACAGGGTTTTGCCCAAATGGGGATTCGGGGCAGATGGCGTCACACTGGCATTTTGCTCAGGCCAAACGAGCCGGATTTATTTCCCTGTAAATGACCTTTAGGGATAGTATTTTTCGTGTCCCCTGAGTCTGAGGAGGATGGGACTGAGTTTTTTGACCTCTTGATCCACAAATTTCGACTGGGAACTTTGGAGGTATTTACCCCAGGACACTGACAAGGCTACTGGCCTTATCAGGCGAATCCCGCAGTTTTGTGGGTTTTTGACCCCACTGGAGGTGACCCAGATGAGAATTTGGACCCAGCATTGGGCCCCTGGATTCTACCATCACCACCTCCGGTTCTTAACTCCAAGGTTGGTGGCCCGTTTGGAACACTATTAGCTACATGGCCTGGAATTAACAACGTTTAAGTCGCTCCAGGTTGAATATCCAGCCCACCAAATTTACAGGCCTTGATTCTCCCATTGTTAAACCCGGAGATAGTTCCCTCGTTTTTTTTTTTTTTTTTTTTTCACACAGCTATATTCTTGTCCTTAGCAGTAAGTATCCCATCACCATTTCATAACTAAATTATTCCGCTCACCATTCTTTTCTGCAAGTGTACAACTATTATGATTGTATTTTTTATATGTTATGAACATGTTACATTATTCAAATAATGAATTTTTTATACTGCCAATCTATGGTCAATCCCTGATTTAACAATGATTATCATTGGCTGTGTACCCCCATAGGTTGAGTATGGCCGGGATCCTTTTCAAATCCACCCTGGCCCTATCACCAGGAGACAGGGAGGAAGGGTGGTTGTGGGGATGGGTGCAGTACGACAGAGAGGGGCAGGTAATGGGGGTCCAGTGAACATGGGCCAGGACCGGCACTTCCCCCTCCCATCTCCATTGGGGGTGTCAGAGAAAGTGCGATGAGTGTTTTCTTGTCTCTCTGTCAGGGAGTCGAACACTCCAGGTTAGGCTTCAGCAGTCTATGATTTCTTTGTAGCATCTTCCCTTTGAACATCTACAATTGCTAGAACACCCTCAAGTGCCCCTCGATATAATTGATGAATAAACAAACTTCCTATTGAAGTTCATTCATCATTATGTCAGGGGCACTAGAGTGCGTTTTACGCCCACCCATTACCCTGCCCTTTATCATAACATGCTAGGAGAATCTTTTAACTAGTGAAGATGGTCGGGGACAGTGCTGCTAACACGCTGGGTGGAACGGCCATTGGTACGACCTCCCGTGTCCAGTGCGTGGCAGAGGCCACTACAATTGTTAAAACACCTCCTATTGCCCCTGACATAATTATGAATGAACTTCACTCGGAAATTCGTTTGTTTGTCAATTTTACGTAAATGAAGTGACTTTCTGGACCAGCTGTATCAATCTGATACAAAATCAGTCCACAGCTAGAGGCCAATGTGTCAAAATGCATTGATGGTCGGCGTGAACCTTTCTGACTGACATGGTATAAAAAACGTTTTTTCTTTTCCTCCAGTGAAATCCGAAGACAAACCAGAAATGCCGACACGTTTGATTTATCCTACCCACGTGGTTGACCTGATTGAAAAAGCCGGAAGGCTGTTGGAAGTTGGAAGTCCTGAGGCTCAACACTACACTGGAAGACCCATCCAGTCTGTTTTACACAAAGTTCCGGAGTCGAACCCACCCCCTATTGATACTTGCCTCATCAAACATGGAGCAGACGAAGAATGAATGTAATTTCCCAATCTAAGAGACCACGTCTTCAGTAATGCACATTGACTAGATTAGTAACATTATAACTTTATTGATTTGGCCGTTATTGTTTGACAAACATAAATCAAAGTTGGAGATTCCAAAGATATGCGAGAGCTGAGGTAGGAACATAGTAAAAGCACTAGCTGTCAACTCTTTGGGCCTAGAACAGAAACAAGGGTTAACAACTTTTTAGTTCCCCGCACCTCAAAAGAATAGAGGACCTAACTTTTTAGCAAACACTGTGTATTATATGCAGGGTGTCTAAAAATTAGAGGAGCAGCCATTTATTATTTATTTGAAGACATAAAAAAAACTTCAATGGAAACTCCCCTTGAGTTTTGAAATGCTATTCAATGGTGAAATCGGATTTAGGTTATCAAGCGCCACAGTGGTGCTACTACTATCTTGCATTTTTCAAATGGAGTTTTTCATATTTTATTGGAGACTCAAAATCTGCTCAGAACTTCTTGGAAAAATAACCCATCACTCCAATTTCTGAGTGAGCAAAAACACGCACAAATATGGACAGAAAGAGAACCAAATGTGGAATATCGAGTTTTTGAAGGTATTCAGTTTCCACATATGATACATTTTATTTTATTATTATTCGCAATATCAACTTTGGAAAACATCACACATTTCTTCACTCGGTTTTACACAGCACAAAGCGTACTAAAATTTCATTTTTTCGATGTTTTTCCAAGTTGGTAATACAAATATCAATATAAGAACATCACCAAGTAATTAAGCGTGAAAAAATACCCCAAAATCATGTACTATATGTGGCAACTGAATATCTGCAAAACTCGATATTCCACATTTTTGCAGATGAGTTTAATTTAAATGTACACTTTATAAAAAAGAGGTCAAATTATTTGGGTACCTACTGTTTTTGAAAGATATTATTAAAAATAATAATAATAATTTAGTTTACATTCATTTATTACAAAAAGGTAGGTTGTTTCATGGAAAATGATGAGCTGATCTTGTTTATCACAATAATCTGTGTGAATTAAGTTAGTGTTTGTTGTGCTCAGTTTTGTGAGTGACCAGTGAACTTATACCATTATAAGGAATTTAGGTGCCCCCCCCCCCCCCCCCCCAGAGGTGCAATGGGGGCCTAAATCCTCATAAATCAGGTAGAGGAGGTAACAGGCATCCCGTCAGAGAGATACCACCCCTACTAATAGCTTTTAATGAGCCATGTTCGGGGAAGGTTAGTTTCCCAGTCGCCTGGGATTCCATCCAACGCCAAACTCAGCTTCGAAAATGATCGAGAACAGCCCGCAGCGCCCATTGATTCATCAACGGGACGCCGACAGCGCTATCTCTGGTGCTCTGACGGGAGCTTGATGGACCTCTCAGGAGGTAACTCTGTTACACTCCTCCCCTTAAAGACATCCTTGATTGAAGATCAAGGATGTTAACTGGGTGGAATAGTTAATAGCTGAGAACTGATGCTCATTCAATCATAAACAGCTGCATTGGCGTTTTGAGGATGGGGGAATAGAAATTAAAACAGGATTGTCAATGAATCTTCATAAGAAGTATAGTATTCATTGAACAATCGGGACAAAACGGATGCTCAACTATGGAGACTTATACCTTAGGAAATCAAAATATATATAGAAATTAATTTGCCCAACATTGGGGACTTTAAATTAAATTGCCCAACTATGGGGACTTAAATGGCCCACTAACCTGGTAATTGACATCATAGCAATACTCAGGTGGCGAAAAAATTGAAATTGAAATTATATAAAATGAATTTGCCCAACTTAGGGGACTTAAATTGTGCACTAACCTGGTAATTGACATTATAGCAATACTCAGGTGGCATAAAATTGAAAGAAAATATGGTATATAAAATATAAAAGGGGAATAAAAGAGAAATTATAAGTCAAAGACCAATGAAATTATTTATATACCAAAGGGTGATAATGGGAATTCCTTCTGGAACCCCGGGCCATGTTTCTTCTGAAACATTAACGCCCCAAAAAATAGTGGATTGGACTACTAGGCGTCAGCCGTGCATAATCCAAACCACACTCTGCTACCATATAAGGAATTTAGGTGCCCCCCCCCCCCCCCCCCCCCCCCAGAGG